>CM042222.1:695000-1280000 GCA_023566465.1 Cottus gobio
CACATCATCCTTCACATAAAAAACCCTGTTTCATTCTCTTAAAAACACTCTTTTGCTCCTGGGGAACGTTGGCAGTCATGATTGACACACAAGCAGCTGAATACTTATGTCATCTGAATATGCAACATTAGAAATACTTGCTGTGGCGACAGGTCTTCCATACCTGGATACTGGGTGTGTTCAAGTTCCTAAAGTACTGACTGTGACACATAAAAGCAGTGCTCAAGCTTACAATTTATTGTTATGGATTGAGGCACCAATAAGTAAATTAAATAAATCTGAAGATGTCACGGTCTGGGACTCCGGCTATGGGGTACTGGCGCTACCTGGTGACCTAAGGACGGTACAGCGGGCTGGCTGGGGGATGGGGCCCGGCTTCCGGGCTCACACCTGGGACTCGTTCCTAATTAAGGCCAGAGTAGAAATACGAGGCAGCAGACTGGACTCGTCACCGCGACGTTTGCGTGTCAAGACACGGTGCATGTTACTCTCAAGTAACTTCACTCGGAGGAGTAGCGGTTCTCAGCCGTGGCATCTGGATCCTCACAAGACCACCCCGCTTGGTTTTTTGAACAAGTGTATCCTGTCCCGGGTGAGTGAAAGTTTCTCCTCCCCGGAGACAGCGTTCTGAGTTGAACACATTTTTGGACTGTGACTTTTTCTTATGTGGATTAACCTTTTGTTTTTTGTGGGCAGCGCATCTTCCGGCTCGATAGAAATTAAGTGAAGTTGCTGATGAACAGCACGATTGAGTAGTTGCAAATCAGTTGTGTGACTTTCTACATAACAATAGTTTATTTGATGATTTTCAGTCAGGATTTAGAAAGCATCAGAGACAGCATCGGTGACAATTACTAATGACCTTCTAGTTGCATCAGATAGGGGACTTGTCTCAGTTCTGGTCCTGTTAGACCTTAGTGCTGTGTTCAACACCATTGACCATGACATCTTATTACAGAGACTAGACCAGTCCCGTGGTATTAAAGGTACAGCACTAAACTGGTTTAAGTCATATTTATCAGATCGATCTCAGTTTGTATAGGTAAACGATGAAGCCTCGATGAACACCGGCGTTCGTGTGCGTGGACCAATTTTATTCACCTTATATATGCTTCGTTTAGGCAATATTATCAGGAACACTGCATAAGCTTTAATTGTTAGGCCAATGATACTCCGTTATATCTATCGATCAAGCCAGATGAAACCAACTAGGTGGCTAAACTTCAAGCGTGTCTTAAAGACATAAAAACGTGGATGACCTGCAACTTCTTGATGATAAACTCAGACAAAACTGAAGTTATTTTACTTGGCCCAGAACACATCAGAAATCAATTATCGAATGCTATTGTTTCTCTTGATGGCATTGCACTGGCATCCAGCACCACCGTAAAGAATCTAGGCATTATATTTGACCAGGTCTTGTCCTTTAACTCCCACGTAAAACAAATCTCAAGGACCGCCCTTTTGCCCCTACGCAACATTTAAAAAATCAGGCACATCTTGTCTAAAAGAGATGCAGAAACATTGATCCACACATTTGTTACTTCAAGACTGGATTACTGTCAGGCTGCTCTAATAAGTATTTTAAATCTCTCCAGTTGATCCAGAATGCTGCAGCTCGTGTACTAACCAGGACTAGGAGGAGAGATCACATTACTCCTGTATTAGCTGATCTCCACTGGCTTCCTGTAAGATCAAGAATCACATTTGAAATCCTTCTCCTCACCTACAAAGCCATAACTGTTGATTCACCGTCACATCTTAACGAGCTTATACCATATTACCCCACTAGAGAGCTTATAGTAGCATATTACCTCACTAAAGAGCTCATATTACCATATTACCCCATTAGAGAGCTCATAGTACTATATTACCCCAGTAGAGAGCTCATAGTACCATATTACCCTACTAGAGAGCTGCCTCCTGCATGGATCGTGGCTTTCTGGAGACGGTCCTGCTCCCTGCCATGGTGGCCCTGCTGATACCTCTCATCTCCATCTCCTTCTGCTGACATAGATTGTGGTTATCTGGATCGTGGTCAATGCCTACTACTCATTATAATTTCATATTCATTGAATGTGCTGTAACTGTTAAGTTGTTAATTCTGTACACAGGACATCTATTGCTTCTGTCCATCCGGGGAGAGGGATCCTCCTCTGTTGCTCTCCCGAAGGTTTCTTCCCTTTTTTCACTGAGAAAGTTTTTTTCAGTTTTTTGGGGAGTTTTGAGGGATGACATAACAGAACATCTCTGTGGAGCTAATAGGCACATAAAAGCATTTATGGTGATGGAATATGTTGAGGGTATTAAATATTAATCTGCTCATGCCTCATTAAGGTTCTGAGACACGAACACACACTCTTGCAAAGGGATGTGATCAACAGACATTTGTTAATATGGAGTGAATCAGACTATCAATATTTAAAGAGGTCCACAGGAGTAATGAAAGCATGTTTGTGACAGCAGAGTTATACATTCACTAATTAGGACAACAGGAGAGGCAGCAAAGTATGGTGTGAGGGCCAAACCAGTGCATTTTCATTGGAATCCCATAAGCTCACATAAGTTGGTGTGAGTCTGTGTGATTCTGTCTCTCGGGGGCTAAATGTAGAAAATAGATAAATGACATGTGCAATCTCTTTTTTTACATGTGTTTAACCAATAGGTAATTCCTTGCCTGGATGAGCTTCCCCTGTTTCTTGCTTGATTTAAAGCCACAGGACATGAAATCTGTGATTCATGTTGTCTTGTAGCTGTCATGATCCCTGTCTGACCCATTGTGTTTAACCTCTGTTATTCCCAAATCTCCTCCCCTCTTGTGTCTGTCATGTGTCTGTTTGTTGTGTATGCCAGGTGTTCGTTGTTTGTTTTCCGTCCCGCCTCCACACACCTCCCACGGCCGCATCCCTGATTGGCACGCAGCTGCGGCCAATGTGCCTCATCATAGAGACTATATCTGCCCTGAGTCTGCAGGCCTGGGTTGTCGGTCTGTTTTCGTCTTCTGCTCCTCTTCCCAGCCTTCCTGTCTCCGATGTCGCGCTACGGGACGCACGTCGTGATCGTGCCTTCCTTCCTGCCTGTCGGCCTTCCTGCCAGCCTCCAGTGTCGGGCCACGGGACCCACACTGTGTCCAGCTCGCCGCCGTGTAGGACCTCGGGCTCCACACGCCCCTTTTAATAAATTCCGTTGATTGTTATACTGTCTCCTGTGTGGTCTGCGATTGGTTTCTAACCTGTACTCTCGTGACAGTAGCATTTAATGAGGATTGCCAAACCGCATACGTGAGGTGAATAAAGTGTCAGCAATTCCTGCCTCCCACTCCCATCCTTTAATCGCTCCACTTCTGGCTGCTCCAGGTTTTTCTTTTTATACATTTGATATTTTATTTATTCCACTTTTTCTCTGCTCACTAAACCGGTTCCAGTTTGCTCCGTAGTGAATGCTGCCTTTAAGATCTAATGCCCACTTCCAAGGGAAATGTTGAGGCATCAAAGAAGGCAGTGAATGGAACACATTAGGTGATCTGTTGTGTGGAATGTGCTTCAGGAGGAATGAGAACGTTTCATCAACTTTCTTGTTTTTGATAACATAAATGTGCAATGATATGATTAAAAAGCATAGAGGACCTGGAAGAAGGGCTAACAACTGAGCTCCTGTCTCACAGAGAGACATTGCAGTGAACATCTCCTCTGATTGTTTGAGGACAAAAAACACTGTCCAGCGGTTCAATTTGAGCAACAAAACCAGAATGAAAATCCTCTTGTGGTTGCACTAGATTGTGTGATGGAACTTTGTATTGAAGAGAGGGAATGCTCCAGCATCATAATGCTGCATTATTAGGTGGGCCGGAGCAGTGCCATTACATTTAATACATGGGATTATGAGATGCCTTAAATTTGTATTTGCTTTTCACTTTTCTACTTAGTGCACTGTATTTGTCGGAAATCCTGCAGGATCAGGATTTTACTGCTGCAGCTGTTCAAGCCAAGTTTGCAAAGAGATGTCACCACACTGGGAAATGTGCTGCTTCTGGAGTGTTGATGTATTATCGTTGACCGTTAAACCTCTTCATGTTCTGGGTGCCCGCGTGGGTGTACACTGTGCATTGTCCACTTGAGACGATCACTATATATAGATCGATACGGTTCTCAGGATTCAAATGATCTTTTCCATTTCAAGATGGGACCGCCACAGCAGCTACAGTCAACGTTTGTCAGACAACAACAAACAAACAATATAAAAATCTAGGCAACTCACGATGATGCCTAGATAACAAATCGATAACGTTCCAACAACAGTCTTGTTACATCGTTAAAAAAGATCCAATCCTGTTAAAGATTTAGTCCAAAACACATGATTATATCCATAAATATTCACACCCCTTGTGGATATTTGTCCACATATCCACACCCCTTGTGGATATATGTTGCATCATTTCATATCAGCTGGAAGATATGACTAAATATTTCTCTATTTTTACTCGCAAATCAAGTTCTCATGCCCACATGAAAGTAAAGTGGATATCAAAATGTCCGCTGAATTCATGTCCCCCAACATTTTCATGGTAAACGTGTTGCTTTCCATTTTAATAAGCAGCACATGGGGCTGGAGAAATTTTTCAGTATTCTTAAACTGAGTACTTTACTGCACACCTCATAAACCTGATCAAATGGGAGAACAATATTTTCCTAATTACCAGTTCTGTTCCTCAAGCTCTCATGCTATTTCGTCCATATGGTTCACATTTATCAAACTCAAACTGTTGTGGAAATTAGTTCATGCAAAATGATGGGAAATATTTCCCCGACTCCACATTTGTGCTGAATCGGTTGAAACCTTTGTAGTAAGGGAAAAGACTCCCAAACTATAAACTCTAAACTTCCTGCTAGAAACGTGCATTTCCCTGATGGAGGTCAACATCAGAGTGGAGGAACGGCAGCTGACTGGCTCTGCAGGAGAAACGCTCCAAGCCGTGACACAAAGTGAGATTATTAGAAGCCATGTTTGTTCCTCGGTACATTTGATGTTTGCCGAATTCAAGAGCAGCTCCATCCGGTTCAGATAAGCTCTCCCAGTTGATATTAATGATGATGTGTAGTCCAGTAAAGCAACAGAGTTTGTAGAATCCAACAGTTTCTGAGTGGAGTGCTGTTGCACACGGTCCCTATCAGGCCTGTTGTTACCAGTTCATATATTGTTCATAGTTTGAAGTTAAAAAGTTTGAAGCTGTAGTTTGAAGTCAAGTGTTTTGTATTTATTCATATTTATAGTATACTTTAAACAGTTAATATATTGTTCAATTTGAAGAAGAAAAAAAAGCCTTTCCTTAATGTTGTCAATCGTCGTTTTGTGCTTTTTTTTTTAAAGTATCGGTTCAGGCACCGTTTAAGCACCGGTATTGGAAAAAACCCAAACGATACCCACCCTACCTCTGGCATTACGAAGGGCCTTCTTGTATGTTCGCAGACTATCCCGCCAGACTAACCGTTGGAACGCCATATACCTTCCAGCTTCCGTGATGCTGGCTTCAGTACATGTAATGTAATGTAATGTCTGAGGGTTATACCATGGAGTGAGCCTCCTTTGTTTGATGATCGTTTTCTTTAGAGGGGCTATCAAGTCCAGTGTCATTTTCAGTCAGCCAGTAGCACCATCGAAGATCAATCTGGGACGGACTGAAGTTCGCACAGGAGTCCTCTGTTATATTGAGGCATGGTAATGAATCAAATACAGAAGGAATCTTCCTTAAATACAGCAACAGTAATGTCAGTTAGACATCTGGTGTAGAAACCTTTGCCCAACGGCACACACACCGGCAGCACAAAATCAAAAGTTATAAGGCAAAACACCAAATGCTCCACATCAACGCCATATGTAAGAACAAGTTTGAGGGTGTGGCTAAAGCAGTGAGTCGGTTCATGTACTCTCTGTCAGAAGCCAATCGAATCTAACAATGAGATAAAGGCAGCACTAAGGCTGTCATTGCCGACATCCACATGAATATTAAAATCACCTATCAGTCTTAAGGACCAAACTTGATAAAAACTCAGAAGATTCTGATAAAAAATCTGAATAGGGACCAGGTAGAATCGGCTGTATTGTTTTCCAGGTTCAGAATCTGAATTTTACTGGCCATGTGTTGGACTTTAACTCTGGTTTCACTTAGCTCTCATTGTACATATATACATTACATTTAGCTGACGCTTTTATCCAAAGCAACTTACATGATATACAGTAGACCGTAGACACAGCAACGGTGAGCAATTGGGGTTAAGTGTCTTGCTCAAAGACACAACGACATGGACTAGCTGAGCCGGGGTTTGAACCACTGATCCTCTGATTTAAAGTCAGACTTGTTAACCACTGAGCCACAGTTATTTACAATAAACAAGATACATATAAAAAAAGACATCAAAGACAACTGTAGTCCGATTAGTGCAAGTCTGATTAATTGTTCATCAGAGTGACAAAGAACAAGGCTTTGTAGTTGTAGTTTAATTTATGTTTAGGACCCATTTATATGCTCGAGTCAAAGATGGCAGTTACTGCACCTCCTCGGCAGGAATGTGAGTATTAATATGACTTGGAGGAGTTGATTAATTCAGGCTTACATATTCTTCATGTCTCAGCCAGGTTTCAGTAAGACAAAATAAATCAATGTGATTGTCTGATATTAAATAATTTACTAATACAGCTTTAGAAGACAGAGATCTAATATTTAATTCTCACTAAAAGTGTGTTTATCCAGGCTTCTCTGACGGATGTTTGCCTGCTACTGTGGGAGATTATTGGGGTTTACTCACTCGACAATTGCTCAGCTCCTCTGCGGAAAGGACGACAGTGCCACATTTCTTCCCCTGGATTCCTCTGTGGAGTAAAGCGAGAAAACAAGAGCTTCACATCAATGACAGAAGACACATCTTCTACTTGTCTACTCTTATGAGATCATTCAAGGTCACCGCAAGAATAAAAGCCTGTTACGTTTTCTACTGTGACCTAGTCCATGTAATTATACTCAACAACAAGAAGTACATCTGATGTTGCTCATCCTGGACATTCCTTGACTCTAATTTTATTTGAACTTTAATTGTATATTCTAATGTTCAATGTAATATTGAATATTAATTCATTCATTCCCATGTATTGCACTCTGTCTATTGTTAAATGTTTATTAATAAATGTAAAATGTTATGCATCTTCCGCCAGGACAAATTCCTTGAATGTGAAAACAAACATGGCAATACATGGTTATAATTCTGATTCTGATTACAGAAAGTCTGTTTTTTATTTAATTTTTTTAAATATTACTCAACAGGGCCATGTGATGAACCTGTTACATGCATGAGCTTCAGTACAATCAGGTGATTGTACGAAGCAACTGATCTAATTTCCTCAAAGTTCCAATAAGGTTTAAATACTTGTGTCATCATCCAAACAAAAGCAGTATCTGCTACTGATCACCTTAAAATACCTTTTGCAAACATGTGTTCAGGTATTAGGAATGGCAACGGATCAAAAAAAGACTAAATCTCCTCAGTACTTTAGGCCACTGAAGGTGACAGGTGGAATTGAATCTTAATAAGTTTCATGAAATGTGAAGAGTTTTAATGGAAAAGATCCATGCAACCAGGACATACTTTCTCCACATGAATGGAAGAAAATCAGTCCACAAGCCCATTTTACTCAACTCTGTCCTCCCTCCACTTCCTCTCAGTCACAGGTGGAGTTGAAACACTAGTTAGTGAACAGCTGTCCTCAGACCAGCTGTCACAGACTGGAGGTCCTCGGACCAAACGTCTATCATTTTGTTCTATTTTCTCATTTGCGTCTGTGTTGCAAAGCATTTTGGATGAACTGTGTTGTTTAAATAGCTTACGTTCTACATTGTATCCAGACATATGAGACTTATGTAGAAATAACATATGCTCCCACTGAAGGTCTATTGGTCCCTTGAGAGAAAAGCTAAAATGTTCTCCCTTTACCCCACAACACGTATCACCTTTCATTCATCAGTCTGACATCTATGCAGAGGAGACAGACGTTAGAGAGGGTGACACCAAACTATTGGATTTTGCCAATTGGATGCTTTAGTTGGATGCTTTTGACATTTCGGCAAGAAGGTTTCACCCAAGCCAACTCTAGTTAAGATTCACACTTTACCTTTATCACAAGGCTGTTTAGAAGCTTTTTCTGACAACTTACACAAAATATTGATGGACTTGACTTGATGGTTTTCACTCAATATGCTGAGGTTAAGAGAGGAGAAAGTGTTCTCCAGCTGTGGGAATAAATGCACTCTGCTCTCTGAGTGCAGGTGAGCCTGTTTTTAGAGGTGACCTTTGATCCAGTAAAAAGACATTGATCACCATGTGGGGAAACCATCCTGGTTGGTTCCTGAGACAACACACACAGGCACATTACATTACATTTAGCTGATGCTTTTATCCAAAGTGATAGCCCATGTCAAAGTGTGTGTGTGTGTGTGTGTGTGTGTGTGTGTGTGTGTGTGTGTGTGTGTGTGTGTGTGTGTGTGTGTGTGTGTGTGTGTGTGTGTGTGTGTGTGTGCGCGCATGTTAGCTACTCCTGATGGGCAGGTCGAACCTTGAATGGGTGAATGATAACATGTAGTGTGAAAGTGCTTTGAGTGGCCGGAAAACTAGAAAAGATCTATACAATTACAGGTCTGTTTACACAGATGCACACACACATACACAATCCAATAGTTGACAAGACTTTCACTGAAAATCTTTAAATCACAAAAACTCATCATGGCACTGTGGTAAAAGTCAAAGGTTCACTCTCTGGGAGCAAGAATGTTTGTACAGACAGACAGACTGTCTCAGGTACATAGTTTTGTCTTGTCAGAACATCCGTTGCTCCTTTAGTGGACTTCAGCTTCACACTCACCACCTCATGTCAGAACCCTTTAGAAACCTCCTTTTATGGACACGTATGGTGACCAATTTGTGTAAATCTGGCTGTCTTGTAAAGAAAATAACAAATTGAACAAAGGCGTTCATGGATATGAGAGAGTAATATAAACACCCTTCTGTCAAAATCTGATGGATGACCCCAGGGAGGCGGGGTGAGCGGGGTTGAACTTTTAGTGACCTCGTGGGAGTAATATAAACACCCTTCTGTCAAAATCTGATGGATGACCCCAGGGAGGCGGGGTGAGCGGGGTTGAACTTTTAGTGACCTCGTGGGAGTAATATAAACACCCTTCTGTCAAAATCTGATGGATGACCCCAGGGAGGCGGGGTGAGCGGGGTTGAACTTTTAGTGACCTCGTGGGAGTAATATAAACACCCTTCTGTCAAAATCTGATGGATGACCCCAGGGAGGCGGGGTGAGCGGGGTTGAACTTTTAGTGACCTCGTGGGAGTAATATAAACACCCTTCTGTCAAAATCTGATGGATGACCCCAGGGAGGCGGGGTGAGCGGGGTTGAACTTTTAGTGACCTCGTGGGTGCGGGCGGGGGTGAGCGGAGGGTTTTCTGTCAAAAAAGTGATTTATGACCCCGGGATCCCGCCCTCCGACCAATGAGAATCGATTATTTAGGTTTCTGACATTAGAAAATGTGAATAAAAAGGATCCATTTCTAAGGATTTGAAAACTTTGAAACATGACTGCTAGATCCCTAAACATGATCAGTGAGACTGCTGTGACAACTACAAGACTTCAGGATGCGCCCAAGAAACGGATGGTGTATTTGTGTCGGATCCAGACACCTCCGGCCCAGCTTCTTCAGGAGGAATGGCCTTTGGAAGAGGGAGGCTTCTGGGGCTACGTGTTCAACTATAGTGCGAGTGAACTCTACCTCTACCAGCTGGAAGAAGGGGAATCTTACAGCCGTCAGACTGTAAGAGCAACACTTACCTCAACGGATTGGTCCGTGTTGAATCTGGTGGTTTCAAACCACCTCCGTCCAACACCGGGGCCGTTGGTTAAAACTGTAAAAACAACGTCCGCTAGCGTCTGGGAAACAAGAGCCTCGCCTTCGGGGAGATGGTACTACCGAGCTAGCCGACAGCTGTTGGAGCAAAAGGATGAATTTGTCTTGGAGTACTTTAATTCGGAATGCGGTGTGTATCAAACAACTCTCCGGATACCTATCAAGACCTGGTTTAAAGTAATGGGTGAGAAGGCCGTGAGCATCAAAACCCTCTTTCTATCCAGTCAAACTTCGCGCGACATTCTGGTGGTGAAAAAAAATCTCTTTCCAGACGACTCCTCCTCCTAAGCCCGACCCTCTTTTCCATAAAATGAGGCCACTCTCCACACTCTGAAACATCATGTCTTGTCCTCTAACCCCACCATCCTCACCCGAGACTCTGTCTTCATCATCATCAGCATGCAGCACCCCGGAGAAGGATGTGACGGACGGCCTTTTGACTGACATTTTCTTCAATACGGTGAAAACCATAACGGCTCGATTGCTGGGTAGGGTTGTGTCCGACTTTAGAATCGAAACCTGCTACGGCTGTCAAGTGAACCATCCGAGTCAGATACAACACGAATGCCTGCTAGAGCTACCAGAGTTTTACCTGCAAGAGCATTACGATGCTCTGATGAAAAGACTTTGGACCGACCGTTTTATTACCACCATTCAACGGGGTCTATCCAAAAGACGCCTTCACGTGTCCGAAGGCAGGATCCACGGAGCTTCAGAGGCTATTCTTCGCAGTCTCAAAAAGACGAGACATCTCAACGTGAAACTCGGCAAGATCTACGAAACTCTGGTGGGGGAAGACAAAGTCAAGATTAAGGCTTTGGTTGAAGCAGTGGACTTTTGGGCTGGGGAGTGAAAATGGGTAATTACTGGAGAAAACTAGAGTCGTATATAGAGGAACATGTAATCGTTAGTCAGTTAATAGATGTGCAGGACCGGGCTATTGTAAATATTTACAGATTAGATTTTGAATATTGTTCGAACTCGTGCACAGCACGCTGTACTCGTACATCACACAATGCGTACGGTAAACCAATCTTCAGTGTCTGATACTTTTGGTAAAATGATTAAAGAGATGCATAAAGATGTAAAAGTGTACCACCTGTTTACTTTGTATGCCTTGTTTGTAGATGTTTGTGTACAAAAACCTGCCAATGACTTGAAAAGACTGCATTATGATATTCATTGTAACCTGGGAGGCTCTGCGTTAAAGGATGCTCCGAGTGTGATACATTCCTACGATTTCTGAAAACAATAAAAAAACGAACCTTTAACAAAATGCTTCATTACTGCTTCGTCATGACGGAGAAACGTTTCATGAAAAAGGTCTATTACGATCCGGCTCATCCGGCTAGTTTTGGAGGTGTAGAACGGCTCAGCAGAGCCCTGAGGGATGAAGAGGGGAAACGGGTCAACGTTGACCGAGTTAAAGATTTTCTATCGGAGCAGGATGCCTATACTCTGCATAAACCAGTCAGGACGCATTTTATCAGAAATAGAGTTTTTGTACCCCGACCTTTAAATCAGTTTCAGGCAGATCTTTGCGACATGCAGGCCTTGGTAGAGCACAACGATGGGTTTAATTATCTATTGACCGTCATAGATGTGTTTTCTAAAAAGGCCTATGTGCGAGCTTTAAAGAAAAAAACTGGAGCAGAGGTCGCCGGTGCCTTCGAGTCTGTGTTAGAAGACAGCCTGGTGCCTGAAAAGCTACAAACGGACGATGGCAAAGAATTCTTTAACAAAACTTTTAACAAGTTGATGAAGAAAAGAGGCATTCATCATTTCTCCACAGACAGTGATCTGAAAGCGTGTGTGGTTGAGAGATTTAATCGCACTTTGAAAACTAGAATGTGGAGGTATTTCACCGCTAAAAATACCCGCCGGTACATTGACGTCTTGCAGGATTTGGTTAAAAGCTACAATAACGGCTATCACAAGAGTATAAAAATGACTCCGATGCAGGTGACGGCCGAAAACACTCTGCAAGTGTTTCAAAACCTGTACGGCTCAATCCCCGACCGTTACAAAGAAACGTTTAAGATGAATTTAAAGCGAGGTGACGCGGTGAGAATTTCAAAACACAGAAGAGTGTTTGATAAAAAATACGAACAGAGTTTCACAGACGAGGTGTTTACCATCTCCGAGTGTGTGCCGCGTCTCCCCCCTGTGTATAAACTGAAAGATTATGACGGAGAGCTTATACAGGGTACATTTTACGAGACAGAGTTGCAGAAAGTAAAGCTGACAGCTGACAAGGCCTACCAAGTGGAAGAAATCTTGGAGGAAAAGGTCATTGGAGGTGTAAAAAAGATGTTGGTACGTTGGAAAAACTGGCCCGAGAAATTCAACAGCTGGGTCAAAGCTAGTGAACTGACGGACGTATAAAACAAACGGTTTTCAAGGCCGCTCTTCATTCAGCATCATGGAAGGGTTTTACGTCACCCTGCCGTCCAACGCTAGCCACGATGTGTTTAAAAACAACAAAAGCTCCAGCTTTCACGTAGAGTTGGCTCAAGCCCTCGAATTAGAAGGGCCCTGGCAAGTGGCTTTGACTGAAATTTCCTATCCGCACAGCTGGTTTAATGTGCCTCACCACCGGGCCTACTTTGACTGGAAAACAAAAGAGGAGGATAAGGTAACCCGTCAAAGAATCAGGGGGGGCCATTATGACACTTTGAACCTGATTAGGGCAGAGTTGGATGGTTTTCAGAGAAAGATTGGAACAGACATCTTTCTACTCTATAGTCGTATTCAAAAGAGATTTGAATTTCAAGCGGGCGGACAGTATCATCTACGTTTCGACCCCCCTTTAGCCTACATGCTAGGTTTTACCCCGGGAGAATGGTTCAAGTTTGATAACGCTCATGCTCCCCACCCCGCCGATATAAAAGCGGGGAATTACCATCTCTACTGTTATAGTGATGTGGTGTGTCATCAGTTGGTAGGTGACAGTTACGCTCCTCTCTTGAGAACCGTGGATATACAAGGGACCTACGGAGACGTTGTCACAAAGTATTTTAGCCCCGCCTACTATCTACCCGTGGCCAAGAAGCACATTAAAAACATTCACGTCGAGATTAAAACGGATCAAAACGAACCGGTAGACTTTACCTTTGGCAAGACTATCTTGAAGCTCCATTTTCGACCCTCAAAATGATGTACTCGCAGCAACAGAGGGCCGACCCCAATAGGTTTGTGAGTTATTATGAAAATCAAGTGGGCGGTACTCTCCCCGGTTTCTACGGTTCCCCCGTCATGTACGGGAGAGGAATAGGATCTATATTTTCAAGATTATTTCGTTTTGTGGCCCCTTTGATGAAAAGGGGGTTTGCCATTGCTAAACCTCATTTGAAATCGGCGGTAAAAAACATTGCTTCGGAGGTGATGAGCCATGCCATGAGTAGGAACAACTCTCAGGAAGGATCGGGAGGCTTGATGATGCTGGCCAAAAGAGCCAGAAAGAGACCCCCGGGCCAGCGGGTCGGCGCCGTTGTTAAAAAGCGCAAGCGCGTTGAAAAGAGAAAATCATTCGGCGGACGCAAGCCAAAGGGAAGGACGTCTGTAAACAAGGGAGACATATTTTAGACTCATGGCTCTTTTACACCATAAATCAGCCGAGTGGCGGAACTGGATTTATTTTCAGCCCCCATGACTCAGCTGTCTATCGATGAAAAGCTCTACACAGAAGTCATGCCTCTGTCAGCCATTACCGACGGAGGCCCCATTGAATTTTTTATCCCTGGAGATGGAGAAAAGTATTTTGATCTCAACGACACTCTGATTCACCTAACGGTGAAAATTACCAACGCCGATGGAACAAACCTGGCCGACGATGCTCCCGTGGCTTTGATTAATTACCCTCTAAACACAATCTTTAGCCAATGCGATGTCATTTTAGGGGATAGACTAATTTCACAATCCAGCTCCACTCACCCTTACAGAGCCGTGATCGAGACTCTGCTCAACCATTCGCACGATACACTAAAAAGCCAGTTTAGCGCCGGGCTATTTTACAAAGATACGGCCGGCTCTATGGACTCTATAGTGACGGGTGACGGACCCAACAAGGGACTAGTTCAGAGAGCTAAATTCAGTGTAAATTCCAGAGAGGTTCATCTGCTGGGACCTCTACACGCCGACATCTTTTTCAGCGAGAGACTTCTTTTAAACTCTGTGGACTTGAGAATTAAGCTGACCAGGGCCAGCGATGCCTTTTGTCTCATGTGCACCGAGGCCTCCACCTTCCAGTTTAAAAGTACTGGGAGCTTCCCTGTTTGTCAAGAAAGCCACCGTTTCCCCCGCTGTACACCTGGGTCACGAGGCCGCTTTGCTGAGGGGAAATGCCCTCTATCCCCTGTCGAGAGCCAACGTCAAAACATACTCTATCCCGGAGAATTCAAGAATATGCACCCAAGAGAATCTCTTTTTGGGGACAATGCCTAAATATATTGTATTGGGTATGGTGAACCACGAGGCCTTTACGGGAAAGAGAGACCGGAGCCCCTTCAATTTTATCCACAATGACGTAGAGTATTTAGCCCTGTGTCAGGACGGCAGACAGGTGCCCTCCAAGGCTTTCCAGCCTCAATTTAACCAGGGGGTTTCCGTCAGAGAGTTTTACAGCATGTTTACGGCAACGGGGAGACATTTAAAGGATTTACCTCTGAGCATAGACAGGCGGGATTTTGAGCAGGGTTATAGCCTATTTGTTTTCAACCTCACAGCCGCCGAGGACTGTGACGCTTTAGCCCCCGTTTCCACAGGCAGTCTGAGACTGGAAATGAGATTCAGAGTTCCCCTGCCTGCTACAACTACTCTTATTGTTTACGCCTGTTACGATTCCATTCTAGAGATCAACTCTAAGCGACAAGTGCTGGTGGATTATTACTGAAAATGAATAATCATCGTTTGGAAGGAGTCATGCGTCATTTAGTAGGAGATGCATTTTGCGGAGTGTGGCCCTCGGACCAGTTACCTGTACTGCAGAGTTCATTCATACTGCCCTCTTACATGATTGTCAACACCCATCCCAGTCATAAGCCCGGAGAGCACTGGCTGGCTCTGACTCTGGAGGAAGATGGATCGACCTCATTTTTTGATTCTTTTGGCTTCCCTCCTGACTTTGCCCACTACCCTCAGAGTATTGTGCAGTTTTTAGAAAAACAACCGGGCCCCGTTTTGTACCACAACAGACAGCTTCAACACGTCATGTCTACCACATGCGGCCAGCATTGTATTTATTATCTGTGCCACAGGGCCTGCGGTCAATCTTTTGAAAATGTGTTATCTTTATATCAAGATGAAGCCGTAAAAAACGACAAGATGGTTTCAGATTTTGTGAAAAAACATCAACGCTGCGCTAGGAATATCTTTACGAGGCTGCAAGGCCATCACACCATATGTTCTTTGCAAATGTTTAAAGATTGTTACAACTTGTGAAATAAATAAACGCAACAACTTGAATCAATTCTTTTGTCTTTATTGAGGAGAAAAATTAATCCAAGGCGTCTGCTTCTTTTTCCGGGGAGTTACTTTATCGTCGGGCATCTTGAGGCGTCGATACTGCTCCCGAGCTCGAGGGTTGGTCACAGCCGATAAGGGAATGTTTAATTCGGTCAGAGTATTTAAAAATCCTTTCCAACCGTTTGGAGGCGGGGATGTCTTTTTAAAAGAAAGGCTTAGATTTTTAATCAAATCGGTCATATGAGAACCTGCTACGGGTTTTCCTTTATAAACAAATTCTCCTTGTCGAGTCCAGAGGTTGTCGGTTAATTTTGTCATGATATATTTGGCATTTTTCCTATATCTCTCGGGAAGATTTTGCAACACCTCCTGCAGCATATCATCCTTGTTATCTTCTTCTTCTTCTTCTTCTTCTTGCGGTTCTTTGTCTTGTTGTACAATAGGAGGCTCGACCTTTTCCCTTTGTTTGATCAGAGTCAGGTGTCTCTGTAGCAGAGCGTTGTATTTTTTAATTTTTTCATAAGAACTCAAACCCGTTTGGTTTAATATGTACCTCATTTTTTCATCCAGATCGTTTTCAGCCACACGTCTCATTGTTTCTAAACTCCCTGCAGGGGCCGGGGCTGGGGCCGGGGCAGGCTCCGGGGCCTGGGAGGTCATCTGACTCAGACGGTTCAGCTGGTGGGGGGTCATCAAAAACATCTTTTGACTCATTTTCGTACGAGGCCTCCTAGAAGCTGTCCTATAAAGGGCACGGCCACAGAGAGCAGAGGTAACAGAAATCCTCCCGATTGAGTCCTCAGAGCTCTGCGTTTGCTTTTTAAACCAGCCTTTTTATTTGCCATCAATCGGATAGTTTTCTTTTGCCTCTCGAGTTTTTTATACTGGCTGGCAGACAGAGGAATGTTTCCTTTTAAAAGATTTAAAGCGAGCTCACTCAGACATTGCACAAAGTCAGAGGAACAGCCCTCAATAATATCTTTACGCTGCCGAGGCTTAGAGTGACACAAAGCTCTCAGTAAAGGAGCATTCCTTTTTAATCGCGCCGACATGCTTTAGACGTCTTGGGTAGATACACAACGGGCCACTGGGAGGGGAGTATTCCTGATCTCAGTCTGTACGGCTCTGGACAGACCGGAGTGAGGTCAATGATTAAATAACCGTGAGGATCTTTGGTGGCATCTTCAAAACTTTCCAAGATAAAGGCCTTTCGACCGGGGTAGATTTGTTGAGCCAATATAGTCAGTTGTAATCTATCTCGAGGGTTTTTAAACAACACCAGGTAGTTACTATTTAAACTGATGGTGCGACTGTGTTTACCCTGATGGAAAACATTCTGCGTCAGCATCATTACGCTCATATTCCTGTGATGTCTGTATTGTGTGAAAATCCTGACCACTTCCGGATGATTGGCCGCTTGAAATATGACATCGTCCAGAATAATCAGGTGACTATGATCGGGGGGAAACAGGTCATCGTCTTCAAAAGAATCAGGAAGTCCTTTGATGAATTTAATCTTTTTATTTTTCTTTTGCAGTTCGGCGTACAACGGTTGAAACGAAGTATATATCCATACAATGTTTTCGGGTTCTTTATCCATGACGTGTAGACAGTTTTCCAAAACATTTTTTACAAAATAGGTTTTCCCGCATCCGCTGGGTCCCACAATCTGGCAGGAAAAAGGAACCCTCAGTCTCGGCTCAAAGGCCTCAATAGGGTTAGGCTCAAACATTTTCAATACCCAAAAGGCAAGGTCTGACCTTGCTCCAACAGACGTCTCTTGTCGTACACCACTCGAAACTTTTTCACAAATGCAGAGTTTCTAAGAAAGAAACCCTTTTTATCACGCACGATCCCGTGCTGAGGGGCTTCGAGGAAGGTGTTGTCAGAGTTTTGCATATAGCCCTCCACCAGTTCGTTGATGCTGTTAAAATTGACAGTTTCACAGCATTCGTGCGTCTGTGTGATGCCTTTTACACGCAACACAACTCTTTTATTTTTGGTCTGATTGGCATAACTTTTGGGACCCGCTGCTACAAACTCTTGTATAGAGTCACCACCCAGCTCATCAGTCAGATCCCCCAGATAATTACCCAGTTCGAGAAGCTGCTCCCCCTCTTTTGTGACATAGATGAGGCTGTCTGTGTCACAGTACAGCACCCTGTCTTGCAGCTGCTCCAGATAACTGTACAGCTTGAGCCGTCCGTAAGCTGTGGTGAAGGCCGCTACAAAAACATTATTCACCTTGTTTGGACGGGCTACACACTTGTCGCCGTGACACCACTGAACCAGAGCCACTCTGTCGCTGAGAAAGGAAAAGTACTTGACATTATATTTCTCAGAAAACAGATAGCTGAAAAACTCTTCCGGTTCACTGGTGAGAACGGTCTGGGTCATGTTGCTTCTCTGGGCAAACTTGCTCCAAAAGCTGTTGAGACACAATTTAGACACTTGTCTTTTAGCAGGGTTAGACATGATTTTGGCAGCATCTAGCAAAATACCTTGATTGGCCCGATAGTCCCTGATGTACTTTGCTCTGCTCTCTGGATCAGTAGCCTCTGGAGGGTAACCCGATGCTTCCTGCTTGCCCTTGAGAAAAGTGTGCATATATTTTACAAAGATGGAATCGCTGCTTGTGTCAAAATGCCACACCTCTGTAATCTCTGCCACACGATAACCCATTTCTAAAGCCTTGTTGAATTCGGGGGTGACCCAGGTCCTCGTCAATGCTCTGGCTTCATCGCTGTGTGTACAAGG
Source organism: Cottus gobio (assembly GCA_023566465.1). Lineage (NCBI taxonomy): Eukaryota > Metazoa > Chordata > Actinopteri > Perciformes > Cottidae > Cottus > Cottus gobio. The sequence goes on from CM042222.1 coordinate 713,178, forward strand.
ACCTTGCTGGAAATTAAGAACGGCGCATGAATGACACAGAGTAAACACAAGTTTACCCGACGGTGTTTTGTACGGTAAGACGGGAAAGTACAGCTCACGAGGGGGATAGACAACGGCTCTGATTAGCCCAAAGTAGCTTTGAGGCTCTTTGAAATCTTTGTAGATTATTTCAGGATGACCCAGAGGGTAGGGGGATGCACAGTTAACGTAGGGATACAGTGAAATCACATCTACGTAATCGACCCTTTCTTTAGCCTCCGCAGTGTACCTCAACCTCACGGCGTTTGTCCTGCCTCCGTACAGAGCATCTCGGGGGGTCAGAGGCTGAGGCGCCTTGTATTCCTTGAGAAAATCCTTCAACCCCTGGTCGGTTTTTTTCAACTCTACCCAGCGATGCTCTCTCATGACATTCACTCGCATGCCGTGGACAGACTGTAACGTCTGTAGTTTCTTCTCACTGGTCGCATGCATCTCTTCAAAAGGCCTGCCGGTCAGAGGACAGGTGTCGTGAGGCTGGAAGCACGAGGGGCAGCCGTGATAAAAACATCCTAGAAACTCCCAGACATGTTTCACCCCATCAATCTCTGCATAACCGTCCACATAGTAATCACCCACCCGCTTTTCCCCCGTGTTTAAAGCGTGCTGAATAAATACATTGTCGGTGTGCGAGACCCATTCAAGCCATTGGATCCCTGCGTTTGAGAACGTTTTGAATTGAGACCTGTAATCCTGAGGGGAAGGTATCGCTAGGCTGTTGCTAGGCAGAAAGTTGGTCACAAATGTTTTCATGCAGGCTGAAGCGATGGTGGCGCAGCTGAAGGGGTCAATACCCGTCTCTTGGATGTAACCTTGTCTGAAAAGCATACAACCCCGTGCAAGAATGTCTACGTCGTTCTGACAATAAAGCAAAGCCTCCTTCTGAAAATCAAAAGTACTCTGCCTCACCGTCTCGTACCAAGCGTTCAACTCGGCCCTCTCCCCCGTACTCATGCGTTTGGCTCCAAAACAGTCGAGAGGGGGGTAGGGGCCCACATAACTCAAGTGAGCCTCAGAGCTGAAACTGTGTGGAAAGTAGCCTTTGATTTTATCGACAAAACCCAAAGCCTCGGGCATGGCTGCTAGACGCATGGTGAGAAAAGACAACGAGTCTATGTATTTCTGACCGTAATCAGGATCTGTGAAGCAGATGATTTTGCTGCCCTGCATAATCAGAGAAGGTTTTAAGCCCTGCTGGACCATGGCGTTGAGAATCAGGTAGCTGTCAAAACCTTTAGCATTGTGAGCTATAAACACAGCTTTTTTGTACATTGGTCTCCTGAAATGCCTGAGAAAGTCACGGGCGCAATCAACACCTTGAGCGTTCCACCTCTCACCGTTTAGCGTTTTAGTGCAAATCAAAAAAGGAACGTGAACCCCTCTTTCGTTTACAAAGGTTTCAAAATCATAAAACACCAATTTCTCTGTATGTTCAGACTCTGGAGCTAAAGGCTGAATGTAACACTGGTGATTCTCACCCTCGGGAGCCTTGCAGATTCTGCATGTCACCGTCTGACATTTGTGAGGGCCCCCCTTTCCACTCATGGCTGTGTAGTAAAACCTCTTGCAATCCTTACAGTATTTATACAGGTCACAGTTACTGAAGGCCTTTGTTTGGTTCTTTCTCGGGACAGGCTCCTTGTGCTTTCTCAGACAATAGAGGGAACGACATACTCTGTTACAGGAGTCACAAATGACAGTTTGTGACTCTGGCTGTGAAACACAGGAGGGATCAGAGCAGACTGAACAGTGATCCTGACATTTGTGACTGTGTACATTGGCATAACCGGTATCGCAGTGTTCACACACATACTTTGCTCCTAAAAAACCTTTGAGGTTTTTAATGCCGTAGTAGTGATTTTCAAACAGAAACATAAACAGCTTTTTATCCCTCCTTGGGGTGGCTGTCTGGAATTTTGAGAGGGTTCGGTTCTCATCCCCTCTGTAAAACACTACAATTTTACAGTCTAAAATCCTCTCAAATGCTTCAATGTCGCTAAAGGTCACAGCAGTCTGATGGGATAAACCCGCCCGAGTCTGAATATCTCCGCCCAATCTAACCGCCTCAGGAGCTGTAAAACCAGGATTCATCAAGTGAGCTAAATTGATGGCAAAGCATAGTTGATTACCGGTATTTTGTACAACGTACAGGACACGCCTCCTCTTTTTAACCACCTCATTGTGCAGCAATTTTTCCAACGTTCTTTTAACACCACCTCGAGGGTTACGGATCACCTGAGCCACCAATTCTAAACCGCTGTCAGCCATAACGGATGCATTGGACTGAATGCTCCTCTCTATGAGATCCTCAAAACCTGTCAAATCCATGTCAGAATCAGCCCCAAAAACAGCAGAGACGTTACCCCTCAAACTCTCCCCAATCAGCTCAAGTTGCACCACATCACCGCGCGTAGCCTCCGAAAAGATTCTTTCGCAAAACTCGTGAACGGTCCCCAGCACAGAAGCATAATATAAGGCATAGTTTCCATCGGGATCAACGGGAGGCACGTTTAACGTATGTCTCGTCTCGGTGTTGTTGAATCTACTCCTTGTCACCTGCCTCGATGTACCTCCGGTCTGACCCCCCGTCTGATTTTCATCATTTAGGTCTAAATGATTTTCATCATTTTGGTCTAAAGGATTTATATCAGAGGTGTCTACACAGGCCTCAAAGGCATCAACGTTTGAATGTGTGTTACAGGATCTTTCCAAGTTTTCAATAGCATTATTTAAACCGGCGAAAGGATCTACAGGTTGTGAGGTGGAAGGAGTTTCATTTACTCTATCATTGTCGTCATGCAATTCACGGGGCACAACTTCATCATTTAGCGCATGTACGGGTATTGCTTCTGTTAAAGCCCGTAATTCCGCTAAACGACGGTTATCCATGACATCGATAAGAAAAACACAATCCTTAAATCAATCTGTTACATCCGCTAGCCCCGGTCATTACTGTACCCGTTAGATATAAAAGCTCAAAGTATTTCTGTCTCCAACAGCAGCAGTTGCCGCGCTGTCTCCTCCTCCTCCTCCTCCTCCTCCTCCGGTTACCGCTGGTGTCGCTGCTATTGCTGCTGCTGCTGCTGCTCCTTCGGCGCCCTCTGATGGTACTCCCCCGAGACCCTCTGCTACGGCTCCTCCTCGTTCTACTCCCTGAAATATAGAATTATACGACATGCTTAAATCTTTGGCCGTAGAATTACAAAAACATGTCTGTGTAATAGTATACATAAAGATCTGAATAATTAAAAAACTCACCGCTATCCTCCAAAGAGCCTGACCCGGATGTGGAGGGAACCGCTGTTGAAGTTCCGGGGTGAGTCAGGTTGTTTTTACCCGATGCAGCTAACGGCTCCGGCTCCGGAACGATACGAATTGTTTCTCCCGAAACTGTTAAACTCGTAGGGTTAACCGGTAAAACAAACGGTGTCTGTAGCGCTTCAGGAGTTTCTTCTTCTTCTTCTTCTTCTTCTTCTTCTTCTTCTTCTTCTTCTTCTTCCAAAGAGCTCTTGGGGTAATCGGTGAGGGTAAAGTTGACGGGATAGTCAAACTCTCCGGCTGCGGTTGGTGGTGGTGGTGGTGGTGGTGGTGGTGTGGCTGGTGCTAACACTGCTTCATAACTCTGCTGTAACACCTCGGGTCCTTCCTGAACCAAACAGGGAAGCTCCCTGTTCTGCAGGTGTCAGGATCTACAAGTCTTGTTGAAATCCCATACCTAAAACTTACTTTTAGCTATGCCGATGGGTAGAATGCAATGTAGACCTAGAGGGTATTCTCTAACTGTTGTTGAAAATAACCTATTTTAACCGTTTTCTAACAATTACTACTAACACGAGATGGTCGCAATGTTCTGACGATGTCCTGTTTTAAGACGTAAGCCTTTTATTTAATTCACATTTTCCTTTTTTTAATTTCAGAAACCTAAATACTGATTGCAATATATTCTCTCTCTGTTGTTGAAATAACCATTTCCTAACATCTACTAACACGAGATGGTCATACTGTTCTGATGGTGTTTTTTAGACGTAAACCTTTTATTTAATTCACATTTTCTAATGTCGGAAACCTAAATACTCGATTCTCATTGGTCGGAGGGCGGGATCCTGGGGTCATAAATCACTTTTTTGACAGAAAACCCTCCGCTCACCCCCGCCCGCACCCACGAGGTCACTAAAAGTTCAACCCCGCTCACCCCGCCTCCCTGGGGTCATCCATCAGATTTTGACAGAAGGGTGTTTATATTACTCCCACGAGGTCACTAAAAGTTCAACCCCGCTCACCCCGCCTCCCTGGGGTCATCCATCAGATTTTGACAGAAGGGTGTTTATATTACTCCCACGAGGTCACTAAAAGTTCAACCCCGCTCACCCCGCCTCCCTGGGGTCATCCATCAGATTTTGACAGAAGGGTGTTTATATTACTCCCACGAGGTCACTAAAAGTTCAACCCCGCTCACCCCGCCTCCCTGGGGTCATCCATCAGATTTTGACAGAAGGGTGTTTATATTACTCCCACGAGGTCACTAAAAGTTCAACCCCGCTCACCCCGCCTCCCTGGGGTCATCCATCAGATTTTGACAGAAGGGTGTTTATATTACTCTCTGATATGGTTTGTGGAAGTGAAAAAAGACATATTATGCTCATTTAGAAATGTGCAAGCAATACAAATGTCCAATAACTCAATGGACTTAAACACAACTTTAAACAGTGAAGGAGACGAAGAGGTAAGAGTTGGACAATATCATAATAAACATGGCAATGAGCACAAGAAGTGGGTATTATAAAAGAAAAACAGGATGTGTGTGTTCAGACTTTTATGAGATACAGTTAAATTTATAGTGATATTTTTCAGATCATATGCAGGTTCCGGTGCTGTCAGCTCTCTTTGTACAATCTAATGAGTGGACAGCAAGTCATGCCGTACAGCCAAAGGGTTTTCAGACACAGAAATTTACGTTAAAGTATGGATAGCAAGATACACAGAACATATCCAATATATCTATTTGATGTACGTTTGCTCCTTTGTATTAATATTTCACGAACCATTTAGGATTCATAGCTAAAGAGATGATCACACTGTCACAAAAGTCAAGACATCAGACAAAAGGTCCAAGCGGTAAAACAAATAGAGAAAATGTTCCATATACAAATGTAAACAATACAACAGCAGCCAATCATTTGGCTCGTTGCAGATGTATCACCAGTGTTAAACATCTACTTATGTGTAGCACACTGTCTCCTTTGTTGAACATACTGCAGGGGATATTCTCTCGTATTTAATATTTATTTGTTATCCATGAGAATCTTCACCGCATAATGCCTGTTGATATTCAGTCGGTCCCTTTTTGCGTGTTAATCAGAGTTTAGAGCCCCTAACCACCCCTCAACCAGACCTCAGTCTCCTCGTCACCTCAGCTCCAAATCCTTCGAGCTTCCATTCAGACTAATGAGCCAAAGAGGAATTAGTCGGTATTAACTATAAATTAATGTGGAAGCATGCATGTATGTAACACAGTGCTGGCTGTATAACTGCTGCCTATATACACATGATACATAAATATTACCCTTCTCATAACACAACTATAGCAAACGTCTGTCAGCACATGATTGAACGACAAGTGTTGATGTCTTCATCTCTTCAAGCTAAGAGTGTTAGCTGTGTTTGTCTCTTCTCTTGTTTGCTGAGCAGCTGGAACCTGAAACAGATCTCAAACACGTTCCCTTCTGCCTCTGAATGCCGGTTCAATGACAGTTAAACTACGTCAGTGCAGAAAGTTCAGGTGGTCTTTTTCCTCGACCAAGGAATCAATTTATAATTAGAACAGTATTGCAGTATTTTTTATCCTGCTGTGGTTCTCAAATGGGGTTACGTGAGATTTAAACTTTTTTTTTTTTAAATGAGCATCCATTAAAAGATATTTTAAAAATAGTTATTTAATAAATGTTCAATAACATATAAGTGTAAGTTCATAAAGTGAATTGTACATAGTCTATATTAAATCAGACACTGTTGGCACAGTGCTGTGTATAATAGCTTTGTCTCAATCAAAATTGCTTTTGTCTAGTCAGGGGATCCTCGGCTGAAAACATATTTCACAGGGGGACACTAAAGAAAACTAAAGAAAACCAGTATTGAGAAGCAATACTAAAGAAAAGGTTGAGAACCCCTAATGTAAAGGACAGTCAAGGCTGTAAAACACCGACAGTCAGCTGCAAAGAAAATACACGGGCAAAACAATGACCCTTTTTCCTGATAGCTCACAGCAGCTCCTGTCCAGGCATGCATGTCGTGTCGGTGTGTGTAAATGTGTATGTTTATCAGTGTATGTGTACGTGTGTATATGGTATCTGCTGTATTAGGTCTACTAGATTGTTAGTCTGTACTGTCTTTTCCTAATCTGAATAGTTTGAGCCGGGACCTTGCGTTCACTCAAGTGACTGAAAGCAAAGGAAACCAGCTAGGGTTAAAGCAGTTGATCGTGATCGACGGGTTGGAAAACATCATTCTCCAAAACAAAATAAAAATAAATTCAGAAACACATTGGGCCTCATTCTCAAACATTTTCTGAAGTGTCTTCTAAAATGTTTTCTTACGGACTTCGGAAGACCAACGTCAGAAAAGATCTCCGCCTGATTCATGAACGTCTGAAAGTGGGTTCTTACACAGCTGAAGTGTTCTCAGCTGGGCTCCCCCAAATGAAGATTCTTAAATTGAACGTGCGTTCTCATGCACCTGGATTTGCATACAGAAACGCCCCGCCAGCTCTTTAGATGGGCATGCAACTGAAGAGACGTGCACAATCGACAGACTCCACAGGCAACGCAAAAGCAACTTCAGACTGATTAAAATCATGTCAAAGCGGAAAGCGAGCACCGGTCGAGTAAAACTGAGACCTAACTTCACCGGTGCAGAGGTGCAGATACTGTTGCAGAATGTATGTGTCCATTCTATTGGCTATATCCACGCGATTGAGTTTAGTGCTTATTTATTTATATACTTACATTTACAGTGTTTGTGTAGTGCTTTTGTTCATTTTATGGTCACGATCCCTCGTAGAATCATGACCTTAAATGTGAAACATAATTGTTAATGATACAAATATTCTTGTATCAATATTCTTGTATTATATGTCTGTAGAGTTGATGTGAACATAATCACCAACAATTTCTGACAAATTCAGCCCTTCCCACTAAATGCCCCCACGAAGCGGCCCTGTGCGACTGCTATTTAGCGTTCTGGAATCCCGAACGAATCCCAGATGAGAAAAATTTCATGGATGCCAAATTTGTCCCAAAAAACGCATAAGTGGAGTTCAGAAGAAATGTCTTCCTAACTTCTTCTTGACTGCGTTCGAGAATGAGGCCTATTATGTCAGATTGACGTTCGCAAACATCGTCACCATGGTGATAGCCTGCCGTTGTTGGCAGTTAGCGAGCATTGCGGAGGCTCAACGAAAGAAGGCGAAAACCTACCATTTCCATCCAGAATGGGAGGAGGAATTTATTTTTACCTTGGTAAAAGATAAGTGTGTGTATGTTGTGCCACCAGTCACACGCACTGTCTAAGCAGAAATTCAAAGACGGCTATCCACCAAAGAGCGCAATCCGCGCCAAGAAAGTTCAAGAGCTGAAAGTGGAGTTGAAGGCTCAGCAGTCGCTTTTCTCAAGATAAGGCTGCAACTGAAGCGTCATTTTGTGTTATCCCCCTTTTGGCTAAACACAAGAAGCCTTTTACAGATGGGGATTTATTTAAGGATTGTTTGCAGCAACTTCATAAACAAAGAGGACATAAAAGCTGCATTCCGTGCTGTACCGCTTGGTCCTGCAACAGTGACGCGAAGGGTCGAGTTACTGTCAGAGGCCGTTGGTCAAAAGGTGTTGAAAGGCTTGTCACTGTGAATATTTTTCACTGCAGTTTGATGAATCGCTGGACGTAATGGACACAGCTCAGCTTGTTGTATTTGTCAGAATGGCTTTCCAGGACTTTACAACAAAGGAGGACTTCCGCACTCTTCTCCATTTAAAGCAGAGAACGAAAGGTGAGGATGTTTATAATGTGTTTAAAAGCTATGTCTGTGAAAATAACATCCCCATTCATAAACTGGTGGCAATCACTACTGATGGGGCACCGGCAATGTGTGGTGTACACGCATCAAACAAAGGAGGCTTGCTCCATGGTACAACCCTCAGACCCGCATACTGAAGCAAGCGTCACAGAAGCTGGAAGGTGTATGGCGTTCCAACAATCAAGAGGAATCGTGGTTAGTGTGGCGGGACAGTCTGAAAACCTACAAGAAGGCCCTTCGTAATGCCAGAGGAGCCTACTACTCATCAGTAATAGAGAAAAACAAGAACAACCCCAGGTTTCTCTTCAGCACTGTGGCCAGGCTGACGGAGAGTCACAACTCGGTGGAGCTGTGTATTCCTACAGACCTCAGCAGTAATGACTTCATGACCTTCTTCAATGATAAGATTCTGGCTATTCAGTCTGGGGGACAGACACAGTCACCTCATTTAAGAGTAGACTTAAGACTTTTCTCTTTGATAGTGCTTATAGTTAGGGCTGGCTCAGGCCGGCCCTGGTCAAGCCCCTAGATATGCTGCCATAGGCCTAGACTGCTGGGGGACATCTTAGAATACACTGAGCTTCTCTCTTCTATTCTCTCTCTCATTTTCTCCTCTCTATCCTGGATGAATTAATGTCTCTTTAATGCACATTAATAACTCTACTTCTTCTTGGAAGCCTCTCTGCTTCCACTCCTCAGGCTTTCATGGATTGTGGCTGTCTGGAGCCGGTTCTGCTCCCTGCCCAGCTGATGCCCCTTATCTCTGCCTCCGTCTACTGGCCTGGATTGTGGTTGTCTGGGTCATGGTCCATGACTACTACTCATTACATGAATCATTTCTGTGATATGCATTGAATGTGCTGTAACTCTGTTACGTTGATTCTGGACACATGACATCTATTGCTTCTGTCCATCCAGAGGGATCCTCCTTGGTTGCTCTCCCTCAGGTTTCTTCCCTTTTTTTCCCTGTAAAAGGGTTATCACTATTTTTTGAGTTTTTCCTGATCCGATGTGAGGTCCCGGGACAGGGATGTCGTATGTGTACATATTGTAAAACCAAGGCCAATTTGTGATTTTGGGCTATAGAAAATAAACTGAATTGAATTGTTTTTTTAGCACTGTGCCATAATGATCCGGCTTCATGAAGTATCACTGTGTGATTAATCAGCAAGCCTTGGCTGGGTAAGTTGTGTACTTTTCTCATGTAATAACACTTGTGATCAAAGTGATAAACTTGGATCCCATTCCAACGAGACTGCTTAAAGAGGTGTTGCCTTTGATTAGCTAATGAAAGACTCCTTCATTTGAGGGCTTTTAATCCGTATTTAGAAAGCATCATAGCACAGAGAAAATGTACGAATTACCTTCTAGTTGCATCAGATAGAAGACTTGTTTTTTTGTCCTGTTAGACCTTAGTGCTGCGTTCGACACCATTGGTCATGACATCTTATTACAGAGACTATGTGAGGATCCTGGAGGCACCACCGCCAGGGGGTGCCGAGTGAACTCTGGCCACAGCCAGGATGTCTCTCCCTCTCCCCCTCTCTCCCTCTCACTCTCTTAATTAGGCAGATGCAGGACAGCCGAGCGGAGCGCCCTCGCAGCTGCGGCGCATTCCCCCATCAAGTCGCAGTTAAAGCTGGCCTCCTCCCGGACGCCAGCGTCGGAAGATTGCGAAGCATGCCTGGCTCACGACACACTAGCCAACCCCGTCGACCCAGACCCAGACCCAGACCCAGACCCAGATCCCGATCCCGATCCAGACCAAGATCCTCACGAGCCCGCATTGAGAGCCGCCGGAGCAGCGGCAGCCTTCACGTCACGAGCCCGCATCGAGAGCCGCCAGAGCAGCGGCCGCCTTCACGTCACGAGCCCGCACCGAGAGCCGCCGGAGCAGCGGCAGTCCGCACGTCACGAGCTCGCGCCGAGAGCCGCTACAGCGAGCGGCTGAGTATTTCCTGGTTTCCCGTTTCCTTTGCCTGCGAGCCACAATAAACACCTTTGTTTACACCATCTTCCCCTGCTTGTCCGCAGTTTGCTTTTGGGTCCAGACCCGTACCCTGACAGACTATACCAGTCCATTAGTATTAAAGATACCGCACTCAGCTGGTTTAAGTCGTATTTATCAGATCGATCTCAGTTTGCATATGTAAATGATGAAGCCTCGATGAACACCAGCGTTCGTCATGGAGTTCCACAAGGTTCTGTGCTTGCACCAATTTTATTCACCTTATATATGCTTCCTTTTTTATCAGGAAAAACTTGATATGCTTTCATTGTTAAGCTGATGATACTCAGCTATATCTATCGATCAAGCCAGATGAAACCAACCAGGTGGCTAAACTTCAAGCGTGTCTTAAAGACATAAAACCTGGATGACCTGCAACGGACAACACTGAAGTTATTTTACTTGGCCCAGGAACACCACAGAAATCCATTATCGAATGATGTTGTTTCTCTTGATGGCCTTGCTCTGGCATCCAGCACCTCCGTAAATTATCTAGGAGTTATCTTCAATCAATCAGAATCAGAAACGTTTATTGCCATGTTTGTCTACACATTCAAGGAATTTGTCCTGACGGGAGGTGCATAACATTTAACAATAAACAGTGCAATAAATTGGAATGAGTGATTATTATTTACAATGAACAGTAGAATATAAAATAAGTTTAAAAAAGTTTAAAAAAATGCAAAATACAAAAAAAAGGATAAAGTGCGAAGAAAGTGTGAAAGTGACAAGTGTAGTGGGAAACTGGTGAGTGTATTTAAATATGAGGCATGGTGGTGTGTGTGGGGGAGTGATCAGTGGGAAATTGTCATACAATGAAATGTAAAAAAAAAAATGAAATGTAATGTCAGGGGGGGTGACATAGTCAGTCAGTGGGGGACCCGGGCTCTGTTGAAGAGGCCTACTACCGACGGGAAAAAAATGTTTGTGTGGCGTGAGGTCTTGGTCCTGATGGGCCGCAGCCTCCTGCCAGAGGGGAGGGACACGAACAGTTTGTGTCAAGGGTGAGAGGGGTCGGCGACAATATTTCTCGCCCGCTTCAGGGTCCTTGAAGCGAACAAGTCCTGGAGGGATGGCAGATTGCGGCCAATCACCCTCTCGGCAGAGCGAATGATGCGTTGCAGCCTGGCCTTGTCCTTGGCAGTGGCTGCAGCGTACCAGATGGTGATGGAGGAGCAGAGGATGGACTTGATGATGGCAGTGTAGAAGTGCACCATCATGGTTTTTGGCAGGTTGAATTTATTCAGTTGCCTGAGGAAGAACATCCTCTGCTGCGCCTTCTTGGAGATGGAGCTTATGTTTAGCTCCCACTTGAGGTCCTGGGTAATGATTTAGCCTAGGAAGTGGAAGGACTCCACAGCGTCGACGGGGGAGTCACACACGGTGAGAGTGGCTGGTGGGGCTGAGATCTTTCTGAAGTCCACAACCATCTCCAATATCTTCAGAGCGTTGAGCTCCAGGTTGTTTTGGCTGCACCAGGTCACCAGGTGGTCAGTCTCCCACCTGTAGGCGGACTCGTCCCCACCAGAGATGAGTCTAATGAGGGTGGAGTCATCCGCAAACTTACTTGCGGGTAACCGGTGCTGATGGACCATAGAGGCTGAGATGTGTTTCCCCAGCCTCACGTGCTGTATCCTGTCAGACAGGAAGTTTGTGATCCACTTGCGGGTGGAGTCAGGCACGTGCAGACCCGTTGGCTCTGTAGGCAAACTGCAGGGGGTCCAGGAGTGGGTCCCACCTCAAAACCCTCCTTTGGCGAACCAGGAGTCCTGTGATCCTAGGTTTTTTGGGGACGGGGATGATGGTGGAGGTCTTGAAGCAGGCGGGTACATGGCATGTCTCCAGTGAAGTGTTGAAGATGTCTGTAAAAACCGGAGACAGGTTATCAGCACAATGTTTCAGGGTGTAGGGGTTCTGCTTTTAAAAAAGTGTGTTAATGTCTCTCTCCAGAATAGTGAGGATCGTCACTGCGGAGGTGGGTGAGGGGGGCGCTGTGAAGGGCTGTGCAGAGACATGAGCCCCTGATGGGCTTGATGAGTGGGGGCTGGTTGATGGAGCTGTGGGGGATCGCGTCAGGACCCATTGTCTTTCAAATCTACAGTAGAACTCGTTCAGCTCGTCTGCCAGGTGGAGGTCGTTCATAGAGTGGGGGGTTTTGTGTACAGATTGTAAAGCCCTCAGAGGCAAATTTGTATTTTGGGCTATACAAAATAAACTGAACTGAATTGGATTGAATAAACTCGATTCGAGCAAAGTGCTTCAGCATCGCTTATTCAAGTTGTTATTGGATGAGCTCGATTCCCTGTATGGAGACCTGCTTCTGCATGCTGATGTCCGGTGGTTGAGTCGTGGCAAAGTGCTGCAGTGATTTGTTGACTTGCTGCCTGAGATAAAGGCATTTCTGTCTTAAAGGAACGAGGAGCACGAGGAACTATCAGATGATGCATGGCTACTGGACCTGTGGTTTCTGACAGACCTAACGGCAAAACTGAACTCACTCAACAACGAACTCCAAGGAAAAGACTGGCACAGATGATAAGCGCAGTGAATGCGTTCAAGGCCAAACTTAGGAGTCTTTCGTTGGAGTCAAGACTAGGAGGATAAAGACATAGGAGTATTTCGTTGGAGTCAAGACTCGGATGATAAAGACATAGGGGTCTTTCATTGGAATCAAGACTCGGAGGATAAAGACATAGGAGTCATTTGTTGAAGTCTTTGGGAGTGGTTGAGTATAATATTGCTCTGTAAACATGTGTTTACCTTTCAGCAGCTGCTGTCACAAGAATTTGTGGCTGCACTATTTGAGCTCAAGTAAACAACACTGAAAATTCAGCACAAAAAAAACTGTTAGCGCTAGCTGCAGCAGCTAGCTCCAAGACAACCACCAAAGGTAGCGGGACCAGCCCCGGCTCCACACCTGACTCGGGCAGTGGGGACAAGGACAGTAGCAGCAGTGATAGCAGCAGCAACAGTGGCTTATAAACCGTTGCGGCTCTGTCTTCCTCTCTTGATTCTCTCTGTCCTCTCACAAGTTGCCTCAAGCTCTGTGGTTGTCTGACTGCGTGCCGAGAGAGCCACTATGCAAGCATCAGAAAGGAAATGGCGAAAATCCAAACACGCTGATGACATGATCGCCTATCACTCTCTTCTCTCATTCTTCTCTACAGCCAAACGCTTGTTCTACCAATCCAGAATTAAATCCTCTTTTTCTAACCCCAAAAAACTCTTCTCTATCTTCTCCAACCTCCTTGACCCCTCTTGTCCCCCTCCTCCTTCCACCCTTCTACTAAGTCACTCTGTCGACTACTTTACAAAAAACATACGCTCCTCATTTACTAATCCATCTTCTATAACTACACCCCTGTGAGGATCCTGGAGGCACCACCGCCAGGGGGTGTCGAGGGAACTCTGGCCACAGCCAAGATGTCTCTCCCTCTTTGTTTCCCCCTCTCTCTTCTCTCTCAATCAGGCGGATGCAGAACATCCGGGCGGAGCACCCGCGCAGCTGCGGCTCGTTCACACCATCAAGCCACAGTTAAAGCTGGCCTCCGCCCGGACGCCAGTACCGAGAGATTGCCTTTCATGTCCTCGCACGAGAGCGAGAGCGACCGACCGTCGAAACCCGATCCCGGTGTGGGATCGCTACCTGCCCTTCACGAGCTACGCCACGAGCCGCTCCCGAGCAACGCCACGAGCCACGTCCCGAAGCTACGCCACGAGCCGCTCCCGAGCAACGTCACAAGCCACGTCCCGAAGCAACGTCAAGGGCCGTTTCCGGAGCAACGACGCGAGCCGCTTCCCGGGCTACGTCACGAGCCGCTCCCGAGCAACGCTACGAGCCACGTCCCGAAGCCACGTCACAGGACGCTTCCCGAGCCACGACACGAGCCGCCTTCCCTGGACTCGGCTACAGCGCCGCCGACCCGACGGCTGAGTATCCTCTGTGTGTTTTCCCCCTTGACCTGTTGACTGTGGAATTAACATCCTTGTGTTTCCCCCTCACTCCTGGTGTCCGCCGTTTGCTTTTGGGTCCAGACGCCCACTGCCTGACAACCCCATTAACTTCATCCTTGTTGCTTTCCTCTTTCCCAATCAAGTTCTCTTACATTACATTTCATTTAGCTGACGCTTTTATCCAAAGCGACTTACATGATGTACAGTAGACCGTAGACGGTGAGCAATTAGGGTTAAGTGTCTTGCTCAAGGACAGATCAACATGGACTAGCGGAGCCGGGAATCGAACCACTGAGCCACAGTTGCCCAAGTTTTTACCTTGATAATCTCTGCCCACCCATCCACCTGCCTCCTTGACCCCATCTCACATTCTCCTGTCTATTGCTCCTGACGTTCTTCCCTTCCTCACCCATCACTCAACAGAGACTGCCGTCCTTGATGTCAACTTCACACTGCTAGAGCAGCCTCTCTCACCTTTCTGCTGCATTTGACACAGTGATGCACCAGATCCTTATTTCCTCCCTCCAGGACCTGGGTATCTCTGCGCTCTCCCTCTTCTCTTCCTACCTCAACAACCGCACTTACCGGGTAACTTGGAGAGGTTCTGTGTCTGAACCTTGTCCTCTCACTACTGAGATCCCACAAGGCTCCGGCACGGGCCCCCTCCTCTTCTCTCTGTACACCAACTCTCTCGGCTCTGTCACTCACTTGCATGCCTTCTCCTACCATAGCTATGCTGATGACACCCAACTGATCCTCTTATTTCTGAAGAGGAAACACAGGTAGCAACACAAACCTCTTTCTGTATGACTGACACCTCTAAGTGGGTGTCGACACACCACCCGAAAATTAACCCTGACAAGATTCCAGGAAAAGGCTGTCCCACCCACGACCTGACTATTACCTTCAACGAGTCTGTGTTGGGGCTGCACGGTGGTGTAGTGGCTAGCACTGTCACCTCACAGCAAGAGGGGCTGAGGTTCGGATCCTGGTCTTATTTGTGGAGTTTGCATGTTCTCCCCGTGTCAGCGTGGGTTCTCTCCGGGTTCTGCGGCTTCCTCCCACAGTCCAAAGACATGCAGCTTAGGTTAATTGGATTCTAAATTACCCATAGGTGTGAATGTGAGAGTGAAGGGTTGTCTATATGTGAGCCCTGCGATAGACTGCCGACTTGTCCAGGGTTTACCCTGCCTTTGCCCAATGACAGCTGGGATTGGCTCAAGCGCCCTGCGACCATAAACAGGATAAGCGGTTCAGATAATGGATGGATGGACTCTATGTTGGCCCCAACCCTGACTGCCAGGAACCTTGGTGGATGTCCACACACCACCAACCTTGGTGTGACACTCGACAGTCAACTCTCCCTGACTGCCAACATACTGCAACAACACCTTCCTTT
Source organism: Cottus gobio (assembly GCA_023566465.1). Taxonomy (NCBI): domain Eukaryota; kingdom Metazoa; phylum Chordata; class Actinopteri; order Perciformes; family Cottidae; genus Cottus; species Cottus gobio. Next base: position 728,640 of record CM042222.1, read on the forward strand.
AGGTCCATGCTGCACAATGTTCTCTTCTCCTGTAGGTCCATGCTCCACAACATCCTGCAGGTCCATGCTGCACAACATCAGGAGAATACGTCTGTGGCGAAGGTTCTCCCTACCCGGGTTTCCATGGCTCCAGACATACAGCACAGACACGTTTCTTGCGGGTCCAACAGGCTTTATTACACACATCCGTTTCAGCACTTCTCTCATGCTATGTGTTCTCCCTGTCGCTCACCACCCTGGCTGTTAACCCTGCCGGGCTTAAATAGCCACATGCTCCCGCACTCATTGGTTTCAGCTGCAGCTCGGTGACGAGCTGCAGCTGATCCCCGAGTGCTCTTCCCTCTCTCTCTCCTGCCGCAGGTGCGCTGGCCACGCCCCTGCCCCACATACCCCCACCGCCCGACTTAGGTAGCCACCGGTCTAACCAACTCCCCCCCCCCCCCCCCCCCCCACCCCCCGAGGGCGGGCGAGGGAGTCAGCCCCGACCATCTGCGTCCCCGACCTATGGACCACCATGAGGATAACTGGCGTCCTTGCCCGATGCCAACGGGTGGCCCGGGCGTTGGCATCCCTCCAGGTGGGTCAGTGGAGCGGGACGTGTGATTTTGGGCTATACAAATTAAACTGAATTGAATTGAATGTGCAGACATGGTCCTCGTGTGCAGTTTTGGTCCTCATATGCAGATTTATATGCAACTTTTGGAAGCAATTAGTTTTATTTCTGTGTCAAAGGCTGAACCATGATGATACCTGACATGTTGTGAACAATAGAGACCTGGTGTCTAAATGAATGAGAAACAGGAGATTAAACAGGAGAGTTTTACTTTCCTTCTCCACACATCAAGCATTTAATTTGCTTTTGATAGGCTCTCATTTATTTCATGTAAGATCATTATTGAATTAGGACTTTTTGCATAAGCCCACTCATATAAATTGGCCTCATAATCAATGCACTAACAGTAAACTCAGCACGAGTAAATTGAATTTGAATGAACCACTAGTCCACAATATATATATGTATGTGTTTTAAAGTATCTTTCGTATGAAGCACGAAAGTGCTCCAGATGGGGGGGTCGAGGATTCAGCCTAGGCAATACTGAGACTATAAAAATACAAGAAAAATCAAAAAAGAATCAAAAAAAAAAAGAAAAGTCAGATCCTGACCCAAAACGTCAATATAAGACATTTGTGTCATGTTTATAACACTATTACACAATACAAATTAACATAAACCATAATCATGACTCAAAACGACTCAAAGTTACCCCCAAACTGCATCCCTCGTTTTTGAAAAATGTTGATTTGTATAAATTAGGAACACGCTAGAATGCTATACTCAACGGATTTGGAATCCTGAGAACCATTATTTGTGTCCAAGCAAACATTATTAAAATTGACTTACTTTTGGCTGAAATATGGATAATCCCTTAGTGTTTGAGTGCAGATTGTAGGTCTGACCTGGCTGCAGACAGCTGCAGTGAAGCGAGGTGCATTTAAGGACCGTAGGACGAGCTGTGGTGCTTTCAAAACCTTCTGAATTTCCACACCTCTCGACATGTCCGATCTAAAGTAATTATTAAAAGTACTTAACTTCACTCAATCAACTCCAAACTCCGCACATATACTCCTAAGATATTGGGCTTATATAATAATTACAGGCTTTGGTGAAATGTTAAGATAAAAATAATTAACTTTAAAATAAATTCTTCGAGAAATCTTTTTTTTTTCTTTTCTGTGTACTATCATAAATCAATATACCACTAACACATATATGTCCTTATTATCTATCTTCAAAAGGGTTTTCTGTATATTATAGATTTTTTTATTTTTCAAATAGACCTTGTGAATGGGGAGAAAATCAGGATTTAGTATGAGAAAAAACCATTTGCAATTTTGGCTGAAAAATGGTTGGGGCGCATTTAAGACATGTAATAACATATATGAGCTAGTGCAGTGTGGCTTGGAACATGCACCTCAACAAGACATTGTTCAACGTTTCAGAGACGTCTGATGCTCCTGAGGGACTCAGCCCTCTCTCGAGAGCACATGCATGGAGCTCAGCACCCTGAACCATCGCTTGCCTTCACCTACCTTCCAACATGAGCTGTCTTGGGCTCTAATGCCATCACTTTCCATCACAGCATCAAAGACTTCTCTGTCAGTGGCAGCACAGGAGCTGGAGGGTGCGGTGGAAAATATGTCTTCCCTTCCCTTTCTTCCCTCCATTCCTTCCTTGCTTTATGGAAACACTGGTTTGAATGCACTTGGAAGATTTAAAGAACATAAACTAATTTATGAGAGCAGCATTAAGCAGCAACAAGTAGAAACTGCAGTCACACTGAGAAATGATGTCCTTCTACCACAGCTGCAGCAACCATATTCAATATAGACCTCAGAAGACAAAGAGGCAGCTGCAACCTCAGAAACCTTCCGCTTCCCATCAGGAGACCTCAAAGAGACACAGTGTGAGGAGAGGAAGGGGCTCATGTGGAAAAGGAGCCTTGAGTACTAATTTCGCTCTCTGCTGTTACTCTTCTGACCTCCAACACCCAGACCTCCATTAGCACACCACGCCAGAGGAGGAACACACAGATGGATGTACACGAGTGTGTGTGTGTGTGTCTGCATGTGTGTGTGTGTGTGTCCTTACAGATAGGATTGTGTTGTCCACCTACTGAGGATCTAATTCGCTCATCTTGGATTCCTGTCTGTTACTGTCGTTACATTTGGTGATATCTGGTATTTTTGTCTTTGAATATTGGCACAATGCTTATTAATGTTGTGTTATTTTGTAAAATTAGAACCTTTCTAGTTTAAATTATTATTAAACAGCATTTTGATTAAGACTTTTGTCACATATGACGATCCTATAGTTAGTTTTGTTACACCTGGTAGTATGTTGGTGAAAATATTTAGGAACAACACAAATAGGAACTTGTTTGTGTTCACAATCCATTAAGTAAAGTAACATTCTGGTGTTTGAACCTGTTTCAAGCAAAATAGTTCAACCACACAAGCAGCCAACAATATAAAGTTTGTCCATAAAGCTGGAAACCAATTCTCATTAACAGAACAAAAAAGACAGCCAGAGCAGCAGCAGCTGGAGCGGCTACAGCAGAGGTTTAGTGCCAGGGCGTCTGCATGTAGGAGGAGAACAAGGAGGTAACAAGGAGAGGTAACAAGGAGAAGAGGGGAGCACGGCTCTTTCAAAGTAGCTGGTCCCCATACCAACATAGAGAGAGAGGCGGGCTTTATGACAGGGGAGGGGGATGGAGACAGAATGAGAGGCAGAACATGGTAAAAGATGAGCAGAGAGATGTAGATGCTGGCAGACACACCTGGCCTGCAGAGATAATCCACCTGGAGATGTGTGAACACATCAGATGCATGAGATTGTAACCTGTGGCTCCATTCCAAAATCATGTGAACTAGCACAATGGACTAATGTATAGGTTCGGCTAAGGAGCCCAATTCTTGCAAGAAACATTAGTCACAAGCACTCTAGGTCAACACGTCTTTACTGCACCTCTACCAAGATCAGTTACAGTCAATGCATACACAAATATACATACACAAATATACATACATAAATATTAATTTATACAAATAATTATTGAGTTCTGTGGATGTTGTGTGGATGTTGTGTGGGAAAAAAGAAGAAGAGTTCAGGTCTTGGTTGTTAGGGGACAAAGAAAAGTTCAGGTATTGGGCTTAGGGAGAAAATTGTGGTGGTAAATCTGGCTAGTTCCAAGCTGGATGGTCCACTGTACCATTGATCTGGAATACTGTCTTCTTCATCCAACAGTGGGTCAATCTCCACATGATTGTCAGGAGTGTCCAGAATTTTGGGATGGTTGGGTCTGGATGTTCGGGAAATAGAGGTAGTACTTAGTGGGGAAGTCAAGTAACCACAGGGTAACAGAAGGTCCCTGTGCAATGTCCGCAGAGGGCTGTCTTTGTTCTCTTTCCGGACTGTGTAGACCGGCAGATTACCAGCTCTCTTTACAACGATGTATGCATCAGACTCCCATTTGTCAGCAAGTTTGTGTTTACCTCTGAGCCGAACATTCCTCACCAACACACGATCTCCCACAGTTAGATCAGAGGCAGTTACATGCATGTCAAATCTTGCCTTGTTTCTTTGCATGACCTTTCCAGCCTTTTCCGTAGCTATTTTATAGCTCTCTTTCAGATGGGACTTAAGGTCTTGCACATACTGAGAATGTGAGGTGCGCTGGTTTTGGGGAGATAATCCAAACGCTAGGTCAACTGGCAGTCGTGGTTGGCGTCCAAACATTAGTTCATAAGGGGAGAACCCGGTGACATAATTTTTGTCTTGATCACTGTGGAGTTTTTCCGGGATTCCATAGTGAATAAGGAAGTTGTCCCATAGACATTTTGCAACTGTCCTGGCCTTTTGATTGGGCATTGGAATGGCCACTGCATATTTTGTGAAATGGTCTGTGATAACAAGAATGTCCTTTATTCTGCTTCTGTCTGGTTCCAGTGATAGAAAGTCACAAGTTCCAGAGGTCTTGTCGTTTTTATGTTCACAAGGGGTGCGGCTCTCTCAGGTAGAGATTTCCGTTTAACACACCTTTCACATGATTTGATTTTTTTGTACACTTCAGCAGACATTTTTGGCCAATAAAATCTGGTCCTGACCAGATCAAGTGTTCTGTCAATGCCGAGGTGACCCATGTGATTATGTAGACTAGTCAGGACTTTGTCTCGAAATTCCTGTGGCAGGACAAGTTGATAAGAGCATTGCGGGCCTATCTGCCTCCTTCTCACAAGGATGTTGTTCTGGAGCTCCAATCTGTTTAATTCTCGGAGGAGGAGAGGCAGATCAGGGAGCTCGTCTCTCAAAGTAGGGGGTGGTGTCTTTCCATCTTCCAATTGTGAAATGATATGTCTGATGGTTTGGTCTGCTCGCTGTTTTTCAGCCATCTCCCCTGCTGAAAGTGGAATAATGATCGAGGTTCCAAACTGCCAGTCATTCACAAAACTGTCAGGAATGGCATCAATGGAAGTGGAAAGTGACTGAACAAGGGCAAAATCATTACCACCAGAATCTATGTTTGTACTATAGATGAGCTGTCTGTCACAGATTGCCTGAATGGTTTGTTGGTCAATAGAGACTAAACTCTGGTCAGACAGATGATGCTGGATGAATTTCCCAATTCCCCCCTTTCTTTTTGAGACTTGCGGTCGCCTGCCAGATCACCATGAGGTCTCTTAGAAAGTCCATCTGCATCGGCACTTTGCTTGCCAGCACGATAGATGATTTTAAAGGAAAAGGTGGATAGTGCCGCAAGCCACCTGTTGCATCAAGTTTGGCAGATGTCAAGAGGTAGGTAAGGGGGTTATTGTCTGTTACCACCGTGAAATGGTTTCCATACAAATAGTCACTGAATTTTTCTGTCACTGACCATTTGAGAGCAAGGAATTCAAGCTTATGAGCAGGATACCGGGATTAACTACGAGATAGCTCTCTGCTGGCATAAGCAATGACTCTGTCTTGGCCTTCTTGTTCTTGATACAACACGGCTCCCAGACCAGTGGAGCTTGCATCCGTCTGCAGCAGGTAAGGCTTTTGGGGATCAGCAAAAGCAAGAATGGGTGCCGTAGTGAGTTTCTAAATTATTGTTTCAAAAGCCTGCTCACAAGCAGACGTCCACCGGCCACCCAACTGCTCTTTGGGGTTCAAGTATTTTCTTGGCTTTAGCGTTGGTTTCAATTTCTTCTGCGTTGGTGGATATCCAGAGATAAGGTTATGAAGAGGCTTAACAATTTCAGCATAATTCTTAACGAACCTTCTATAGTACCCAGCAAAACCAAGGAACAACCTAAGGTCTTTCAAGATGTTGGGCACTGGCCAGGATGTGAGGGTGGAAATCTTGTCTGGATCCGTTTCAACACCGTTTCAGGATACCACATGTCCCAGGTAACGAACAGATTGTTGGAAGAACCTACATTTCTCCAATGACAGTTTTAGACCAAACTCTTTCAGCCGATCCAGCACCTTCATAAGCCTTGCTTCATGCTCTTCCAAGGTTGGTGCAAAAACAATCAAATCGTCAATGAAGACAAGGACTTCCTTCAGGTTCAGGTCTCCCATGCATTTCTCTGTAAGACGTTGGAACGTGCTTGGTGCATTCGTTATTCCCTGTGGCATGCGATTGAACTCAGAGAATCCTAATGGACATACAAAGGCAGTCTTGGGTTTATCTTCTTCCTCCATTGGTAGTAGCCAGATTTTAGATTGAGTACTGAGAACCACTCAGACCCAGAGAGTGCTGTGAAAGTGTCCTCAAGCTTAGGTAAAGCATAAGCATCTTTGATGGTTTGCATGTTCAACTTCCAGTAGTCAATACAAAGTCGCACACTGCCGTGCTTCTTCCTGACCACCACAATCGGTGATGAAAAAGGAGATTCGGATTCACGAATCACTCCGCTTTCAAGGAGTTCCTGCAGATGTTTGCGGACAGCATCGATGTCTTGGGGATGAATAGGTCTTGGTCGGTGCTTGAACGGGGTTTCATCTGTAAGTTTGATGTGATGAGTCACTTTCTCCGTTCTGCCAAAGTCAAGATCATGTTTTGATTTTGAAATTGAAACTCTTCTCAGGTTTTACATATATATGATCTGACTTGCTAGGGTCAGCAACCAATTGTTCTTTCGAAATGACGCTCTGGATTGCACTCATCTCTGCAATAGCAGATCTAGCAGGAATGATGATATCATGATCAGATTGATTGGTTATAATAACCGGCAACTGACATGGTTGGAATTTGGGAATATTAACAAGACATGATTTTACTATCAGACCACCAGCCAAGGGAAAGGAGGATGGATGCTCCACAATAACATTTATTTCCGACTGCCAAGCATGTGTGGCTGCAATCCCTTCCACAACCATAGTCTTTCCTGTTTGTGGGGTTTTCCATGCATCCTGATAATGCCATGATGGCTGTTACGCTTCTGTTTATATCTGAATTCCAGAATGTTCAAGACTGCTCAGTATCCATATGGAAGTGGATGATGAACAGACATGTGGTCTTCCATGTACTTCTCATAAAGAACATCAGGGGTGTTAGTGCCAATAAGCACAAGAGACGGAGTCAGTTTAACATCAGGCACCACCAAGGCAAGAGTATGTAATTCAATGGAGGTGCCAAGGAAAGCAGTAACATTAAGCTCAACATTAAGCTCAACATAGCCCATATAGGGTACAGTTTGACCATTAGCTCCCTGAACTTCAAGAAGGTCGTTCAAAGGCTTGATCTCCTGATCAGATAGGTTACTACGGTAAAAAGAATGTGGAACTGTAGTCACCTGTGAACCTGTATACAATAAACAATTGAATAATGTTCCCTTCATGTGCTGTGCTTTTGGTGCCAAACAGTCCTCTTGGTAACTTGCACAGATATGAAGTGGACTGCGCTGGGCGCAAATGTCTGGAACATGGAGTCACTGCAGCCTCTGTCTGTCCCTCCACAAAAGCTGCCTTCAGTTTGATGGGTTGTGGGAAGGGTTCTTTGTGTTCCACACATGTTGCCTTTGTTGCAACTCCCTTCGTTTTGACATCACCAGAGCTGGGTTGGCTGCACTGATGCATGAGGTAGAGATGTGCCCATCTTCGCCACACTTAAAACAGTACCATGGTTTAGGTTTAGTTAATTGTTTTGTCGTGCCCGTTCTTGCAGCTCCAGACTTTGATGCCTTGACTTGCCACGGTTCCTGCTGTGGCGCGGAGTCTGTCTTCTTCTGAGAAATCAGATATGTTAGTTGGCTCTGCAACTTGTTCATTTGCTCCCTGAGATCTGCGATCTCACTTGAAGTGCACTCTGTCTTTGCAGCGCAAGTATAAGCGGTTTGTGAACTCACTTGAAGTCTTTGTTTGGATGAGCTCATGTGTTTTTTCATGCGGCTTTCTTTTGATAGCTGTCTATCTTCCTTTGTGCGCAACAAAAGTAATAACTGCAAAAGATGGAGGCTTTTTCTTTCTCTGTTCAAGCTGTAGGGGGCGACTGTGGCTCAGTGGTTAGCAAGTTGGTCTTTCAATCAGAAGGTCGGTGGTTCAATCTCCGGCAGTCTGTGTCGTTGTGTCCTTGAGCAAGACACTTAACCCTAATTGCTCACCATGTATCATGTAAGTCGCTTTGGATAAAAGCGTCAGCGAAATGTAATGTAATGTAATGTAGATTGGTAATGACTGTATTGTCCCAACATCCACGGCAGAATTGTTTCATTAGGTGTTTGTTCATTTCACTTTCTTCAATGCCTCCTCTTTTGACAGCAGAAATCACATTGAGCTGCAGTCGTAGTAGGTAGGCCAAAGACTTTTCACCCTGGTCTTGAAATGTATTTAAGGATCGAGCAAAGAGCTCCTCTCCATCTTGGACAGTTTCAAAGGCTGAGTCAAGAACCTGCAAGTACATGGTGGGCAGGCAATCAGGACCAAAGCCTTTGACTACATCAGCTGCAGGGGATAGCAAGCTCTCCAGAATCCGTCTAGTGATATGCAAAGGAGACAAGGTAGGATCAGCGAGAAGTAATTAAATGTGAGAGCGCCAAGTTTCATAGTCTACTTCATTACTGGGTTTAGGATATCTCCCAGAAAAAGCAGAGTCACAGTGGAGACACTGAGTGAGAGCTTACATCTTCCTTTCTTACAATATGTTCAACCACAACTCTTTGTACATCAAGTGGGTTCAAGTCATTTCCTGCGAGAGTGACGGTTCTTCTCCTCTTTGGGAACCAAGGTTTTGGTGGGGGGCCGGGCTTGTCAGGCCCCAATGCCGAAGTTACAGTTTGCAGTGATGGCCCCTTCCCCACGTCACTGCTCAGCTCTTCTTCTTCTTCCTCCTCCTCCTCCTCCTCCTCATCCAGTTCTTCACTAATGATACTCATCATGAGTTTTAATACTTCCTCAAAACTCTGTCCACTATCCTTGGCTAGTTTCCTTAACTCACTGAGGTGGTTTGCTGTGTAGCTTCTCACAACTGTACACTCCTCTGTAACTAAATTTACACAATATGTCACATCTGGCACATCACGTGAAGGATGTTTGTACAGCAACAGCGGCTCTAAAGCTGCTACAGCAGAACTAGTTGTAAATTCAACGATCAGGTTTTTGTAATATATACTACTGGAATTATCCACTGAACACACTTTCTTAATAGACCCATATCTTTTTAAACACTCAACAATTTCCTCATCTGCGGCTGTGTGTCTGATCCCATGACGACAAGAAGCGCCAGAAAGTCATTACTTCAACTGCAGCAGGTCTGTACTGGAAGTCTGCACTGAACGTCTGCACTGCAGGTCTAAACTGAAGGTCTGAACAGAAGGTCTGCACTGCAGGTCTAAACTGAAGGTCTGAACAGAAGTGTGAGGATCCTGGAGGCACCACCAGGGGGTGCCGCTTGAACTCTGGCCACAGCGAGGAAGTCTCCCCCTCTCTTCCTCTTTCTCCCCTAATCAGGCAGACTCAGAACAGCCAAGCCACCCTCGCAGCTGCAGCTCGTTCCCTCATCAAGCCGCTGTTTAAAGCTGGCCTCCTCCCGGACGCCAGTGTCGGAGGATTAAGAAGCATGCCTACAACGCGGGGTGAGTTTGCCCCGCGCCGAGGAACTGCTACGCCGAGCTACGCCACGAGCCGCACGCCGAGCTACGCCACGAGCCTCACGCCGAGCTACGCCACGAGCCTCACGCCGAGCTACGTCCCGAGCCGCTCCCCGAGCTAGCGGCTGAGTATCCCCTGTATTCTTCCCCTGTGCCAGTGTGCTCCAATAAAGACCCCTTGTGTTCTCACCTCACTTCCCTAGTCCGTGTTTGCTCTTGGGTCCAGACCCCCTCACCTGACAAGAAGGTCTGAACTGAAGGTCTGAAAAGAAGGTCTGCACTGCAGGTCTGCACTGAATCCTCCAGTGGCAATGTACCCTTTAGGACATGAACTGGGAAGAAAGCCAGTGCAATCATTATTCTGTGTAAGTGGATCTCGAGCAAAGGTGTGAGATAGAATCAGGCCTGGGAGAATTTCAGGTGGCAAGTAGGAGAGAACCCAACCCTGGCGCCTACATTACATTTCATTTAGCTGACACTTTTATCCAAAGCCACGTACATGCTATACAGTAGACCGTAGACACAGCAACGGTGAGCAATTGGGGTTAAGTGTCTTGCTCAAGGACACATCGACATGGACTAGCGGAGAATGGGATTGAACACCGATTCTCTGATTGAAAGTTGGACCTGCTAACCACTTACCCACAGTCGCCCATGATGAGAATTATTTGAGGAGGAAAAGGATCCATCAGGGTGGTCACAATAAAATATTACAATAAAAATATCTATTTCAAAGGCAAATCCAGCTTAAATACCCCGAGCATATGGAATATTATATCCAGTTTTAGTATGAAAGTTCATGGCCTTGTACACCCCTCATAATCATTACTGTTGGCAGTTTTAATGAGTAATGAGAGTTTCAGTTCCCCCCCTCTGTGATGAGCTTTACATTACATTTAGCTGACGTTTTTATCCAAAGCGACTTATACGCTACACAGTAGACACAGCAACGGTGAGCAATTTGGGTTAAGTGTCTTGCTCAAGGACACATTGACGTGGACTAGCGGAGCCGGGGATCAAACCACCGATCCTCTGATTGAAGGACGGACCAGCTAACCACTGAGCACAGTCGCCCCATGAGCTCAAACACATCGCCATCACAGTGGCATGTAGGATTGAAGAGGTTGGAGACGACTAAGAACTGACAGTAATATTGAGAGCATTTTTATTGCTATTGCACGTACCCTGCCATGGCCGCATTCCAGCCCTGAGCCCATCATGCATCTGGTCTGAAGGTTGGTTTAGCCAGTGCCAAGAGCAAGTATGTATTCCATTGCAGTGATACAAGGGAGGAGTTATAGTCTACACAACCCAGCATCCAATGCTGTGCCCCAGAAACATTACAGCATCACAGACAGCATGAGAAGGTTCTTTCAGTAATCATCCACTTGGTGTCTGCTCAGCGGTACACAACAACTATAAACCATCAGCTCATTAACTGCTTTACACAAGATTTGAAAATCTATCTTTGAAAATTCACAGCCTGCCATTGAAATACCAGATACATTATGAATCCCCTGCACACGAACACACATGTGAGAACACCGTTATCCAATAAGTTCGCTGAGAAATCAGAACTTGAACACTAAATATTATTCAGGTGTGTTTGTTGGTGTGTTTAGAACAACAGAGAGAGTAAGAGGAACTATGTACATGTCATCTGCAGTTAAAGTCATTGTATCTGATGTGTTATATGTATATGAGCATTGAAAATAAACAAATCTAAAGAGAAACACTCACTAGAAAACATTCACAACACTACATATCTGATATAACTGTTTAGAAAGGCATATAACTCAGATATAGGCAGTAAAATCATCTCATGTATATATAAATGTCTGTTGAATTTTATGGACGTTATCCATCATTACCCAGGACCTCAAGTGGGAGCTAAACATCAGCTCCATCGCCAAAAGGCGCAGCAGAAGATGTACTTCCTGAGGCAACTGAAGAAATTCAACCTGCCAAAGACCATGATGGTGCACTTCTACACTGCCATCATCGAGTCCATCTTCTGTTCCTCCATCACCACCTGGTATGCTGCAGCCACTGCCAAGGACAAGGGCAGGCTGCAACGCATCATTCGCTCTGCCGAGAGGGTGATTGGCTGCAATCTGCCGTCCCTCCAGGACTTGTTTGCTTCAAGGACCCTGAAGAGGAAGATTGTAGCTGATCCCTCTCACCCTGGACACAAACTGTTCGTGCCCCTCCCCTCTGGCAGGAGGCTGCGGTCCATCAGGACCTAGACCTCACGCCACAAAAACAGTTTTTTCCTGTCAGCAGTCGGGCTCATTAACAGAGCCCGGGTCCCCCACTGACTTGACTGACTCTGTCAGCCCCAGACAATTTCCCACTGGACACTCCCCTGCACACACCCTCATGCCTCATATTTAAATACACTCGCCACTTTAACACTACACTTGCCACTTTCACACAACACTTACATTTCATGCACATTCCATGCACTTTTTTTAATTTTAATTTTTATATTCTACTGTTTAATTGTAAATATTCATTCATCCATTCCCATTTATTGCACTCTGTTTACTGTTAAATGTTAAATGTTATGCACCTTCCGACAAATTCCTTGAATGTGAAAACAAACATGGCAATAAATGGTTCTGATTCTGATATTGCAATGGATTTACAATGGACATTTTAATGGACATTATATTGGCCATTACAATGGACATTACAAAATCCATCCATCTGAACCGCTTGTCATGTTTAGGGTCACGGGGAGCTGGAGCCGATCCCAGCTGTCATTGGGCGAAGGCACAGTACACCCTGGAAGTCGCCAGTCTATTGCAGGGCTCACATATAGACAGACAACCATTCACGCTCACATTCAGGTTAATTGGACAATAAAATTGCCCATAGGTGTTATGGGCAATTTTATTGTCCAATTAACCTAACCTGCATGTCTTTTGACTGTGGGAGGAAGCCGGAGAACCCGGAGAGAACCCACACTGACACGGGGAGAACATGCAAACTCCACACAGAAGGCGCACCCAGACCGGGATCCAAACCCCGGCCCCACTTGCTGTGAGGCGACAGTGCTAGCCACTACACCACTGTGCAGCCGATTATTATTATCATATTAAAAATAATATTAAATCAATGAACGTACAATAGAGAACTGATCGCTCCCTAGTTATACATTGTTTTCTTTGTGTTCTGTGTTTCATTCTGTTTTGTGCTTTTCACCCCTTGTTCTATTTGCTTAGAACTAAAATGACCATCATCTAAAAATCTGCACATGCAATCTCAATTATCTGAAAAACATCTGTAAATGTCTAATTAGGACATTAGCATGTTGTCCACATGTGATGTGGCATTCCGCTAGTACATGTTGAAGTGTCCTTGAGCAAGACACTTAGCCACGGTGAGCAATTCGGGTTGTGTCTACGGTTTATAGAATGTAAGTCGCTTTGGATAATGCATCAGCTAAATGAAATGTAAGGATTTGGTGTTTGGGTGTAAAGTTGTGAAGCAAAAACATCCCTTCAGAAGAGTTAATATAGTTGTGCTTTAAAGTTTCAGAGGCTGGCTTTCCAAAAACAATGTGCAGCATCAGAAGTGAGGAAGAAAAGAACTGCCACTGAAATGAAAGAGAACAAATGTGATTTCTTACAGATGATTTATTATCTCTAAAAGTGCAATAGATAGCAACACTGAGCTATCTGTTGCTGTGAGAAATATAATTATATAAAATTGATGTGATCATCTTATTACTTGCTATGAACAGAATGACGCTCAGACAGTGGAGATGGTTGTGGACTTCAGAAAGATCTCAGCCCCACCAGCCCCTCTCACCCTGTGTGACTCCCCCGTCAAAGCTGTGGAGTCCTTCCGCTTCCTGGGCTCCATCATTACCCAGGACCTCAAGTGGGAACTAAACATCAGCTCCATCTCCAAGAAGGCGCAGCAGAGGATGTACTTCCTGAGGCAGCTGAGGAAATTCAACCTGCCAAAGACAATGATGGTGCACTTCTACACTGCCATCATCGAGTCCATCCTCTGTTCCTCCATCACCGTCTGGTACGCTGCAGCCACTGCCAAGGACAAGGCCAGGCTGCAGCGCATCATTCGCTCTGCCGAGAGGGTGATTGGCCGCAATCTGCCGTCCCTCCAGGACTTGTTTGCTTCAAGGACCCTGAAGCGGGCGAGGAGGATTGTAGCTGATCCCTCTCACCCTGGACACAAACTGTTGGTGTCCCTCCCCTCTGGCAGGAGGCTGCGGTCCATCAGGACCAAGACCTCACGCCACAAAAACAGTTTCTTCCCGTCTGCAGTCGGGCTCATCAACAGAGCCCGGGTCCCCCACTGACTCTAATGACTTTGTCACCCCCAGACAATTCCCACCGGACACTCCCCTGCACATAGCCTTATACATAAATACACTTGCCACTTTCACACAACACTTACACTCATGCACATTCCATGCACTTTATCTTATTTTTGGTATTTTGATATGCTACTATTTCAATGTAAATATTCATTCATCCTCATTTATTGCACTGCGTTAACTGATAAATGTGTATTGTTAAATGTTAAATGTATGCACCTTCCCGCCAGGACAAATTCCTTGTATGTGTAAACATACATGGCAATAAATGGTTCTGATTCTGATTCTGATCCCATCCCAGAGGTGCTCATGGTTGCAGATGGTTCAGTATTGTTACCTTATTCCAGGAGCATGTTGGTATCAGACGGTTTGTCATCACACCCAGCTGGTTGTCTGGTACATATTCATATTCACAAATCATATCCTATTTCCTATTGTACTGCTGTGCTTCAGTAATCCACACTGACACTTGTGTCACCTTTAACAGTATGGAAACAAATAAAGGCCCCCCCAACATCTTTCTCATGTCTTTTCTTGACCATTGTCCGTTTCTCTCATTTCCTTTTCTGCTGTCCTAATTCACTTCCCTGTTCTCTCCTCGGCTCCATGGTGCCTAGTAACAAGGTATGCACATCTGTGCACCATTCCTCAATCTGCTATATTCTGTCTACATAATGCAACACAGCAATATGCACTTCACCGACCTCAGGGTCCATTATGGGACCCAGTAGTATTCCATGGACACACAAAGGCCAATACTTGGTGGGCATTGCAGCACCGTTTCAGTGGATATGGAGCATGAGCAGGAGACCCACAGTCCTCTGCAGTGCTGCTGCCGCCGGCCTGAAGGGTCGGGGAAAGCAAACATGCTGTCTGAATGTTTTAAGTTTGAGTGATGCTGTGTGGAAAAACTGAAGTGGATGACAACAGTTGTCCTTCGGCTGCTTGTCCATCATCAGCGTGGCCAGAGTGAGTCATTTAGCCACATGTGCTGCCGTGGAGCTCCACGGCAGAGACCTGCAGGTGGGTTTTGATTGTTGTGCTGGCTTTCTGAGGAAGAGCTCTTCATAAATACGGTATAATGAAGAGCAGTTCAAAGTAGTTTTGGGTAAGTGAAGAGAAAAGATGAAATATTATACAATTGGAGATCAATCTTAAGAAAGGTAACAGCATGCTTTTAAAGTCTTGTTGTTTAGTTTTGGGTGAGTGTTTACCACAGCTTGAACAGGAAAAGTAGGGCGACACAAATATCTCTGTGAGAGGATGACGACAGAATGAATAAGAACAATATACATATATTAGTTAATGAGTGTTCATGTTATAAATTATGAATTCAGTGTTTATTCATGCTTTACTAATGCTAAATAGTGTGTACTTATTATAAAGTGCTGCCAGAACTCTTAAAGCAAACTAATTATAAAAAAGACCCATGTCATTGAGCTCACAAAAGCAATCAATAAGAATTATGTTTGTAAATGTCACATTGATTTGCACATCATATCTTGTGAAGACTGCAAACAAATCATACAGGTTCTGTGCAACTCACTAACAACTGAAAACAAATATTTTTAAGAATACATTACTTTTCTTCTGATGATCAGATGTGCACATTTCACTGTATGCTCTATTTTTTAAAGTCTGGAGGAAAATGTTTATATTTTCTGAAATATGAAGGCGCAAAAAAAAGAAACGGCAGTTTAATGATTTTTCTGTGTAAATAAAATTGACAAGATAATGTTAATCTCTTTAATAAATATGCATTTGAGGACTGAAAAATATGAAGCAATCATAAAAGAGCAGAAAGCCTTTGATGTTCAGATGAAACAAACTTCTTGTTGGCGGAAGAGCTCTGTTCTTTCTTTGTATCTCCAACACACACACACACACACACACACACACTCTATACATTAGTTTAATTTGTTGATAAGTCACGTGTTGCATCACGTTATGAACACTAATAAATGTCGATAACATTTTTGACTTTGAATAAATACCATGAATTGTGGCTTAGGTCCATTAAAGTGACCCACTAAACCTTCTCAAAGGTCTATTGGTGTTATCTTCTGTTGTCTGTTATGTATTATTATAATAATAATAATATATTGTAAAAGAATCACATTGTACAGGAACTATGAAGTTAAACATATTAACCACAATGCTTTCATTTGTATCAAACACTCGTCATGAGAGTCTTCCCTAAACTCAGCTGCTGAGTGCTGACAGGAAGCAGTCATGACAGGAAACATTAGGTTTGTTGGAGATGAGCCAGTCCTGATCAGAATCGATCACCGGCGATTGGCACGCAATGCTTGTTGGGAATTTGTGTCCGACTTGATCCCGACTTGCTCTGACGTGATTCACACGTGGTCAGCGATAATCTCACAAGAGCGAGGCGGCTGTCTATTTTAGAGCCGCAGTAGCTCTCCTCCGACTGCGTGGCCCAGTGCATGATGGGAAACGCCAGGCTGTCGCCACATCAGAGAGCTGAGTGGCTCTTAGATTTGACAGCAAACACCACGTGCTGTAGAAAATGCTTATGATTCAAAATCATGTTTAATCTGAAAACATATCTTGTGTGGTTGATACTAATAAAGTGTATTTATATAACACATATCAAAACCAGTAGTAATGTATTTCACAGGCAGACATAAAAATAACAAAGGATGCAGCTACACGCACATTTCTACATAATATATATTTACAAACACACATGAATAAATCAGAACGAGATCTGTAAAGTACAAGTAGACTACAGATCGGAACTAACAGGAAGTGACTGGTTCTCTGACTTCCTGTGTAATATTTGAAGGCAGCTGGAAACTGTCCGACTTGGCCGCAGTTATTTGTCAATGCCCCCTGCTGCTGCTGCTGCTGCCGCCGCCTCGCTCTCGTGAGCCTAATCTCACGAAAGCGAGGAAGCAAACTGAGAAACATGTTACTGACGTGCATTGGATAACGTCAACTGATCGGCACGGGTGGGTCACAGTGGTGATATGTCATCAATGTGGACACACGTTCGCGCTCTAGGAGGACCCATTGTGTCCCATACTGCCGGGTCAGAAAGTCTCAGTCCCATCACCTGGCCAGAGTTATTTCTGACCAGGCAGCGTGGTGGGACACACCGGGTCCTCTGCGCCGGTCAGTTGATGTTAGCCGATGCACGTCAGTAGCATGAGTGGTGGAATGTTTCTCAGTTTACAAATGGTCCACATGATTGATTATGAGTATCTCGCTATTACCCCGATTGGTCTAGTTACAACTGAGGTGGCGCGTGCCGGTGCCTATCTCTGGACCAGTGACGAGCTTGCTAGCTTGCATAGCTTGCATAGCCAGCATAATCAATAATATGTAGCTAAGTGCCAACAAACTACGGAACACTCGTGTCACTGACGGGCATGGCCTCCCAGCACCATCATATAAATGTTCTTTATCACTTTGTGTTGTGTCTATTTCCCTTTTCTGTTGAGAAGATAACTGAGACTTCTGCTAGCTTTGAGGCACTGCTTATACATGCTTTGTAAAGCATAGATAGTCTTCACTTTAGATTAGGTCACACAACATACTTAGTAGTGCTTATAGTTAGGGCTGGCTCAGGTCGGCCCTGGTCCAGCCCCTAGATATGCTGCTATAGGCCTAGACTGCTGGGGGACATCTTAGAATACAATGAGCTCATCTCTCCTACTCTTCTCTCTCTCCTCTCTCTGGTTTGTGGTTGGGGCTGGCTCTGTCAGGAGAGGGAGAGTCAGACAACTCCCCAGAAAGATAACCCCCCTCCTCCTCCTCCCTCTTTGAACTTTTTCCAGTGCTCCTGAAGTGCTCCTATAGGCTTAGACTGCTGGGGAACATCGTAGGATACACTGAGCTTCTCTCTCCTCTTCTCTCTCTCCTTTTCTCTTCCTCTCTCTCCTGGATGAATGAATGTCTCTTCAATGCACATTACTAACTCTTCTTCTTCCCAGGAGCTTCTGTGCTTCCTCTCCTCAAGCTCCCATGGATCGTGGCTGTCTGGAGCCGGTCCTGCCTCCTGCCATGGCTCTGCTGATGCCCCTCCTCTCTACCTCCTTCTGCTGACATGGATCGTGGTTATATAACAGTTACAGCACATTCACAGTAATGTGATCTTTACAAATGATCTTTACAAATGATCTTACTAATCATCTATAAGTCCTTAATACCTTTTACAAATGGGGAATCCATCATTTATAAAGTATGAAAACCCAAGCTTATTTATCAAGAATTAAACATTTTAACTGTGCTTATGAATTGCATACTAATGAGTTACCAATGAGTATTCATGTTGGAATAATGCTTTATAAATGATGAATTCTGTGTTTATTCAATCTTTACTAATGCTAAATACTGTGTACTTATTATAAAGTGCTACCCAACTTTCTTGATATACAAACTTTTAAATTGACAAACATCATCTGTAGAATGCATTGCCAATACATGCCAAATCAGCCAATAAAGCTGTGAGCTCAGCTACATGTGAACACAGAAGTGTGTAGAATTGTAGTGACCAGTCTTCACTGTCATGAGGAACCGTGGTTGAATATTTCATGTAGTTTTTACTGCATATTTTCACTGTCTTTTTCTCACATGCTTTTTTCTTTTCATCCTTGTGCTTCTGTGGAAAATCTAGACGAGCAATTATGTTTCTTTTGATGGTCCTCGTGTTGGTCGACAAACACACAGCAATCATCCGGATAGTTAATGATGTCATCTTTCCTCTTCCTCTTCCTCTCTCTCTGTCTCTCTCTCTTGCTCTCTCTCGCTCTCTTTCTATCTCTCTCTCTGTGTCTCTCTCTCTCTTCCTTGAGGAGACATTGTTTTTCCATCGTGAAAATAATTACAATTAGCCAGAGAAGAGAGAGCAGGAAGAATAATAAAATGCACTCTCATGCAGTCATACGCCACTTAACTAAGGAACAGGATTTATGTCATCATTACTAAAATATGTATTGCTATGTGTGTATGTGTGTATGTGTGTGTGTGTGTGTGTGTGTGTGCGTGCGTGCATATGTGTTTACATGCAGTTTATGTAAAGAGGGACGACTCATTAAGTCAGCATGTTGAGAATTGACCAATAGTTCAACAGCTGAACGTTAAGGACTGTCTTGATGATAATATCATTAATATTTCAGTGATCAACATTATTGACAAACAAATGCTCTCTAACGCTCTCCCATTGGCTCAGCAAGGCTCAGACTAATGCCTTTGACATTTACAAGCATTGAAATATAAATCAATCTTCATTTCCAAAGAAACATGAAAACAAACTCCACTGGGGAGCACAACTACCAGGGCCATGCATAACTGTGTGTGTGTGTGTGTGTCTGAGACCAAACAAGGCAGCTGCACAATCTCACTTGTGTAACTTGAATAGTGCTGATTGTAATCACGCTGGAGGTTAATATCTGATGGTGTTTTAATCCACTGAATGGAAGTGACTCCAATATCTGATTCATGAAATCATGTAAAAAATAAACACAAGACACTATGATCCATTATCAACATACCATGCATACCATGTGGAGCAATGTGCTGCAGCAGGGTTGTGCTGCTTTATTTCTTCTTTATTTATGCCTTAAGAACATAATTTGGCAAACAGTGCTGTTATCTCTCAGCTACAGATTGTCTCAAATTAAAAATGAATAATTTGGCGAGAGCTCTATTTCCTTTTCTAACCATGCCATATGACTTCTCAGCAGAGAAAGCAATGGTTTGTTATTAGACTTGTAATAACATTAATACAGCTTCATGCTCTCAATATAGAGGCGAAAGGAGCACTTATATTTGTAAAGTGCCCTTGAAGTAAGCACCACACAAGCAGCACGGTGTCACAAACATGTTTTTGCAGCCTGATGACGGTGTCGTCATCAGGCTGCTGCGGGGCGAGACGCAGACTTCTGCTAAGCTCCATGTGCAGTTTGCAATATGATATACATTATTTTTACTGCATACATCTGATGTATCTGCCGCTACTACACATGTCTGATGATGACGAGTTCTGACACGAGGTGTGATCGCTGCTTCACGGAACATGAATATGCATTCAGTGGTTCACCTGCTGACAACCAAACATTCAAAATAAATAAAGCAACCACGTCAAATCTTGTCAGAACTTTCTCTAAACACTGTTTATTGCCTGTGTTACTTCCTGGTGACTCCTCACCCAACTCTGCAGCGGCATTTAACTCTGTGAACGCAGCTGAGAGTATGTGTTGAGATACATTATACAGTATACTTTATACACCATACACTAAACACTAAGATAAAAGACTCTTAGTGTTGTGAGAAACCAGAAACATTTCCATAATACAATAACTTGAATACATTTCATTTAGCTGACACTTTTATCCAAAGCGACTTACATGATATACAGTAGACACAGCAACGGTGAGCAATGAGGGTTAAGTGTCTTGCTCAAGGACACATGGACTGGCTGAGCTGGGGTTTGAACCACCTACCCTCTGATCGAAAGACAGACTTGCTAACCACTGAGCCACAGTCGCCCCTGTCAACTGTCCTATAAACTTATATAAAACACTTGATGACAAATCTACAAATAAGTCTAATCAAGAGATGAAAACGTATGTTACAAAGAGATAATGCCGATTGTTAACCAACACAAGTACATGGCAGTTACATCAAATACAATTCAAGTTGAATATTAATACTCAAATATTCCTTGTTAGTGTTCACGCTAACAGAGAACCAGCACATCTCATGGATATTTAAAGGACTTCACCTGAATTACACCAGAGCTCAGCACACTGATGATGATGATGATGAGGATGAGGATGATAGCTGTATAAAGACAGATTACAGGCTTTCCCATTAACACTACATGTTTGTCAGCCGTGTGAGAGCCCGAGCTGAGGAGACGGCTGTCATTTAGGTAATTCTGCAAAATTTTGCTTCAACTTTCTTCTTTAATGACACTAATTATCTGGGAAAAACATCTGCTGGATGAGTTGTTTTCCCTCTCATGCTTTCCTCCTTTGTCTAATCAATGTTTTGCTATGGTTTCCTCCTCTTCCTCCTCCGTTTCCCTCTCTCTGTCTCTGTCCCTCACTCAGTTTCTCTACATTTATGACGTGATCTTTGTGTTTGAGCAGTGCGCTGTGCCCATCACATTTGGATTCGGGGTATTAGAGGTTACTCACCCCAGTGGTTTCTCCAGTCGACTGGCTGGGGATCCAACAATCTCCCCGAGGGTACAGAACGTCTGACCCAAAAAGTCCTGGAGGGAAGAAAGTAAAGGAAGAATGCCAGGGAGGAGGGGGCCAGGTGGCAAAGACCAGAAATCAAAGTGATAATCAGAGACATAAACCTCCACTGGAACTCATGAAAAACAGAAATTTAAGAATTTCTTTCTGCTAAAGACGCAAATGTTCAATGTTCTTCACATTTGCAGCTCAGAGTTTTAACTTTGTCCTGTGCATCAACATATTTCACCAAAAGAAATTCTTAAATTTTTCTCTGTATAACATTTTGGGTTTTAAAATCATACAAATCAAAGACTGTAGTTGTGGTCATATTACCAGTGTGCTCTGCTCAACAGTGTGACATCAAATGTAACGTTTATTGAACTGCAATCAAAGTGCTCAGGGTTTGATTCTGTGGTTCCCAACTGGTCTCAGATCAGATAACCTTTATTGGTCCCTCAGTGGGGACATTTATGGGCTCTAACCTCGGGGTCAAACATCAGTTCACTGTCCACATGCAATAGACCAACATCTTCACAGCTACTAAGCTTATTGCCTCTGGTCAGGGAATTGGATATCAGCAGAGTCTTGCATCAACATGCATCCATCTGCACTGTAGTAAACAAGTGCAATAGGGCTCTAAAGCAACATTTCAAAATAAAGTATTGCAACAGCAGAACCAACTAATTCAGGTAAAGAAGATTCTAACAGGAGGGAAGCACAATTGCACTTGGACACCACCCTGACCCGTCAGATGGTTTGTTATCATTGGAAACTGTTTGGAAAAGGCTGTTTGGAAAAGGCCGGAACTTTCGAAAAATACGTGGTGATTGGAAAAAACATCTCTCAATCAAACGTCCAGAGTAGAGCAAACACATCTTTATGGGGGAAAGCCTTAAGAGCCGTTCTCTTCTTCCAAAGGATACAAAATAAGATATAACTGATGCTACTGCAGCTGCAGAACCTGGAGCTCCTCACAGGCCGCTGATCGGTCCATGCTCTGTTCTACTGACACACAGTCTTACGTTAAGCCTGACAAGATGGAGATTTGAGTAGTCCGTGATTGG
Organism: Cottus gobio; assembly: GCA_023566465.1. NCBI lineage: Eukaryota > Metazoa > Chordata > Actinopteri > Perciformes > Cottidae > Cottus > Cottus gobio. The sequence goes on from CM042222.1 coordinate 750,896, forward strand.
AGAATCCAGCTGTCATGATGGCCACTTTGTCTCAAGAGGCTTATTGCACTACACACTGAAACTGTGGACCATGAGCACACCCGTTGGGAACCATTGGTTTTTATGATTTGTGGAGGATTACAGTCACATGGCCAAGTTGAAGGGATTCACAGCCCCGTGAACAATGACAACACATGATTTATAGTTCAGTTGAGCCTTTTCAGAGACAGAGTGACATACTGTCATACTCATGTCTCTAATTGGACAAAGTCTCTCAGTATCACACATGAATTGATCTGGCACATTAGACTCCCAAAGACATGAAGAAAGTCATACTGGTTATTTGGTTTAAATTTTAGCCACAATCTCTTTTTTCTTGTTTGTGATCTCAGGATGTGGGACTCCTTTACTCTGAATAATTCAGCATCAGGCTCATTCCAGTGAGTCTTTTGTCTTTTGTGCCCACTGATATACTGTTCAACAGAAGTGTCATCATGTGACAAAACAATGCTCCAAAAGCTGCTGAAAGTTATGATGACTCATGTTCCTAATGCGGCTGCTATGGAGCCCTCTGGAGTGCACACACAGGTCGGCCTCTGTTAGGAGCGCACACACAAGTCGGTCTCTGTTAGGAGCACACACACAGGTTGGCCTCTGTTAGGAGCACACACAGAGGTCGGTCTCGTTTAGGAGGGCACACACAGGTTGGTCTCTGTTAGGAGGGCACACACAAGTGGGCCTCTGTTAGGAGCGCACACACAGGTCGGTCTCTGTTATGAGCGCACACACAGGTCGGTCTCTGTTATGAGCGCACACACAGGTCGGTCTCTGTTAGGAGCTCACACACAGGTCGGTCTCGGTTAGGAACGCACACACAGGTTGGTCTCGGTTAAGAGCGCACACACAGGTTGGTCTCTGTTAGAAGCGCACACACAGGGCACAGGTCCCAGGCAGCAACAACAGCAATGACAACAACAACAACAACAACAGAGCACATCATATACCAACACTTTACCAAATACAGAGCACTGCTGGCACTGCTCAAGATGGAGAGGTGAGAGTGAGAAGACCACATGCTGTGCTGCCAGAACTAAAACCCAACGAGGGGAATTAAACCCATGATGAAAAAATGCAAACCCACTAATCCAAATACATCAAATAATCATCAAAATTGATGATTTTGTACTTTTGACAGATGCTTGTCAGTTCCCAGCCTCATGGATAAAATTAACGTATCTTTCTCTAGTGAAACAAAAAATAATGTAATATTAAAATGGAATGTGACGGTTTAAAGCATTGCATGATCCACGTGTTGATAGAAGTTATTAGAAGTTATTGCACAATGCCTATCACTGCAGAACCACAACTATAATACAAAGAAGACCATGTCGACTCAATCATAGGTCAATGTAAATATCATAAGCATATTTGCAGTGCAATGCAGCATTTAGAACACATGTTAAAGTCTCAAAACAAAGATATTGAATAAGGAGAAACATTTTCATTTGGATACTTCTGTGATCAGGCAATGTATTTGCTTTATTTCATCAAGAAGAAACCATGCAGCAGGCAACACCCAAACCACAAAGAGACCACCATGGACCACCGATAAAAGGTTCAATCACTTGAAATACATTTTCCATCAAGCAATATTTACTTTCACCAATAATTCAGATTTGACTGAAAACCGGCCTGCATTTATCTGTGGTTGAAGGTTAAATATGTGCACTCACGTGTTTCGACAGGTCTGGGCTTTTGGAGTCGACATCATAACTGTAAGGAAACAAAATAAAAGCCCTTCAAACACTGGAGAGGACACTTTTATCTAATTGTGGACTTTTTGATTGATAAAGGCATAATTTTAAACAATCCCTGAACATATGTCGTCACTTGGAGTATAAAATAAATACTCTTACAACCCCTTTTAGATGTTTTTGTTTGTTTGTTTGTTTGAGGAAAGAGTGTCTCAAAGTCTATAAGCAAGAGGAATATATAAGAGAAATAGCACAGGGTAAAGAAGGACATTATTATTTGCTCATTTGAAAGCCACAGTATGTAAAAAGGTGGGTAGACTCATGAAAGATTAAAAACAAAGACATTAAACATCACACAAATTCAAAAAGAGCCAAGATCAAACAGATCTCAGTGTCTTCTCAGATGTTCTAGAGGTGAGACGGAGTAATTGGGGAAGTGTTCAACAAGACCTTTTTCCTTCCTATGATAATAAGTCTTATTTGCATGTGAATATAAAGCTATGAAAGTGAAGGAAATAGAGGCTATTATGTGTTGGACCAAGATTAAACATCCAATGAAACGATAGATCGTGTTGGCTGGAGATTATTCAGGCTGCAAGGTGTTTATGCATTTCTCTCACTAGATCAAATTATATACTGTAGAGTTGCCAAATAGCATCTACTGTGTTTCTATGTGATGAGGTTATAAAGATGTGTTGTGTTCAGGGTCAATCGCTGAAGGGGCTTGTTAACCTCTTCTTGGTGTGTCCAGCTTGTAAAGAGCAGGTAACCCTGCATGGTGAGCATCATGTTACAGATGAACAGAGAAAAAGGCTTCTGCTAATGTGACAAGTTGAAAGATGTGCACTCTTAGCAAGTTGAAAAATATGTTAGTTTCATTGTCTGTTTATGTTGAAATGTGATATATGTTAGTGTGTATGGGATAACTGATCTAGATAGTGGTCTTGACCTAAAATCTGAGATTGATTGCTTTAGTCTGCCCCCAAAATATCTTGGGGAATTTTTCCCTCATTTAAGTAAAGTTCATGCTATGAGAAAAATTACATTATCACTCTCGTGATCATTTCTCCCCCTTTTTCAGGTATGTTGTTAATTGGTTAAGTTAACGTGTAATTGCTTGTAGTATTCAATTCAGTTTATTTTGTATAGCCCAAAATCACAAATACAGATTTGCCTCAGAGGGCTTTACAATCTGTACACATGTCATGTGTACAGAATGAACGTAACAGAGTTACAGCACATTCAATGAATATGACAGAAATTATTCATGTAATGAGTTGTAGACATGGACCACGATCCAGATAACCACGATCCATATCAGCAGAAGGAGGTAGAGACTCAGGGCATCAGAATCAACAGTACCACCTCCAGACAGTCACGATCCATGGAAACTTGAGGCGAGGGAGCACAGAGGCTCCTGGGAAGAAGTAGAGTTAGTAATGTGCATTGAAGAGACATTAATTCATCCAGAAGGAGAGAGAGGAAGGGAAAAGGAGAGCGAGAAGAGGAGAGAGAAGCTCAGTGTATCATAAGATGTTCCCCAGCAGTCTAAGCCAATAGGAGCACATCACTTCAGGAGCACTGAAAAAGTTCAAGGTGGGGGTCTTTCTGACGGAAACACTGGGTGAGTTGCCCTCGTGAATCACAAGGGGAGTTGTCTGACTCTCCCTCTCCTGACGGAGCCAGCCCCAACCCAGAGAGAGAAGAGAAGAAGAGGAGAGAGGAGCTCATTGTATCCTAAGATGTCCCCCAGCCGTCTAGGCCTGTAGCCGCATATCTAGGGGCTGGACCAGGGCCGACCTGAGCCAGCCCTAACTATAAGTACTGTCAAAGAGAAAAGTCTTAAGTCTACTCTTAAATGAGGTGGCATAAACTCCCTAAAATATGATGGTGCATCACCAGTTAAGGGTTTGTAGGTAAGAAGAAGGACCTTACATAAGATTCTTGATCTTACGGGAAGCCATTGGAGAGCAGCTAATACAGAAGTAATGTGATCTCTCCTACTAGTCATCGTTAGTACACAAGCTGCAGCATTCTGGATCAACTGGAGAGATTTAAGAGACTTCACAAAGAAGCCTAATAAAAAGGAGTAATCCAGTCTTGAAGTAACAAATCAAACAAAAGCGTGGATCAACGTTTCTGCATCCCTTTGAGACAAGATGTGCCTGATCCTTGAAATGTTGCGTAGGTGAAAGAAGGCAGTCCTTGAGATCTGTTTCACGTGGGAACTGAAGGACAAGTCTTGATCAAAGACAACTCCTAGATTATTTACAGTGGTGCTGGATGTCAGAGTAATGGCATCAAGAGAAACAATATCATTCGATAATGTATTTCTGAGGTGTGAGAAAGATTGCATTATCACACTCGTGATCATTTCTCCCCCTTTTTCAGGGGTGTAACATTTTGGAGGCACTGCTGGGATAGCGGTTCAGATGTCCAGTGTCCACAACTTGTTCGCTGAATTCTGAGCCAGCTAAATCCCCACATTACAATCCAGGCAGGCTGCAGTGAAGGAAGTGCTGCTGTTCAAGGAGAACTGGAAGATGGTAGTTGAGTACATGTCACCTGAGGCCGGTTAGAGATCATCAGGGTCAGAAAAGACCATCCAGTTCAGAGTCGTCTCCTTTACAGTTTAAAATCATCCTGCCCCGTTACCATGATGACAACCCTGGAAGCACTACAGGAAGAGTTAGTAGGTGCATTACCCACCCTGACCAAAGACAATCTACCCAAAATATGTGATTTTCTCAACTTATCAGATAAACAAAGGGCAACTGTTAAAGGAAAGTCACACATGTCATTGGTGACTCACATTTTGAACCACCTTGAAAGAGTTGAGGTGGCAGAGCTAGCAGATGAGGTCATGTCTGAATTATTGTTACTGAAAGTCTACATTTTTGAGGTGTTACAAAACAAACATGCTGAGAAGGCAGGAGAACATAGAGAACTAGAACATTTCGCAAGATGTGACTATCGCAATATATATATATTACCTGTAGTGAGATGTGTTGTTGAGGTTATTGATGAGTCATCTCTGTATCTGTGATGGACTTGAGAGCAGCTATGGCTTCAAACTAATTAGGATGGGGGCCAGAGCCTTCAGTTATCAAGCTCCTTTTCTGTGGAACCAGCTTCCACTTTCAGTCCGGGGGGCAGACACAGTCACCTCATTTAAGAGTAGACTTAAGACTTTTCTCTTTGATAGTGCTTATAGTTAGGGCTGGCTCAGGTCGGCCCTGGTCCAGCCATAGATATGATGCCATAGGCCTAGACTGCTGGGGACATCTTAGGATACAATGAGCTCCTCTCTCCTCTTCTCTCTCCTTCTAGATGAATTAACGTCTCTTTAATGCACATTACTAACTCTACTTCTTCTCGGGAGCCTCTGTGCTTCCACTCCTCAAGCTGTCACCAGTGGAGGTGGCCAGCCAGCCACGCCCACCTCATCAGACTCACTCCATTCACCTGCACCCACAGCGGGTTCCAGTTGTCCATAATCAGACCTGTACTTAACCATCACTCTCACTCTCCTTCTCTGCCAGATTGTTTCGATGCTTACTCCAAACCTTCCAGCGTACCTCCCTGATTACCCGAAGCCGACCTTGCCTGTTCTCGACTACCCGACTCGCCTAATCCTCGTCTATCCCGAGCTGAGATCCGAAGTTCCGGTGCCGACCCTCGCCTGTCCCCCACTATCCGTATTGTTCTCTGTACCATCTGTGTTGTTTGTGATACTACACGCAAGTAAAGTTCACGTTCCTGATCTACGTTGCTCGTGTCCTGTGTTCTGCACCTGGGTTCTACTCTCACCCGTGATAGAACAATCTGGCCATAACATGAACCCAGCAGGATCCCGGTTCGAGCAGATCGAGGCGGTACTCACGCAGCAGCAGCAGCAGATCGAGGCGGTTCTCGCACAGCAGCGGCAGCAGATCGAGGCGGCCAACACACTCGCCCGGCAAATGGCGGAGTCTCAGGCGACGGCAGTTTCCGGTCTCTCGGACCAGATACAGCAGCTGCTGGTTTCGATTCGCCCGGCGGCACGAGAGCCCGTCCCGGCGACACCAGCACCGGAGTCGCCACCGTTTGAGGGGATTTTCGAGCCTCGGGTCGGAAGCCCGGAGCGTTTTGGGGGAGAGCCGGAGCAGTGTAATCCGTTCCTGACTTCCTGTTCTCTGCTGTTCAGCTTGCAGCCCCGCACATTCGCCACGGAGAAAGCTCGGGTAGCTTACGTCATCAGCCACCTGACCGGCAGAGCTCTTCGTTGGGGAACGACGGAGTGGGACCGGCGGACCCCGGCGTGCGATTCCTTTGAGGACTTCGCGGAGGAACTTCGGAGGGTGTTCGGCGGGGCCGCGACGCGACCGGAAGCAGGACAGGACTTGCTATCCCTACGTCAGGGGAGCCGATCGGTCACCGACTTCGCGATCGAGTTCCGGATCCGTGCTCGTCGGAGCGACTGGAATGCTCCGGCGCTGCGCGACGTCTATCGATATGGACTGGCGGACTATATCAAGGACGCACTGGTCGCCTATCCTCCGGCGGCGTCAGTGGAGGAGCTGATTGAGTTAACGGAGCGGCTGGACCTCCGCATCCGGTCCCGAGAGGGGGAGCAGCGGCGAACTGCGGGGGACCAGCGCGACCGAGGTCGGGGTCCAGAGGACGGCGCGGAGGCCATGCAGGTGGGACACACCCGGGTTACGTCCCCAAGACGGAGACGACGTCGAGGGGGTAAGTCAGGCCGAGGCCGCGGAAGGTATGAGCTTATGAGTACGCAGCATCCAGTAAAGGGACTGGGCCCAGCCGGGACTGGCGACGTCGGGGTGAGCTATGCTAAAGGGGAACCGTCTTTTTCCGTGGTTCGGCCCCGATTCATGGTCAGGCTCGTGCTCCAGGAGGGCGCCCGTACCGTAGCGGTACTCCTGGACTCTGGGGCCGACGCAAACCTCATGTCCCAGAGCCTGGCCGACGAACTGGGCTTAGAGAAGCGCCGACTGGCCACGCCAGTGCCAGCCCGGGCTTTGGATGGGCATCTGTTGGAGATGGTCACCCACCAGACAGCTCCAATACAAATGATAGTCTCGGGCAACCACCAGGAGACCATCCAGTTCCGGCTCTTGTCTGTGTCCAGTGCGCCCCTGATCCTGGGGTATCCATGGTTGCGCCGACACAGCCCGCACCTCGATTGGGCAACGGGGGCGATCCTCAGTTGGGGTGATTCTTGCCATGAGGTTTGTCTGAAGAGGGCGTTCGTGCCACTTCAGCCGCCGTCCTCCCAGCTGTGCCCAACGACACTGCAGGTTCCGGACGAGTACCAGGACTACCGGGGGGTATTCAGCAAGGCAAGGGCGACGTCGCTGCCGCCCCATCGGCCGTATGACTGTGCGATTGAGTTGTTGCCAGGTACGTCACCACCCAAGGGCCGTCTGTACTCACTCTCGGGTCCCGAACGGGTGGCCATGGACGCTTACATCAACGAGTCGCTGGCGGCAGGGCTTATCCGACCGTCGTCTTCCCCAGCCGGCGCGGGATTTTTTTTTGTAGAGAAGAAGGATAAGACCCTGCGGCCATGCATTGATTACCGGGGCCTCAATGACATTACGGTTAAGAACCGTCACCCCCTCCCCCTTCTCGCGTCCGCGTTCGAGCTGTTGCAAGGGGCCACCATATTTACGAAGCTCGACCTCCGGAATGCGTACCATCTTGTCCGAATTCGGGAGGGCGACGAATGGAAGACCGCGTTCAACACTCCATCGGGTCACTATGAGTATCTGGTGATGCCGTTCGGGCTCACCAACGCCCCAGCTGTGTTCCAGGCCCTGGTCAATGACCTTCTCCGGGACATGATTGATAAATTTGTATTTGTATACCTTGATGATATCCTGATTTTCTCCAGGTCCCGTGAGGAGCATATTCCCCAGGTTCAGGCGGTTCTCCAGCGATTGCTTGAAAACTCCCTCTTCGTAAAGGCTGAAAAGTGTGAGTTCCACCGGACATCCGTCTCGTTCCTGGGGTACATCGTGGCTCCTGGGCAGTTGAAGATGGATCCAGCCAAGGTGGATGCCGTCAAGGAGTGGCCGGTGCCGGAGAGTCGTAAGAAGTTGCAGCAGTTTCTAGGCTTTGCCAATTTTTACAGACGGTTTATCCGAGGATACAGTACTGTTGCCGCGCCCCTCACTGCATTGACTTCCACCAAAGTTGTATTTCAGTGGTCCCCGGAGGCGGAGACGGCGTTCCGGACCCTGAGGGAGCGGTTCAGCTCCGGACCCATTCTTCAGGTTCCCGATCCCGAGAGACAGTTCGTGGTGGAGGTCGACGCCTCGGAGGTGGGGGTGGGGGCCGTGCTGTCGCAGCGCGCGGCCCACGACCAGAAGCTTCACCCTTGTGCCTTTTTCTCCAGGCGCCTATCCCCGGCCGAAAGGAACTACGACATCGGCAACCGGGAGCTGCTGGCAGTGAAGTTGGCACTGGAGGAGTGGAGGCATTGGCTGGAGGGGACCAAGCAACCTTTTCTGGTCTGGACCGACCACAAGAACCTGGAGTATATCCGGTCCACAAAGCGCCTCAACTCCAGGCAGGCACGATGGGCTCTGTTCTTCACCCGTTTCGACTTTTCCCTCTCCTACAGGCCCGGTTCACGGAACGTCAAGCCAGACGCCTTGTCCAGGCAGTTCCAGAAGGATGAGGAAGTGGGGAGCCCTGAGACCGTCCTACCGGAGTCCTGTGTCGTGGCAGCCGTGACATGGGAGATCGAACGGAGAGTAGCAGCAGCGGCGGAGGGTCAACCAGGGCCGAGTGCGTGTCCCGACGGCCGCCTGTTCGTGCCGCCCGCCTTGCGGTCTGAGGTGCTTCAATGGGGGCACGCCTCTAAAGTGGCCTGTCATCCCGGGGCCCAGAGAACCGAGGATCTCCTTCGTCAGCGGTTTTGGTGGCCCACTCTGCAGGAGGACACTCGTGAGTATGTGGGAGCTTGCCAGACCTGTAGCCGGAACAAGACGTCCCGCCGAGCCCCGTCCGGTCTCCTACAGCCTCTGCCAGTGCCGCACCGACCCTGGTCACACATATCGGTGGACTTTGTGACTGGGTTGCCCCCATCGGGGGGCAGTACGGCCGTTCTGACCATCGTGGATCGCTTTTCAAAGATGGCACATTTCGTGGCAATCCCGAAGCTTCCATCCGCCAGGGAGACCGCCCAGCTGCTGATGGACCATGTGTTTAGGATCCATGGGATTCCGGTGGATGTGGTCTCGGACCGAGGCCCTCAGTTCGCGTCAATCTTTTGGAGGGAGTTCTGCAGGCTGCTGGGGGCCACCGCCAGTCTGACGTCCGGGTACCATCCTCAGTCGAATGGGCAGACGGAGCGGATGAATCAGGAGATGGAGTCGGCCCTGCGGTGTGTGGCGTCTGAGGATCCGTCGTCATGGGCTAGCCAGCTGGTATGGGTTGAGTACGCCCACAATGCGTTGACCAGCTCCGCCACGGGGATGTCGCCTTTCCAGGCCGCATATGGATACCAGCCCCCCCTTTTCCCGGACCAGGAGAGGGAGGCGTCGTGTCCGTCGGTGCAGGTGTTCCTCCGCCGGTGTCGCCAGACCTGGATCAAGGCTAGGACAGCGCTGCTGAAGGCGGGGGACCGCTACTCCGCCACGGCGAATCAGCACAGATCCCCGGCGCCGGAGTATCAGGTGGGCCAAGAGGTGTTGCTGTCGACCCAGGACCTTCCGCTGCAGGTAGAGTCCAGGAAGCTGACGCCCAAGTTTGTGGGGCCGTTTCCCGTAGAGAAGGTCATCAACCCGGTGGCAGTCCGGCTCCGACTACCGCGGGCCATGCGGGTACACCCCACCTTCCACGTCTCCCGGATTAAGCCGGTCAGGGAAAGCCCCTTGGTGCCGGAGGTACCCCCGCCGCCTCCGCCACAGTTCCTAGAGGGAGGTCTGACGTATGAGGTACGGCGGATCATCCGCTCCCGCCGCCGAGGAAGGGGTTTCCAATACCTGGTGGATTGGAAGGGGTACGGTCCCGAGGAGAGGCAATGGGTTCCGGCAAGACACGTCCTGGATCCCGGGCTCATCCGGCGCTTCCATCGGCAGCACCCCGACCAGCCCGGGCCCGGAGGCCGGGCCGGGGATCCCGTTTCAGGAGGAGCAAGGGCGGACCTTTCCAGGGTCCAGGAGGGGGGCTCCCCGGAGGGGGACGGGGTTTCAGGGTCGCCCGAGTACTGACCCACCGTCTGGGTCCGCACGCCCTGGTCATGGACACTGGGGGATGTCAGGAGACACCCCTAGAGGGGGGGGTTCTGTCACCAGTGGAGGTGGCCAGCCAGCCACGCCCACCTCATCAGACTCACTCCATTCACCTGCACCCACAGCGGGTTCCAGTTGTCCATAATCAGACCTGTACTTAACCATCACTCTCACTCTCCTTCTCTGCCAGATTGTTTCGATGCTTACTCCAAACCTTCCAGCGTACCTCCCTGATTACCCGAAGCCGACCTTGCCTGTTCTCGACTACCCGACTCGCCTAATCCTCGTCTATCCCGAGCTGAGATCCGAAGTTCCGGTGCCGACCCTCGCCTGTCCCCCACTATCCGTATTGTTCTCTGTACCATCTGTGTTGTTTGTGATACTACACGCAAGTAAAGTTCACGTTCCTGATCTACGTTGCTCGTGTCCTGTGTTCTGCACCTGGGTTCTACTCTCACCCGTGATACAAGCTTCCATGGATCGTGGTTGTCTGGAGCCGGTCCTGCTCCCTGCCATGGCGGCCCTGCTGATGCCCCTCATCTCTGCCTCCGTCTATTGGCCTGGATCGTGGTTGTCTGGGTCGTAGTCTGTTGTAGCTTTATGCTACTCGTATAGTTAGTACACTGTTATAGTTCTAACTACTCGTGGGTTATCTAAATCACTGTTAGATACAAATGCACGGAGACGAGGATGCGGTACAAGTCACCTCTTTTACTGGCGGGGGGAGAATCACACAACAACCCACGTCCCCTATTCCCGAACACGTGGTAGTGACAGTCAAACACAATCGAGCACCGAGTGCTCGATCCAATATACCACATCCCTCTTTTCCAACTGAGAAGTGGCATACGTATCAGTTACCTCAACAGTTAACTCTTTGCTTACCATTAACGCTATGGCATCAACATTAAACTTGGCTTTTCTACTTGCATACTTCAATGGTTAATAAAGCATGTTCTCAACAGACTAATGGCTTTCATTAACATTACAAATAATTTTCCTGCTAAGCATTCTGGAGAAACATTTAAACATTTAGAACATTCAACACTCTTGAGACATTTCAGGTTAAACAGTCCTCAGTCTCTTTTTTTTTTTTTTTTTTTTTTTAAACGAACATTTGAATGAGTATGTAAACATTCCTGAAATCATTCACTGAATCTGGCAGGGCGTCTAACCGCTCTGCCGCTCCTTGTGTAGCATGTGGGTGTACTGCCCGTAGTCACAGGAGGAGGGTTGTGCGGTGGCAGGTCATGTGGTGGTGAGTCCACTGACACAGGCGCTTGAGAGGGTTGTACCTCTGAGTTCAACTGTTCATCACGGTCAGAGTCTATGAACAGACTCGGGTGTATCTTCCTCAGATGTCGCCGGTTCCTCCTTTGCATCCTACCTGCCGGCGTCTGCACAGTGTAGGAGCGTGGTTCATCTCGCTGTCGGATGACAACAGCAGGCTCCCAGCCGCGCCGTGTGTGCATGTGCACGGTGTCTCCCGAGGTCAACACTGGCAGGGGCTTCGCACGCTGATCATAGTGTTGCTTTCGGCGGTACTGTAGGTCCTGTATTTTACCGTGAAGATGCTGTGGGGCTGACTGTTTCAGCACGGCACTGGAACACGGAAGTGTGCTCCGTAGAACTCTTCCCATCAACATCTGTGCAGGTGACTTATTCAGTCCTGTCACCGGTGTGTTCCTCAGTGACAGCAACACTAGATGTGGGTCAGTGCCGGTCTGCGTTGCCTTCTTCAGCGCATGTTTTACAGTCTTTATGGCTCTCTCAGCCATTCCGTTTGAAGAGGGAAAACCTGGGCTGGAGTGTGTGAGTTTGAATTCCCATGACACTGCAAATGACTTCATCTCATAGCTGGCAAATGGGACATGATCACTCACTATTTCCCTAGGAATCCCGTGCCTGGCAAAAACAGACTTCATCTTCTGGATCACTGTGTAGGCTGTTTTATCAGACAGGTTAAGCACTTCAGGATATTTGGTCAGGTAATCAACTAACAACAGATATGATTGACCATGTAGCTCGAAGATGTCGGCTCCGACTTTCATCCATGGCAGTTCTGGAATCTGATGTGGTATGAGTGGCTCAGCCTGGTGTTTGGGCTGCAGCTGCTGGCACTGCATGCACTTCTCCACCATCGTCTCGATGTCTCGTGCCATGCCGGGCCAGTAGAGGGATTTTCTTGCTTTGGCTTTTGTGCGCTGCACTCCTTGGTGAGCAAGATGCAGCTTCTCCAAAATCGTTTTCCTGAAGCTCTGGGGTATGATGATTTTGTCTCCGACCATGACAATGTCATTCTCGATGCTTATATTGTCCTTGACTGACCAGTAGCCGTGTAGCTTCCTGTCCAGACTTTTCTTTTTCATGGGCCAGCCATTCTTGTGTTTCTCACACATAGCTTGTAACACGCTATCTGCTGCCGTTGCCTTTTTCAGTTGGCTGAGCGTTTCCTCGCTCAAGGAATCAGTGGCCTCCAAGGCATACACAACTCTCTCATCACAGGGGTTCTCGTTAATGTTTTCACCTTCTCTGCTTGCCGTGGCGCGTGAGAGTGTGTCGGCAATATACATGTGCTTGCCCGGTGTGTATGTTACATGTAGATCATACCTCTGCAGTTGTAGAAGCATTCCTTGCAGCCGCGCAGGTGCTTTGCTCAGCGGCTTGCGCACGATGACCTCCAGAGGTTTATGATCGGATTGCACAGTTACTGGTCTGCCGTAGACATACTGGTGGAATCTCTTAGCGGCGAACACTATGGCCAGCAACTCTTTCTCTATCTGCGCGTACCTCTTTTCTGTGTCGGTGAGCGCTCGTGAGGCATAGCACACTGGGCGGCCGTCCTGCAGTAGACAGGCTCCCAGTCCGTCTTTTGAGGAATCAGCTTGTAGAGTCAGCGGCTGCTTGTGATCGTAGTACCTCAGCACTGGGGCCTGTGTGAGGGTGGACTTCAGTGTCTGTAATGCTGAGCTGTGGTGTGGGCACCACTGCCACGCTACATCCTTCTTAAGCAGCTGTCTGAGGGGTGCTGTGAGTGAGGCTTCATTTGGTATGTACTGCGCTAGGAATTTTGTCATTCCCAGCAGACGTTGGAGACTTTGTTTGTCTTCAGGGGTTGGCATATCGACAATTGCTTTGATCTTTGTGTCGTCAGCTCTCTGTCCTGCTGCCGTGATGATGTGTCCCATATACTTTACTGTGTCAATTTTGAACTGGATCTTGTCTTTGTTAAACTTCACATGTGCAGTCTTTGCTCTCTCCAACACTTTCTGCAGTATGTCATCATGTTCCTGCTCTGATGACGCTGCGATGATCATGTCGTCTGCTATGACATACACTCCTGGGATGTCGCCGAAGGTCTCAGAGTTCTTCTGTTGGAACACTTCGCTGGCAGACCTGATCCCAAATGGGAGTCTGAGGAAGCGGAACCGGCCCCACGGCGTATTGAAGGTGCATAACTTAGACGATGGCTCATCTAGCTTGATCTGCCAGTATCCATCCTTCTCATCCAGGATGGAGAAGATGGATTTTCCTGCTAATCTGCTGCGTACGTCTTCCGGTGTAGGAATGGAATAGTGCTGACGCTTAACTGCCTCGTTCAGGTTGCAAGGATCCAAACATATCCTTAGCGCACCGTTCTTTTTCTTTGTGGCAACAAGACTGTTCACCCATTCTGTCGGTTCATTGACAGGGGTTATCACTTTTCTGTTCTGTAAGTCTTTGAGTGTCTCTCTCAGTGTGTCCATGATGGAGAGGGGCACATTTCGACATGCATGAATCACCGGCGTGACGCTGGGGTCGATGTGTATGTGATGAACACCGGGGAACTCGCCCAATCCTGTGAAGACCTCTGCATACCTCTGTAGCATCTCTTCTTTGGTGGCTGGGGCTTTTCCTGGTTGCGGGGATCTTGCTGTGAGTGCCTCAACTCTTCTCACCAGCTGCAGCTCCTCACATGCATCTCCGCCCAGAATCGGCTTGTCAGCTCGGCTTGACACATGAAAGTCCAGCATAGCTTTATGTTTGGTTGTCCTGCATTCTAGAGATGCAACACCATCTGTGGGTAGGCGGGCTCCCCCAAATGCAATTAGGACAGTCTCTGTGGGCCGTAGCTGAATGGGACCTGGTAGCTGCCGGTACATGTGCATGGGAAGAACATTTGCATCGGCGCCCGTGTCCAGCTTGAAATGAATTGCTACGCCTCTGACTGTGGCTGTTTCATGCCATACAGTGCCTTTAGCTTGGTGAGCTGCTTTCTTTTGGTGTTTTCCAACCATGCCTATGTATAAGGAGTCAACTTCACTCTCCAAATTATTTATTGTCTTTGTCTTGTAATTGCTGCTTTTCTCAGTGCCAGCTTTACATACCTTAGAAAAATGGTTGTTCTTGCCACATTTATGGCACACTGCACCATAAGCTGGGCATTGACGGGGCTCATGCTTGTTTCCACATTTACGGCAGACAGTTGTTGTTACATGCCTCTTGCTGCTTGTTTTGCTCTTGTTCCAGCTGCCCGTGCGCGTTTGCCCTGTTGCTTTCCTTAAGGCATCTACTGAGTGGCCTTGGACAACCTGTGACGTCTGCATCGCTTGTATTTGTGACTTGGCGAGCTCTGCTGATCTGCACGTGTCCATGGCTCTGCGCAAAGTGAGCGCATTATCACGCAACAGTCTCTCCTTCAGACGAATATCGTTTATGCTAAACACTAATTTATCCCTAATCATGTCGTCTGTATTTCTGCCAAACTCACAGTCTTTGCTCTTCTGGCGTAGCTCTGTGATGAATCTGTCCACCGATATTCCCGCTGACATCGCGTGTGACCAGAATTGATGGCGTTCGAAAACCACGTTCTTTCGAGGGCTGCAGTGGTCCGTGAAAGCTTGGAGAACTTCCTCCATCGTTTGATCGTCTCCTTCTGGGACGATGGTGAGTGTGTTGTACACTTCCAGCGCCTCCTCGCCGACAGTGTGGAGCAGAATGGCTATTTTAACCGTCTCTTCCTTATCCAACGCACCTGAAGCGGTCATATACAGCTGGAAACGTTGTTCCCATCTTCTCCAGTTTTCAGCTATATTCCCGGTAAGTATCAGCGGTGGTGGCGGCTTGAACTGCTCCATGTTCGCACGTGCTAGCACTTTTTTTTTTTTTTTTTTTTTAGCTAGCTTCTAAAATACCGTCCTCGAATTATCCCGTAATCCCACTTCTGACACCATGTTGTAGCTTTATGCTACTCGTATAGTTAGTACACTGTTATAGTTCTAACTACTCGTGGGTTATCTAAATCACTGTTAGATACAAATGCACGGAGACGAGGATGCGGTACAAGTCACCTCTTTTACTGGCGGGGGGAGAATCACACAACAACCCACGTCCCCTATTCCCGAACACGTGGTAGTGACAGTCAAACACAATCGAGCACCGAGTGCTCGATCCAATATACCACATAGTCCATGCTTACTACTTATTGCATGAATAGTTTCTGTGATATTCATTGAATGTGCTGTAATTCTGTTACGTTGATTCTGTACACATGACATCTATTGCTTCTGTCCATCCGGGGAGAGGGATCCTCCTCTGTTGCTCTCCTGAAGGTTTGTTCCCGTTTTATTTTTTCCCTGTAAAAGGGTTTTCACTATTTTTTGGTGGAGTTTGTGAGGTCCCGGGAAAGGGATGTCGTATGTGTACAGATTGTGAAGCCCTCAGAGGCAAATTTGTATTTGTGATTTTGGGCTATACAAAATAAACTGAATTGAATTGAATTGAATAGACACAGGTCACTGGTTGCCATGGTGATTGGGGCAGCAGGGTGATGAGCAGACGAGATCTTAAGACTTGTATGTCTCTCTATGTATCTATAACAAGTATATGTGTATGTCTATGTATGTCAATGTAGGTTAAATAAGTGTGTGTGTGTGTGTGTGTGTGAAACTGCCCTGATTAGCTCATTTGAAGCACCAGTGTCACTGAGCAGCAGATTGATAATTAGAGGGAGACTGGATAATTGGACTGGATTTAACAAAAACAACCTTTCAAACTACTGAATTTGACAGAAAACCGTGACTCCTATTGTGAAAATAAAGGAACCAGGAGAGGCACAAGACTTTTGTGAACGTTTGAAATGTTTGTGGGGTTTAGAAATGACAGCATAAAGGCAGTTCAGAAAGTGGCCCCTTTTCTTCATGAGAGAAAATTGTGCTCTGATTTAACATGGAGTCCAATGGAGCAGTTGGCTGACTTCATTTCGCTTTCAGGCTTGCTGACAAAAAAGTAAAGGTTTGTGGGATTCCACGACACATTTGTACAAGCAAGCACAAGATTTCTTACGTTTTGTACTACAAATTATGCCCGTAGAGTGAAAATTGTGGAGTGAATGGCAATTTACAAATATTTTTTTTGCAAGCGTCTGAAGCTGCTCCATGCTCTAGCGAGACATCACGTGCTCTGAGCTGCACCTTACACACTCATGTTAAAGGCAGAAAAGGATAGAAAATGTATTTAATTTAAAAATGCATAATTTAAAAATGTAAAAAGATAAAAAAGATATAAAAATATACAGTAACAGTTGAAAAATCTGTCAACATTTTAAAGTTCAAAAGGTATCTTTAGCTGAAAGTATGCAGAACCTATAAGCTTTTAAAGTTGAAGATTTTCTCCATAGAAAACCCATTAAAAAAACATAAAAAGATTAATATTAAGATAATTTGAAAAGATAGAAATATTAAAAGATACAGCCATCGTGTCCTTAAGTAGCTGAATATTTTAATATTCGAATGGTTTCTGTAGCTGAACATATAAAGGCGTTTTAGAGGTCCAAAATACATACGGAAGAAATATAAAAATAACTAGAAATAGCATTTCCTGCTGAAAATGCATTGGAGTACTAAAAGCTGAAGCTTAAGGCTTAAATATTTGAAAAAATTAAGTGAAAATAGCTAAATTAAGCTGAATATTGCTAAATATAGCTAAATATAGCTGATAGCTGAAATTAGCTGAATAAAGCTCAATATTGCTGAATAAAGCTGAAAATAGCCGAATATATCTCATAATAGCTGAAAATTGCTGAATAAAGCTGAATATAGCTGAATATTGCTGAATAAAGCTGAATATAGCTCAATAAACCTGAAAATAGCAGAATATAGCTCATTATAGCTGAAATTTGCAGAATAGAGCTGAATATAGCTGATAGCTGAAAATTGCTGAGTAAAGCTCAATATAGCTCAATTAAGCTGAAAATATCAGAATATAGCTCATTATAGCTGAAAATTGCTGAATAAAGTTGAATATAGCTCAATATAGCTGATAGCTGAATATTGCTGAGTAAAGCTCAATATAGCTCAATTAAGCTGAAATTATCAGAATATAGCTCATTATAGCTGAAAATTGCTGAATAAAGCTCAATATAGCTAAATAAACCTGAAAATAGCAGAATGTAGCTCATTCTAGCTGAAAATGGCTGAATAAAGCTGAATATAGCTGATAGCTGAATATTACTGAGTAAAGCTCAATATAGCTCAATAAACCTGAAAATAGCTGAATATAGCTTAATTTAGCTGATAGCTGAATATAGCTAAATATAGCCTAAAATAGCTTAAAATACAGAAAAGAGTATCTACCTGCTAAAAACTGTTGAAGTCCAAAAGCGTTGACAGATAGAGATGGAGAGTAGTTTTAATAACGGTAGTATGAGTAAAAGTAGTAGTTGAAATAATAGTATTCGTAGAATTAGCTGTAGTAGTATGTAGTAATAATTATAGTAGTAGTAATAGTAGTAGCAGTAGTGGTAATAGTCGAAATATTAACAGCAGTAATCAAAGTAGTAGTACGAGCATTAAGTAGTTAAAACAAAAATCCTCATTTGAGCTTTATGTTAAGATACAGTTAATTCATGAGGCTTTTATTTTTAAGGGAAGACAGAAAGACAGACAGGTAGACAGACAGGAGGCGTTACAGAGAGGGGGAGACAGAGAGAGCAGGGGAGAGAGAGAGAGAGAGAGAGACAGACAGACAGACAGACAGACAGACAGAGACAGACAGACAGAGAGGGAGAGAGAGTGGGAGAGAGAGACAGACAGAGCGGGAGAGAGATCGGGAGAGAGAGAGACAGAAGGAGAGAGAGATAGAGGGGGAGAGACAGACATTCAGAAGTCATTGGGTATGTGTGTGCGTGTATCTGTGTCTGTGTGTCTGTCAAACTGCACTAAGCAGAACATCTGTGTGCTGGTAACATCAAAGGTTTTCATAGTGATGCCTTCAAAGGGAGTTTAACATTGAGTTAAGCTGAGAAACACATATCTCAAAACACTGCGCCTGTGTGAAACTGCCCTGATGAGCTAATTAGAAACACCTGTGTCAGTGAGTGACCGAGAGGAAGACTGGACAGTAGATTTAACGAAAACAAACTTTAGCTGAACAGTCATAGCACCCCTCTCCTGAAGGAGCTAAATTGTTTAATATTTGAACAATAGTTGGGTGCTTCATGCTGAAGCACTCCAACTAATAATAATAATACATTGAATAAAGATTCGAAGAACAATAGTTGGGTGCTTCATTCTGAAGCACTCCAACTAATAATAAGCCCTTCCTGCGGCGCCACACTAATCAGCTGAATAAAGATTTGAAGAACAATAGTTGGGTGCTTCATGCTGAAGCACTCCAACTAATAAGCTGAATAAAGATTCGAAGAACAATAGTAATAATAATAATAGTCCCGCAGGAGAACATGCAGTGTGCTTGCAGCAGGGCCACACTAATAATAAGTTCGCAGGAGAACATGCAGTGTGCTTGCAGCAGGACTATATAAGCCCTTGCTGCAGCGCCACACTAATAAACCCGCAGGAGAACATGCAGTGTGCTTGCAGCAGGGCTCTATGAGCCCTTGCTGCAGCGCCACACTAATAATAATAGTCCCGCAGCAGAACGTACAGTGTGCTTGCAGCAACAACAAGGATTGGAATTCAATCAGAGTACTACAGTTAATGATTATCTACCCCAAACCGCTGTCGGCCGACAAGTGAACATGCAGACCTTAGCAAGTGCTCAGCCACAGCAGAACTCATACTGGAGAAAACAGGAAAACAATTCTGGTCAAATCGGCGAACAGGCCAGAGAGATACATTTACATTTTCTAGTCTTGCTCACCAGATTGAGAATGGCCTAAGCAGACGGAATCCTGAGATAGACATAGTAAATGCTGTAATCAGGGCTATTTCTCCTGGCTCACAGCTAAGCAGCTACTTGGTGGGAAAACCCCACCTTACCCTACCAACTCTTAGATGCATCTTGTGCTCGCACTTCCAAGAAAAGACAGCCACGCAGCTCTACAAGCAGCTTGCTTCAGAAGCAGAGCATAGCAAAGAGACCCCTCAAAGTTTCCTATCGCAAGCTTTAGATCTAAGACCCATCTGCTCCAGATCCATTTGAAAAATGCCCTGTGAAGGAAGCTAAAACAAAAGTGCCCCCTGAGTTGTTAACAGAGTTAGCATAACTGAAGACAGGTGTTGGCTAGAGAGAGTATCATAGCAGCCACCGCCAGCCCCAAAACCCCACTCCAACTTACCCCCAGCATTCACCTCACATGTACACCAACCGCCCTGCTTATGTTCCAAGGAGGTGTTTTGTCTGCCATCAGGCAGGGTCAAAGGAATATTGTGCACACTTCTACCACTGTGGAAGTGGAGAACATTTTCAAGCTGGATGTAAAAATAGAGGAGCTAGACCATCAAGAGTAGCCCCTTTAAACGGGAGATGGTTACCCCTGTGGGACGAGTGTTAACCATCGCCAGTGTTGTCCCAGAAATGTGCAAATTGTGGCAGTGTGAGTTCACCAAAAAAGCTGAAACAATGCTCATCCTGTAAAGACACTCTGTATTATTCCAGAGAATGTCAAACTGAATATAGCTCAATAAACCTGAAAATAGCAGAATATAGCTCATTATAGCTGAAATTTGCAGAATAGAGCTGAATATAGCTGATAGCTGAATATCAGCTATCAACCGGGATCTGAACCCCCGCCCCGCTTGTTGTGTGGCAACAGTGCTAGCCACTACACCACCGTGCAGCCATGAACCAGTCAAACGCATATACATAGCATTGCCAAAACCACTGTACCGGTAGATGAAGGTTACCTCCATGACCTAATAGCACAGGATGTCTAATTCTTCATATTCCTTACCTGTCGTGTGTGTTAGAAAAGAGGATGTCACCCTTCGGTTGTGTATAGACTATAGAGACCTAAACAGAAAGACACATCCTGACCGCCAACCTATCCCTCAGGCCCATGACATCATGGACAGTTTGGGTGGTAATTCCTGGTTCTCCCTCTTGGACCAGGGAAAACCTTATCAACAGGTATTTATCTCCGAAGAGAGCAGACCAGTGACAGCTTTTGTTACAACGTGGGGACTTTATGAGTGGATGCACCTTCCCTTTGGCCTCATGAACACCCCAGCTGCCTTCCAGTGTTGTATGGAGGAATGTTTGGAAGGGCTCCGGAATAACATATGCATCCCTTATCTGGACGACACACTGGTTTACAGTAAGAAGTTTGAAAGTCATGTGGATGATGTGCAAAATTGCTGAAACGTCTCAGGGAGTATGGCATTAAACTCAAACCAAGTAGTCTTTAGACCTCAGGTTTAAATCTCTTTAAACCTGAGGTCCGTTATTTACGAAGAATTTTGTCTGCAGAGGGCAGCAAAGTGTCAGGATCCCTGTCTGACCCATTGTGTGTTTGCCTCCGTTTCCCCAAGTCTCCTTTCCTCATGTGTTTGTCATCCCCCTGTTTGTGTTGCTTTTGACATGTGCTCTTTAGGTGTGTTCTTAATCCTACCTCCAGACGCCGCCCATGGCCACATACCCGAGCAGTGCACAGCTGGGCCAATTGGGCTCATCACTGGCCATATTTCAACCCTGGTCCTGCAGGCCTGGGTTGTCAGTCCGTTTTGTCTTCTTCCCCGGTAGTCACCACTGCCGCTCTGTGAGATTCTTCGTCTGATCCTGTGCGCCACTGATCCTCTCTCTTCCCGGCATTAGAGTTCCTGGTGATCTGCTTGTCTCCGACGTCGGGCCACGGGACCCAGGCCGTGATCTGCCTGCCTGCCTCCGTTGTCGAGACACGGAACTCACGTAGTGATCTGCCTGCCTCCGGTGTCGGGCCACCGGACCCACGCCGTGACCAGCTTGCCTCCATGTCGGACCTCGGGTTCGACATGTCCTTTTGGCGCGCCAAAATAAATTCCGTAACTCTATGCTGTCTCTTGTGATCTGCGTTTGGGTCCTCACTTTGTTTCTCCCATGACACAAAGTTGATCCAGCAGATTTTGATGCAGTCAGGGCATAGAAAGACCAAAGACTGTGGGTCAGCTCAAAATGCTTCTACTACAGACAATACATAAAAGACTTCTCCAAGAAAGCGAGCTGTCTGTATGACCTCCTGAAAGCAGACCAAAACGAAGCCCCTGGAAAAATAACAAAATCAAAAACAAAGAAAGTGAGCCACGTTGTCCCCTCTAACAAGCAGGTCACACGGACTGATCTGCACCAACAAGCACTTAAACAACTAATCGACTGTTTGCTCCACCCACCATTATTGGTCTTCCCTGATTTCACTCAGCCATTCATTGTACACACAGATGCATCACACCAAGGCTTGGGAGTAGTACTCTATCAAAAGCAAGATGGCAAGCTAAGAGTCATTGCCTATGGCTCCCGTTCATTAACAGCAGTTGAGCAGTTGAATTTTTTGCTTTAAAATGGGCAATCACTGACAAATTCTGTGATTATTAGGGTCAGAGCGACTGACATAGTCAGTTCAGCCTATTGTTATTCTAAGGGACATTATTATTTTTGCGGATTCTTATTTTTGTACATTGGGCGCATTTTTGGGATACTTGTCATATTCTAATTCACACCAAATTTGGCACGCCTGTCAGGCTTGGCAAAAATAGCAATCTGACATAGGTGGCATATTTGTGTTGGGTTTTAGGAGATCACGTCGGTCCGTACAACTGGCGAACGATTATACCTATAGAGTTTATTTGCGAATAAAGCCGGCAAGATCCCACAAAAAGCGCTTTTGTGAATATATTTTGTTATCCGGATTGTAGCAAAAAGTGGATGTGTGTGTGAAAACAGACTTTGTACCCCCCTCCCTCTTTTCCCCTGGAAAAGTTGGTGTGTGTGAGTGGGTGGGTCTGAGCATGTATGAGAGTGTGTGCGAGAAACTCTGAGTGTGTGTGTGTCTGGGAATGAATGCGTTTTTGGCATCAGTCTGAGAAAACATCTCTGAGTCTTGTTAATTCGTAGATATATACATCATATTGTTTGAATGTTAGTATCCTATGCTGCAGCTATTACCAGAGTTAAACGTTATTTTAAGGTTTGATGATACGAAATAAAGGAAAATTGCGGTGTTGTTTGTGTTCAATCACAGTGTGCGCAGCAGAGCTCGGCAGTTTCACTGTGCTCGAATGCATGGCTGGTGTGTCAAATTAGTTAAAAGAAAGTAGAAAAAAGTAGTAAATAAACACAAATAACTATAACAGAGGGGAAAGTAAAATCCAAAGTAGAGATAGGATTCTAGCAAAGGGAGATTGACTTTGGGGAATAAAAAATAAATAAATAATAATACGAGTTGGTAGTATTCGCGAGGGAGTCCGGAAACTCGACTGAACTGTCTGGACAGTGGCGAGTAGGGACAGCAAAGGGGGAGGAGTTAAAAGTCACAGACACAGTTAAAAAAGGAGGAGTTTTCCCTGCTTCTCATCTTTGTCTGATGCTGTGGTTAGTTTACGGGTGGGAGTTTAATGGTTTTCTTTTTTCTAGATAAATAGATCTTTTTCAATAATAAAAGAAAAAGAAGAGGGGAATTCTAGATAAGGAAAAAAGGAAGAAATTAATATTATTTGTATTCATTCAGTTGCAGCAAACATTAGTGAGGTTTAATTGTTTGGGTGGTATATTACATAAGTGCTTTGCAGTTTATAATACTTGGCATTTAATATAGGAGCCTCAAGTAACTCATAACTACATAGAAGTACTGCATGATGGCATCTGAAAATGGGGATGTGTCTCCTGTAAGCATACTGGGGAGGAGGAATCCACTGTTAGCGGAAGAAATAAAGCGACTGTCAAAGAAGTGGAATGAGAGGACATGGAAGGGACCGTCTCCATGGCCATTGGAGGGAATATTCGACTTGACACAGTGTGCTGAGATGATGATGTTGATAAAAAATTATAAGGGAAGTGAGAAGTCTGCAAGCGTGTTAGCAAGCGTGAACGAGAGTTGGCTGGGTTGTGTTTGTTCTCAGACGCTGCTATATATTAGATATTGAGAGAAAAAAACAAAGAGTAACAGTGTTGGTGAATCCTGGCTATGAGCCAAAGCATTTAGGGCCTATGATTTTAGAAGCAAAAGAAGTAAACTTCACCTCCAATGATAATAAACATAAATGGGTAAGTGTAGATGGGTCTTTCATCAAGATATCTGTCTCTGCTTCAGGCTGGGCGTGTCCCCGGGTTGTCAGGCTTCCATCTTCGTCTGTAGCTTGTCTTCAGCATTCGGATCTTGAAAAAGAAATGTTGGCTACAGTGTCTGATACAGTATGGGCAAAACACGAGACAGATGTGGGTCTCATTAAGTCTGCACAACCAGTGGAGGTGAAATTAAGAGAAGGATGCAGACCCCCATGGAGGCACCAATATACATTGAAACCTGAGTCGGAGGCCGGCATTGAGCAGACGATCCAGGGCCTGTTGGAGGCAGATGTGTTGATGATTGAGTCAAACCCATGTAGTAACACACCTATCTCGCCAATTAAGAAGGCTGACAAAGACAGGTACCGGCTAGTGCATGATTTGCGAGCTGTTAATGAAGTAGTAGAGAATTTTCAATCGGAAGTGCCAAATCCTCACACATTGTTGTCTAATGTTCCTGCTGATGCTAAGTGGTTTACGGTGATTGATCTGTGCTCCGCCTTCTTCAGTGTACCGCTTAGTGAGTCTAGCAGGCACCTTTTCGCGTTCACATATAGAGGGCGTTCTCTAACATACAAGAGGCTGCCTCTGGGATTCCGTTTCTCACCACACATTGTTACGTGCCGTGTGGGTTTTTGTGTGTGTGTGTGTGATTTCCCCGCCAGGTGTGCCGGTGAGGTCACTTCCGCAGCTGCCGATGATCATCCAATCAGGAGGGAGTTAAAGGGGAGTGACGAACACTGCGGGGGGGGGGGGGGAAGAGAAGTGGAGAGTCGAAGACCACGCCTGGAGTGAGGAGCGAGAGGAGCTGGGATCGTCGTTCCTTTCAGAGATTGTGTTTAGCTGCGAGCTGTCCACCATATTAAACATCTTTACTTTGCTCTTTCACAAGCCTTCCCGGGTTATTATTTTATACTGCTTGCGTCCTCCTCCCCTGGACACCATTGGGGACGTAACAGATTGGGGGCTCGTCCGGGATCTCAAGGTTTGAATTTACAAGGTTATTGTTGATTTGTATGTTTGATGTGTTGATATTGCCCTGAGCGCTGCCTCACTGTTTGTTTGTGAAACCATTTCTTCCTCCTCGGTCCAGATAGGGTAGCATCTAGCGGGGCCTAATCAGCCTTTCCTTCGGGTGCTAATTTATTGTTTTGCCTTTATTATTTTCGGAGTTAAACCTGGGCGGAGACTACGTTCTCCAAAGGGGGCTGGCGTTTCAGGGTTTCGGCCGCTGATGTGTTGCCTATAAGTTGCCTCGAGCCCGGCACGGCTCCAGAAGATAGGTAGGGGATAGTGGTGGTTAGGCAGGTTCTGAGGAGGGTGGAGGTTTTCTGGAGGTGAGTGAAGGGGGGTATCAGACATTAAAAACTTGGCATATCGGTGACGTGAGGATGGCCGCTTTTCAGTTAGACACGTTCGTGGCTGACCCAACTGTAGGTACCTTGGATAGGTGTAGAAAGAAGGAGCTACAGTTAATAGCGGAGTATTATGGAATTGCTGTGTCGAGTTCGCTACGAAAGGCGGAGCTACGGGCTTGTGTGTTCGAGGGTCTGGTTGCGCAGGGAGTGTTCCCTGGCCCTGTAAGCGGTCCTGATCGGGAGGCGAGTGCACCTGCAGGGATAGATCAGGCTGATAATGTTACTCCGGTTTTTCGACCGGAGGGAGTCGCACGACAGCCGGTTACTTTTCCGCCGTTCGAACTGATGTCCTTAGACTCATCTCCGGGGTCTAAGATGGATGCCAGACTAAGGGTGCGGTTAATACGCCTTCAGGTAGAACGGGAGGAAAAGGAGAGAGAGTTTCAGCTCCGGAGGGAGTTAGAGTTAAAGAAGTTGGAGGCGGAGACGGCGTTAAAAATGCGTCAACTGGAGATACAGGCTAAGTTAGGAGGTGACCGTACCACCGCGGGTGTGCCTTCTCCCAGCTTGCCGGTTACTTTCGACGTAGGTAGGCATATTTCACTGGTGCCAGTTTTTCGTGAGTCCGAAGTAGAGGTTTATTTTGGGGCGTTTGAGCGGATTGCTGCTGCTTTACAGTGGCCGAGAGATGTGTGGGCTATCCTTCTGCAGTGTAGGTTGGTGGGAAAAGCTCAAGAAGCTTGTGCATCTTTGACGGTAGAGGACGGGCTTAACTATGATAAAGTCAAGAGTGCTATCCTAAAAGCCTATGAGCTAGTTCCCGAAGCCTACCGACAGCATTTCCGCGGTCTGAGAAAGACCCAGAGTCAGTCGTATGCTGATTTTGCGCGGGTAAAAGGGGTTCTTTTTGACCGGTGGTGTGCAGCGGGTGGGGTTGTTGACCTACGGTCATTACGTGAGCTAATGCTGTTGGAGGAGTTTAAAAACTGCGTACCGGAGCGTACTACCGTGTATTTAAACGAACAAAAAGTTTCCACCCTGCAGCAAGCGGCCACGTTAGCTGACGAGTACACGCTCACCCATAAGGCAAGTTTTGAGACACCTGATACTTCCCCCCGGGAAGCTCTCCAGCCAGGGGGTAGGATGGTACGTTCGGGTCGCGCTCTCCTGGGAAAAAGGCCAGAGAAGCTGTGTTTCTTCTGCCAGAAATCCGGTCACCTGGTTGCCAACTGTGACGCCTGGAAGCGGAAGCAGCCGGGGCCGTATCCGAAACCGCCTAGTGGCGTGGGTTTGATTAGAAGCTCTCCTCGGGTACAGTCCTTGGAGTCCTTAGCTCCTGAAGGACCTGACGACTGTTTTAAACCGTTTATATTCACTGGTTTTGTGTCGTTGTCAGGAGAAACTGAGGATCAGCGTCCCGTGAGGATACTGCGGGACACTGCGTGTTCACAGTCCCTGATTCGGAGTAAAGTTCTACCGTTAGGTCTCCGATCAAAGGTGAGTGCAGTGGTAAGAGGCATTGAAATGGGTTTTGTGCCAGCCCCGCTGTACCAGATTCACATATATTCCAGCCTGGTGTCAGGGTTCTTTACAGTGGGCGCCAGGGCGGAATTTCCTATTGAGGGAGTTGACCTTATCATGGGGAATGATATTGCGGGTGGGAAAGTATACCCGGTTCCGGAGGTAGTGTGTACTCCCCTTCCGGAGTCCGAAAACGAAGAGCTAGCCCTTCACCATCCGAAGGTGTTTGTGGCCAGTGTGACCACTAGGGCGCAGGGTCGCGAACAGGCCCCAGAAGTGAACTTGGAGGATTCCTGGTTTACTTCTGTTCTTTCTGGGGAGGATGCGGCTTCTGGTGGTGGTCCAGTAACTGCGGGTGAGTCTGGGGGGAAGGTTACGGAGGCAGCTTTGCTGGCTGACGTTCTGGACCCCCTGCCGCTCACTCGGGAGGCTCTCATAACAGCTCAGAAAAAGGATCCCTCATTAGAAAAATGTTGGAGGTCGGTGGTCAAAAAGCCCGAGTGTAGTGTGAAACGACCATTCTTTGTGGAGGATGGGGTGCTAATGCGTAGGTGGGTCTTGCGGTCCGGATGGGTGGCGACTGAGTCAGAGGATGACTGGGGGATGGTTACCCAGGTAGTGATCCCTGCTGACTGTCGGCAACAGGTCTTGGCGCTGGCGCATGAGCACATATGGTCCGGTCATCTGGGGATTGGGAAAACCTATGATCGGGTTCTCAAGCAGTTCTTTTGGCCCGGAATGAAGGCCGATGTGGTGCGGTTTTGTAACACCTGCGGTACTTGCCAGATGGTGGGTAAGCCTAATCAGCCGGTGCCACCTGCGCCGCTGAGGCCGGTCCCCGCCATAGGTGAGCCCTTTGAGCACGTTATGGTTGACTGTGTTGGTCCGTTGCCAAAAGCCAAGTCTGGGAATCAGTTCTTGCTCACTATCATGTGTATTGCCACTCGGTTTCCCGAAGCTATTCCCTTGCGAAAGATCACAGCAAAGGCGGTCACTAAGGCATTGATTAACTTCTTCACGACGTACGGTATGCCAAGGACCGTACAGACTGACCAGGGAAGTAATTTTTTGTCAAGGGTTTTTCGGCAGACTCTTCAGTCCCTCGGTATTTCCCACTCTGTGTCCAGTGCGTATCATCCAGAGTCGCAGGGAGCGCTTGAACGCTGGCACCAGACCTTGAAGGCCATGCTGAAGAAGTACTGTTATGAAACTGGGAAGGACTGGGATGAAGGTGTGCCTTTTATGCTTTTTGCTATCCGTGACGCAAAACAGGAGTCTCTGGGGTTTAGCCCGGCAGAGCTGGTGTTTGGTCACAATGTGCGTGGCCCGCTAAAGGCGTTAAAAGAGAAGCTAGTGGGGGGTGACTCTGGGGGCAGGACGGTGGTTGACTTTGTAGCTCGGTGTAGAGAGCGTCTGCACCATGCTACCCGGGTAGCCAAGGAGTCACTTCTGTCCACCCAAGTCAACATGAAGAGGCGGTTTGACAGAAGGGCCGTGGAGCGACAGTTTGACCCAGGGGATAAAGTGCTGGTTCTGCTGCCCTCGCCGGGCTCCAGTCTTGCGGCTCGATTCTCAGGTCCATACGTGGTGGAAAGGAAGGTTTCGGACACAAACTATATTATCCGAACGCCTGAGCGAAGACGAAAGACCCGTTTGTGTCATATTAACATGTTGAAATCTTTCCAGACCCGAGAAGCTGACGTGAGGGGGCGCGAGGAGACCGTGAAGGTAGCTGCGGTGGGAGTTGTGGCTATCGAGGGTGCTCAGCCTGAAGGGGAGGTCGACGTGAGGACGCCCTGTGAAGGTCACATGGGAGGTAGGCTAGCGAACTCTGAGTTCTTGGCTACCGTCGACCAGCAGCTGTCCTATCTCCCCGCGGTCCAACAACGAGATGTAATACGCTTGCTTAACACCTATCCTAGTATCCTGCAAGATATACCATCACGTACCAGTGTGCTAGAACACGACATAGATGTGGGTGAGGCCGCTCCCCTTAAGCAGCATGCGTACCGGTGCCCGCTGGCTAAACGGGAGGCCATGAGGCGAGAGGTCGACTACATGGTGGAAAATGGTCTGGCTCGGCCCAGCCATAGTCCTTGGAGTTCTCCGTGTTTATTGGCGCTTAAGTCTGACGGTAGTCCGCGCTTCTGCACAGATTTTCGAAAGGTCAACGCGGTGACGGTGTCCGACTCGTTCCCGTTGCCCCAAATGGATGACTGTGTGGACAGGGTTGGACCAGCTGTATGTATTTCCACGCTTGATCTGCTCAAAGGATATTGGCAGGTTCCTTTGACGCCTCGAGCTTCCGAAATATCAGCTTTTGTTACACCAGATGCGTTCATGCAGTACACGGTGATGCCGTTTGGCATGAAGAATGCGCCGGCCACTTTCCAGCGCCTGATGCAGCTTGTGCTGGGAGAGGTGCCTAACTGTAGTGTGTATTTGGACGATGTGGTAGTTTACTCTGATGACTGGGAGAGTCACCGGGCCAGTCTGGAAACGGTGTTCCAGCGACTGGCAGACGCCTCCCTCACCCTTAACTTGGCCAAGTGTGAGTTTGGTAAGGCTACGGTTACCTACCTGGGTAAGCAGGTAGGACAGGGGAAGGTCCGACCTGTGGATGCCAAAGTGGCTGCGGTCGTGTCGCTACCGGTACCCACTACCAGGCGGGAACTTAGACGGTTCCTAGGCATGGTAGGGTATTATCGCTGCTTCTGCAAGAACTTTTCAGTAGTGGTAGCTTCGCTGACCCGGTTGTGCAGCCCGTTGGTTCCGTTTATCTGGGATGATGAGTGTGACCATGCTTTTAACTCGGCTAAGTCTCTCCTGTGTAGTGCTCCCGTGCTGGCTGCGCCGGACGTCGCCCGACCGTTCCAGCTGGAGGTGGATGCCAGTGACACCGGAGCTGGTGCAGTGTTGTTACAGGATGGTGAAGGAGGCGTGTGCCATCCTATCTGCTTCTTCTCCACCAAGTTCAAGCGTCATCAACTGAACTACTCTACCATTGAAAAGGAGACTTTAGCCATGCTCCTTGCCCTGCAACACTTTGATGTGTACGTGGGATGCAGTTCCCATCCGGTCACCGTTTACACTGACCATAACCCGCTTGTGTTCTTGGCCCAAATGTACAACAGCAATCAGCGCTTGATGCGCTGGGCTCTCTTGGCCCAGGGTTACCACCTCTGCATCAAGCACAAAAAGGGGGCCGACAACATTGTGGCGGATGCGCTGTCCAGGCTACCCTGAGGAAGTGAGGTTCGGGATAGCTGGGGGCAAGGGAGGGGAAGACCAAGGATGGGACCGCGGCGAGGTATATGAGGTGATGTATCAAATTGTGATGACCATATACCATCGGGCCTATGGAGTAGGGGTTCTCTCTTATGGGAGGGGGTGTTACGTGCCGTGTGGGTTTTTGTGTGTGTGTGTGTGATTTCCCCGCCAGGTGTGCCGGTGAGGTCACTTCCGCAGCTGCCGATGATCATCCAATCAGGAGGGAGTTAAAGGGGAGTGACGAACACTGCGGGGGGGGGGGAAGAGAAGTGGAGAGTCGAAGACCACGCCTGGAGTGAGGAGCGAGAGGAGCTGGGATCGTCGTTCCTTTCGGAGATTGTGTTTAGCTGCGAGCTGTCCACCATTAAACATCTTTACTTTGCTCTTTCACAAGCCTTCCCGGGTTATTATTTTATACTGCTTGCGTCCTCCTCCCCTGGACACCATTGGGGACGTAACACACATGTTCAATAAAGTCTTGAAAGAAGATCTGAAGGACGTAGTCAGTAAGCTCCCGAGCACTGTCATTCAGTATGTGGATGACCTCATTCTTTGTGCTCCAGACTTGGAGACGTGTCACAGGGATTCTATGGCCCTGCTAACGATGTTAGCTGATCGAGGCCACAAGGTTTCCTTGAAAAAACTTCAATACTGCAAGGACCAGGTAGAGTACATGGGAAGACTAATCAAAGAAGGAACACGAGCAGTGTCTCCTGCTCAGCTGAAGACCATTACTGGGGCCCCTTTGCCGACCACAGTCAGAGAGATGATGACGTTTCTGGGAATGACAGGATACAGTTCAGATTGGATCGAAGGGTACACCTCCATTACGCAACCGTTAAGAGACATGGTAAAAGCAGGAGGTGCTGGAGAACTGAAAGCAAAACTGACGTGGACCCCTGAGGGTCATGTGGCATTTGAAACTGTGAAAAATCTGTTACAGCAGGCACCAGCCTTGACACTTCCTAATTATGAAAAACCATTTCAGTTGTTGGTGTCGTGTCGCCAAGACCATGCCTGTGGAATGTTAGCCTAGAAGACAGGTTGGTTCACATGCGCAGCCTATAGCTTACTACTCTGTGGCATTAACACCAGTGGAGTTAGGATTGCCTGTATGTTATTGTCAGTTGGCTGCAGCTCATTTGATGTAATTCCAGGAGATCTGGTGTACGTTAAAGTGTTCAGGAGAAAGTGGAACCTCCCTAGGAGGGAAGGACCGTACAAGGTAGTCAGAGTAGTCACAAGGGCAGTGCAAGTGGAGGGATCTCCTGCTTGGTACCATCTAAATCATTGTGTGAAGGCTCCAGAAGACATAGACAAATCAGGGTTGAGTGCAGGGAAAAAAGATGAGAGTAATGATGGCGATGATCACTGACGCTGATGATACTACTCATGACTCTCTCTCCACGGTAGGGGGGAGAGGGATAGAGCCATCAGAGAGGCAGATCCGATACCCACTGAACCCGTTCTGATAGACATAATAGAGACATACACGATTCCTGACATAGTAAGTTCCACTACCTTTAAGAATGAAGCACAAGATGGGATATCTAGTGATGGAAGGGGGGAATTCAGTGAAGCCATAGTCACGACACCAAAAATGAATGTGAAAACTCCAGCAACTCAGACAAAAGTGATAGGGAAAATTAACGCAGTCACAAGGCCGACTAAAACTACCATCACTCCAGCTACTCAGACCAGGACTGAAGGGAAGAGACAAAGTAGGGAAAAGCCAGAGGAGGTAGACGGGCTGGTTGTACAATAACAGCAGTATAACTAACTGGTAAAAGATGTGTATCAGGGGTAACTAGGGTTATTACCGATCAGTTTGAAGAGGACGATTATGAAGAGAGTGATTGGCAGGTTAGGAAGGACGTTGATAAGTGGATGAAGAATAGCTGGTACAGATGGATGCAGTTTGTAGGAAGGGTTAACAATAAAGAAGAGTGCTACATGTGCACTAAGGCTAGACCAGAAAGGCTGCTTGTTATGAACACAGTGCTTAGCTGGCAAGAATGTAGTGAGCAAGCTGCTAAAACTGAGCTGAATCCTCAAAGTTGGTGTGGAGCTACAGTTAGGTCCATACATATTTGGACATTGACAC
Organism: Cottus gobio; assembly: GCA_023566465.1. Classification (NCBI taxonomy): domain Eukaryota; kingdom Metazoa; phylum Chordata; class Actinopteri; order Perciformes; family Cottidae; genus Cottus; species Cottus gobio. The sequence continues at coordinate 782,598 of CM042222.1, forward strand.
ATTTTTCATTATTTTGTCTCTGTACACCACAACAATGGAGTTGAAATGAAAAAATCTGTGCTTTAAGTGCAGACTTTCAGCTTTAATTTGAGGGTATTTACATCCAAATCAGGTGAACGGTGTAGGAATTACAACAAATTCAAATGTGGCCACCCTCTTTTTAAGGGACCAAAAGTAATTGGACAAATTAATATAATCATAAATCTAATTGTCACTTTTAATACTTTGTTGAAAATCCTTTGCAGTCAATGACAGCCTGAAGTCTGGATTCCATAGACATCACCAGACGCTGGGTTTCGTCCCTGGTGATGCTCTGCCAGGCCTCTACTGCAACCGTCTTCAGTTCCTGCTGGTTCTTGGGGCATTTTCCCTTCAGTTTTGTCTTCAGCAAGTGAAATGCATGCTCAATTGGATTCAGGTCAGGTGATTGACTTGGCCATTGCAGAACATTCCACTTCTTTGCCTTAAAAAAGTCCTTGGTTGCTTTCGCAGTATGCTTCGAGTCATTGTCCATCTGCACTGTGAAGCGCCGTCCAATGAGTTCTGAAGCATTTGGCTGAATATGAGCAGATAATATTGCCCGAAACACTTCCAAATTCATCCTGCTACTTTTGTCAGCAGTCACATCATCAATAAATACGAGGGAACCAGTTCCATTGGCAGCCATACTGTCAGGGCTCGAGAAGGGGACCCAAAAGCAAAACCTCGCACAGCGGTTAAAGTATAAACAAAAGGGTGTATTTATTGTCTCTCAAAAACAAAACTGAAATACTCAGGCCTTCGGCAATAATCCAATATGGCGGTGTCTCGTGTCCAACTCGTGAAACGGGAATCTGCAGTTGCTTCAGCGTCTCGAGTGTCGTGTCTGGGGCTGAGCATAACAGCCCTCACAAGTGCAATCTCCCGACGCTTGTGTCTGGGCAGAGGCCACTCTTAAACTGCTGCCGTGATTGTCTCTAACGCTCCGCAGCTGCGGCCGTCCTCCTCCCAGCTGTTCCGCGTCTCCTTGATTAAACACCAAGACACTCTCTGGTCCCAGCCAGCGTTACACTGGCACCCCCTGCTGGTGGTGCCCTCAAGATCCTCACAGTACCCCCCCCCTTAACGGACGCCTCCAGGCGTCCGCGGTATCACCGGACCAGGGTGGGTGGAGGGGGGTCCGGTAGGAGGGCCAAAACACTCCTGACGCCCACCGGCTCGTGGAGAGAGACCTGGAACACAGGAAAAAAGTCACTGGACAACCAAACTCAGGGGGACGGGCCGGAGGACGGGCCCCAGGCGGAGACTCGGGAGGACGGGCCGGAGGACGGCCCCCCGGCGGAGACTCAGGAGGACGGGCCGGAGGACGGCCACCAGGCGGAGACTCAGGAGGACGGGCCGGAGGACGGCCACCAGGCGGAGACTCAGGAGGACGGGCCGGAGGACGGCCACCAGGCGGAGACTCAGGAGGACGGGCCGGAGGACGGCCACCAGGCGGAGACTCAGGAGGACGGCCACCAGGCGGAGACTCAGGAGGACGGGCCGGAGGACGGGACCAACCTACACTTGGCTCGAGACGGGACTTGACCGGACAGGGCTCGGGACGGGGCCTGGCGGGACGAAACTTGGGACGGGACTTGACCGGACCCGGAGGACCGGATATTGCCCGACCCTCGACCGGACTCAAGGGACCTGTGTTGGCCGGACCGCCGACGGGACTCGAGGGACCTGCGTTGGCCGGACCGCCGACGGGACTCGAGGGACAAGTGTCGGCCGGACCGCCGACGGGACTCGAGGGACAAGTGTCGGCCGGACCGCCGACGGGACTCGAGGGACTAGTGTCGGCCGGACCGCCGACGGGACTCGAGGGACCTGTGTCGGCCGGACCGCCGACGGGACTCGAGGGACAAGTGTCGGCCGGACCGCCGACGGGACTCGAGGGACTAGTGTCGGCCGGACCGCCGACGGGACTCGAGGGACATGTGTCGGCCGGACCGCCGACCGGACTCGAGGGATATGTGGCGGCCGAAACCGCCGACGGGACTTGTGAAACGGGTGTCGGCTGAGCCACCGACCGGGCTGGGTCTAACCGCAGCATGGGGGAGGCGACTCGAACAGGGGCCGACAGCGGCATAGCTGGGGAAGCTGGGACCGGGACTAGCACCATGACGGGACACGGGACCGGGGCTGACAGCGGCACAGGGGCAGAAACTGGGACCGGGGCTGAACGCGACACGGTGGCAAAAACTGGGCCCGGGGCTGAAAGCGACACGGTGGCAGAAACTGGGCTCGGGGCTGGCAGCGGCACAGGGACAGAAACTGGGACCGGGACTGAAAGCGACACGGTGGCAAAAACTGGGCTCGGGGCTGGCAGCGGCACAGGGGCAGAAACTGGGACCGGGGCTGAACGCGACACGGTGGCAAAAACTGGGCCCGGGGCTGAAAGTGACACGGTGGCAGAAACTGGGCTCGGGGCTGGCAGCGGCACAGAGACAGAAACTGGGACCGGGGCTGAAAGCGACACGGTGGCAAAAACTCTGGGAGCTGGAGTCGGCCGGGGCGCCGACCGGACACGGGGAGCTGGAGTCGGCCGGGGCGCCGACAAGACACGGGGAGCTGGAGTCGGCCGGGGCGCCGACAAGACACGGGGAGCTGGAGTTGGCCGGAGCGTCAACGGGATACAGGGAGCGGGCGTGACCGGCTTCCCCACAGCCGCAGCCTGCGCTGGGGGCCCCCTCCGCCGGCGTCGACGGCCCGAGGCTCTGGCCTCCGGGTCAGAACCCCTAGCCCGTTGGAGGCACCGGGGCCCACCAAACGCCAGCCGGGCACCTGCCCAGGGATCCGGTTCGGGATCCTTCCCCACATTGGGATCCTGGTATCCCGGCTCCCGCACGTACCACCGGCCATTCCGAAAGTAGAACTGGGGGGGCTGCACCACCACCTCAGGATCCTTGTATCCGGGATCCCGCACGTAGTCCCGGGGCCCATCCAGGGCCATCCGGGGTTCCCTCCACTGGTCATACCAGGGATCCTCCACCTGACCGAAGTCACTCAGGAAGTCGTCTTCGGAGTCGGAATCATACCATTCCCACCGGGGTATCTGTGGGCTACCCATCCTCTCCAGGTTTTGCTGGGTCCTTGTCTTGGTCGGGAGATTCTGTCAGGGCTCGAGAAGGGGACCCAAAAGCAAAACCTCGCACAGCGGTTAAAGTATAAACAAAAGGGTGTATTTATTGTCTCTCAAAAACAAAACTGAAATACTCAGGCCTTCGGCAATAATCCAATATGGCGGTGTCTCGTGTCCAACTCGTGAAACGGGAATCTGCAGTTGCTTCAGCGTCTCGAGTGTCGTGTCTGGGGCTGAGCATAACAGCCCTCACAAGTGCAATCTCCCGACGCTTGTGTCTGGGCAGAGGCCACTCTTAAACTGCTGCCGTGATTGTCTCTAACGCTCCGCAGCTGCGGCCGTCCTCCTCCCAGCTGTTCCGCGTCTCCTTGATTAAACACCAAGACACTCTCTGGTCCCAGCCAGCGTTACACTGGCACCCCCTGCTGGTGGTGCCCTCAAGATCCTCACACATACATGCCCACGCCATAACACTACCTCCACCATGCTTCACTGATGAGGTGGTATGCTTTGGATCATGAGCAGTTCCTTTCCTTCTCCATACTCTTCTCTTCCCATCATTCTGGTACAAGTTTATCTTCGTCTCATCTGTCCATAGGATGTTCTTCCAGAACTGTACAGGCTCTTTTAGATGTTTTTTGGCAAACTCTAATCTGGTCTTCCTGTTTTTGAGGCTCACCAATGGTTTACATCTTGTGGTGAACCCTCTGTATTTACTCTGGTGAAGTCTTCACTTGATTTTCGACTTTGACACAGATACACCTACCTCCTGGAGAGTGTTCTTGATCTGGCCAACTGTTGTGAAGGGGTTTTTCTTCACCAGGGAAATGATTCTTCTGTCATCCACCACAGTTGTCTTCCGTGGTCTTCCAGGTCTTTTGGTGTAGCTGAGCTCACCATTGCGTTCTTTCTTCTTAAGAATGTACCAAACAGTTGATTTGGCCACACCTAATGTGTCTGCTATCTCTCTGATGGTTTTGTTTTGATTTTTCAGCCTAATGATGGCTTGCTTCACTGATAGTGACAGCTCTTTGGACTTCATATTGAAAGTTGACCGCAACAGATTCCAAACACAAATACCACACCTGAAATGAACCCAAGACCCTTTTATCTACTCCTTGTAAATGAAATATCGAGGGAATTACACACACCTGACCTTGAAACAGCTGATCAGCCAATTGTCCAATTACTTTTGGTTTCTTAAAAAGAGGGTGGCCACATTTTAATTTGTTGTAATTCCTACACCGTTCACCTGATTTGGATGTAAATACCCTCAAATTAAAGCTGAAAGTCTGCACTTAAAGCACATCTTGATTTTCATTACAACTCCATTGTTGTGGTGTACAGAGCCAAAATAATGAAAAATGTGTCAATGTCCAAATATTTATGGACCTAACTGTAAGTGTGTATTGATGTTAGGATCACCTTTATACGAACAAAGTGTTAACTATGTCTCGGAAGGTAAAACCAACGCTCAAAGATGTAACGAAATAAGTGTGAAGGTAGGAGAGAGGAGTGTGGTGATGGGAATGCCTCGGGGAATTCAGTGCCGGTTGGGGGGTTTGAGTGTGTTGAGAAAACAGGTCTTAAGTACTTAGGAAGAATACATACGCCTCACTGTAATTATAGGTGGAAGCTAGATATGGTCAATTGTACCAAGCCAACTGTAAGGGGAGCACTCCGCCTTAAGGGAGGCCACCTGAACGTACCGGTTCTAAGCTGTTCCTATTTCACCCAGACTATAGCGTTAGCAGATCAGTTTTGGTGGTGTGGGGGACAGAGACTGTACTCGGTTCTGCCAGTAAGTTGGTCAGGGAGATGTGCTAGAGTGCAGATGGTAGAGGAGTTGATTATGTTTCAAGATGAAGATCAAGGCAAGGAAGCCAGTAGAAGAAAGAGAGGATATGCACCTGATCCAGAGGTGTATATTGATTCAATTGGCCAACCACGAGGGATTCCGAATGAGTTTAAAGCCAGAAATGAGATTGCATCAGGATTTGAGTCCATTCTGCCGTGGATCACGGCTAATAAGAATACGGAGTGGATCAACTATATTTTCTATAATCAGCAGCGATTCGTTAATTACACTGTTAAGGCTCTTGGCATGTTAGGAGAACAGGTCAACGCAAACCGTGCTGTGGCATGGCAAAACCACCAGGCACTTGATTGGATCCTTGCAGAGAGAGGAGGTGTATGTGCTCTAATAGGAGAATATTGTTGTACTTATATACCAGGACATACAGCCCCGGACGGAGAGTTCACGAAGGCGATGAGTAAACTTAAACGATTGAAGGTTGAGATGATGGAGAACTCTGGTAGGGATGCAGATGTGGGCTGGATAACCTGGTTGGAGAATGCTGTACGTGGCTGGAAACAGGGACTGGTTAAAGTAACAGTAACAGTGTTGAGTTGTATAGTCCTAATTGGATTCATTTTCTGCTGTTCCAGTGATGAGAACAGTGTTGATTAAAAGCCAAAAGGAGACAGATGGTAGTGATGGAACATTTCACGAGGAAGCAAGGGACAGAGGAGAGCAATTCTGTCCTGTTCCTGAGTGGATCCAGATTGGAAGGGATGAGGATGGAGAAGGAGATGAGGAACAAGAGCTAGCCATCCTTGAGTGAGCTGACCACGGGTGTGGCCACAGGAGGGAGTATAAACTTTTAGTATTCTAAAACCTTTACTTTCACAGGTTTAGTATTCTATGCATAAGGGGTACGTAACAGTAATTTCAATGCATGATTCAGATATTACAGTCACAGTTTAGGTTCGTGACAATATATATTCATGTATGAGTACGAGTTTTGAAAACAGGTTGATTCATGTGATGTTCTAATGTCTATCTTCTGTTTTACAACCAGGTTCACTGCGAGCCATATGGGTTGATCGTACACGTGGGGACCAAGGAGGTGTTTTCCCCTCTATTGACAGGATGGGGTTTTTCGCCTCTGGGAAGTCTTGTGAAGGTCTTACAGGAATTTTTCAGGATATGTGGTTTTTCGCCTGTAATTGCAGTGTAACCTCTGAGTGTAACCTTTGAATGAATGTAAGAGGCATTGAGTCTGTTTGGTTTACAGTATGGACATAGGAAGCTAATTGAGTAAATGAAGGAGAAGTATTACTACATACTGATAAGTTGTGTTAATCATAGAAATGTAGAATGGTAAATATTAGGAATCTCCCCATCTGCGAGTTGAAAAGGGTTAAATGTTTGTGTGAAACACTTATATGTGATCGTAACAGATGGTGACCTGGTGCGGAAGATGTCTGCCCGATTGTCACGGCTCGGCCGTGACTTATGTTCCTTTTGGGGTTTTTTCTGTTTGTCTCTGGTGTCCCCGGGTTGTCTTCCCTGTGTGTGTGTGCGTGTGTGTGTGTGTTTCGTGGGCGTGGCTTCCGGCAACTGGCAACCGTCTCCACACCTGCAACTCATCTCCGGCACCTGACTTCAATCACCTCATCATCTCCTCCCTGTTAAAACACCCTGGCTTCCATCTCTCCAGTTGCCAGATTATTGCTCCATGTCACGTGGTACATCGATTCTTGGCCTCTCTAGAACTCAGTCTACGAGATCTACTCCGTTTGTGTTTCTTGTGTATTACTAATCCTTGTTCCTTGTGCCCAGGATTCCCGTGACCGTATCCAGCTTCTCCGCCACCGCCCACGCCACCTCACCGCTCTGCCTGCACCCTTCGCTATCATTAATAAACTGTTTACCTTTCCCCAACCTTGCCTCTCCGTGTCTGCACTTGGGTCCATCTAAACCGCACCGTGACAGAATAATCTGGCCTATCATGGACCCAGCGGGCTCGGAACCCATTGGCCAGCGGCTAGCCTCTCATGGCATTCTGTTGGGACGTCACGAGGCTGCCCTCCAGGAAGTGTTGGCCGAGCTACGAGAGATCAACACCAGTGTGGCTCGACTCAATACCCGGATGGACCGCGTCGAAGCTCGTCTCACCGCGCTGGGTGCCCCAGACACCGGCGTGTCTCCCTCTGCCCCACCAGCGCCAACCCCGGCGCCTGCCGCTGCAGCCACGCTTGCCCGGGAGCCCTACATCCCGACCCCGGAACGCTATTCTGGAGACCTGGGCGCGTGTGGAAGATTCCTCCTGCAATGCTCCCTGGTGTTCCGACAACAACCCAGCACCTACGCCTCAGATGAGTCACGCATAAGTTTTATCATGGGGTTACTTACGGGCAAGGCTTCGCAGTGGGCAACAGCTTTGTGGGAAAGGGGGTCCCTTATATGTACGTCCTACCGGGGTTTTGTAGATGAGCTTAGGAGAACCTTTGACCACCCTATTCATAGTAAGGAGGCCTCTAACAGGCTCCTCTCCCTTCGTCAGGGTTCCGGCTCTGTCGCAGCATATGCGGTGGAGTTTAGGATTCGAGCTGCAGAAAGTGGGTGGGGGGACGTCGCTCTGCAGGGGGCTTTTTTCCAGGGGTTAGCGGATAACATCCAGGATGAGTTGGCAACTAAGGATGAGACAGACAGCTTAGATTCCATCATTTCCCTGTCCATCAGCTTAGACAACCGCCTTCGGGCCCGCCTCAGAACGCGGCCCAGCCATCAGTCAGCTGCAGCTCCTAGCTCCCAACCTAGGTTAGCTCCCCGCGTTAGTGCCGTTACCCAGCCTCTTAGGCAGGATGTCCCTGGCCCGCCCTTCAGTGTTGTAGCGCCCGCCCCCGCCGAGGAGCCGATGCAGCTTGGCCGAGCTCGCCTTTCCCAGTCGGAACGACAACGGCGAGTTACGGCTGGGTTGTGCATCTACTGCGGGCAGGCGGGTCACCTTGTCTCTTCTTGTCCTCGCGTGCCAAAAGATTAGGCTCATCAGCTACGGGAGGGGTCCTGATGAGCCAGACTTCCACCTCTCCCACCACTCCCCATTCGTGCATGCAGCTTGGCGCTTATCTCACCTGGGAGGGGAGGTCCGTTCCACTCAAAGCCTTGGTGGATTCCGGGGCGGACGCAAACTTTGTGGATACCACGTTCGTGGACCAAGCTGGGATCTCCACCGAAGCCCTCGCTGTTCCAAGGGAGGTCTATGCGCTGGATGGACAACTCCTGGCAACCATCACTCGCCACACCAGTCTTCTGAGCCTCCACCTATCAGGTAATCACCAGGAATTGGTGAGGTTACTGGTCATTCACTCCCCTCATGCCCCAGTTGTCTTAGGCCAACCTTGGCTGAAACTGCATAATCCCCACATTGATTGGTCTACGGGGTCAGTAGCTAGCTGGAGCACATTTTGCCACTCCCACTGTCTCCAGTCGGCCCCAGCTCCCACTAAATCTGCTGGTACTCCCACCATCGAGGCCCCGGACCTTACGTTAGTCCCTCTCGTTTACCATGACTTAGGGGAGGTCTTTAGTAAGCAGCGTGCCCAAACACTACCCCCGCATAGACCCTATGACTGCGCCATAGACCTGCTCCCGGGTGCTCCCTTACCCTCTAGCCGTCTTTTTAGCCTTGCTCGCCCAGAACGGGAGGCGATGGAGAGTTACATCCATGACTCCCTAGCAAACGGCTTTATCCGACCCTCCTCCTCCCCTGTGGGCGCAGGATTCTTCTTTGTAGGCAAGAAGGACAACACGCTCCGCCCCTGCATAGACTACCGTGGCTTGAACGGGATCACCGTACGGAACAAATACCCTCTCCCTCTTATTGACCCTGCCTTTGAGCCCCTCCTCAAGGCCACGGTGTTCTCCAAATTGGACCTCCGGAGTGCCTACCACCTCGTTCGGATCCGTGAGGGAGACGAATGGAAAACCGCCTTCAACACCCCCCTGGGCCATTTTGAGTACCTTGTCATGCCGTTCGGCCTCACTAACGCCCCTGCAGTGTTCCAAACGTTAATCAATGATGTCCTCCGGGACATGCTCAACAGGTTCATCTTTGTGTACTTGGATGACATCCTCATCTTTTCCCGGAACATGGAGGACCACACGCGCCACGTCAGACTGGTGTTGCGCAGGCTGCTGGAGAACAAGCTCTTCGTTAAAGCGGAAAAGTGTGAGTTCCATGTGTCCACTGTCAAGTTCCTTGGGTTTATCATTCAGCAGGGCCAGGTGAAGGCGGACCCGGCAAAGATTCAGGCGGTGGTAGAGTGGCCCACGCCCGCCACTCGCAAGCAGCTTCAGCGGTTCCTGGGGTTTGCCAATTTCTACAGGCGGTTCATCAGAGACTATAGCAAGGTAGCGGTTCCCCTCACGCGGCTCACGTCCACTGCTGCTTCCTTTTCCTGGACTCCGGAGGCGGACGCTGCTTTTGCCACCCTGAAGGGGCTATTCACCTCCGCCCCGGTGTTACTTCACCCGGATCCCTCTCGTCAGTTTGTGGTGGAGGTGGATGCCTCTGATTCCGGGGTTGGGGCTGTACTCTCTCAGCGGTCCCTGCAGGATCAGAGGTTGCACCCCTGCGCTTTCTTTTCACGCCGCCTTTCGCCTGCAGAGCGCAATTATGATGTGGGTAACCGGGAGCTATTGGCGGTGGTTCTGGCTTTGGAGGAGTGGAGGCACTGGTTGGAGGGAGCAGAGCAACCATTCATAGTTTGGACCGACCACAAAAACCTTTCTTACCTTCGCTCCGCCAAGAGGTTAAACTCCCGTCAGGCTCGGTGGGCCCTGTTCTTGGGAAGGTTCAATTTCACCATCACCTACCGTCCTGGTTCCCGAAACACCAAACCGGATGCCCTGTCCCGTCAGTCCACCACGGAGAAGCCCACCCTCGAGCCGGGGACCATCCTCTCTCCCTCCCAGGTGGTGGTTGCGGTCTCATGGGACATTGAGTCTCTCGTCCGAGGGGCCCAGGGTTCGCATCCGGACCCGGGCGATGGCCCCCCGAACCGTCTGTTTGTCCCTGACCCCGTCCGATCCCAGGTCTTGCAATGGGGGCATTCCTCCAGGTTGGCCTGCCACCCTGGGGTCCACCGCACCCTCGCCTTCATTAAGCTGCGGTTCTGGTGGCCGTCCATGTCCCGAGACACCCGGGCCTTCGTGTCCGCCTGCTCAGTCTGTGCCCGCAGCAAGGCTTCCCGCCAACTTCCGGCCGGTCAGTTGCGCCCTCTGCCAATTCCCAGACGGCCCTGGTCCCACATAGCAGTGGACTTCGTCACTGGCCTGCCCCCTTCTGACGGCAACACCGCCATACTCACAGTCGTGGACCGTTTCTCCAAGGCGGTTCACTTCGTTCCCCTCCCCAAGTTGCCATCTGCCACTGAAACTGCGAATCTTCTGGTCCTCCATGTTTTCCGGCTCCACGGCATCCCGCTGGACATCGGATCGGGGCCCGCAGTTTTCGTCCCAGGTCTGGAAAGCTTTCTGTCGAGCTCTGGGCACTACCGCGAGTCTCTCTTCAGGATACCACCCGCAAACCAACGGCCAGACGGAACGGGCGAACCAGGACTTGGAGACGGCATTGCGCTGCGTCATGGCTCGCCACCCATCCTTCTGGTCCGCCCACTTGCCGTGGGTGTAATATGCCCATAACTCTCTGGTCAGCTCCGCCACAGGCATGTCCCCCTTCATGGCCTCCTTGGGATACCAACCGCCCCTGTTTCCGGACCAGGAAGAGGAAGTGGCAGTGCCGTCGGTGCAAGCAGGTCTTCGTCGGTGCCGGCGGATTTGGAGGGTGGCCCGGTCTGCTCTCCTTCGTGCGGTCGCTCGTACCAAGCGTCTGGCCGACCGGCGCCGAACCCAGGCACCCGCCTATCGTCCTGGCCAGAAAGTGTGGCTCTCGTCGCGGGACTTACCCCTCCAAATGGTGTCCCGCAAGCTGGGGCCCCGCTTCGTGGGGCCCTATGAGGTGGAGTCGGTTATCAATCCCTCCACAGTCCGGCTCAAGCTTCCACCTGCCTGGAAGGTGCATCCAACCTTCCATGTCTCCCTACTCAAACCGGTGTCCTCCAGTCCCCTGTCCCCTCCTGTTCCTGCCCCGCCGCCCCCCCAGGTCGTCGACGGTCACCAGTTCTTCACCATTCGGCGTATTCTCGACAGCCGCCGTAGGGGCCGGGGATTCCAGTACCTCGTCGACTGGGAGGGGTACGGCCCGGAGGAACGGTCCTGGATTCCACGTCGCTCCTTCTCGGAGGTTTCCCTCATCCGGGACTTCCATCGGGAGCATCCAGACAAGCCGGGTAGGGCGCCTGGAGGCGCCCGTTGAGGGGGGGGTACTGTCACGGCTCGGCCGTGACTTATGTTCCTTTTGGGGTTTTTTCTGTTTGTCTCTGGTGTCCCCGGGTTGTCTTCCCTGTGTGTGTGTGCGTGTGTGTGTGTGTTTCGTGGGCGTGGCTTCCGGCAACTGGCAACCGTCTCCACACCTGCAACTCATCTCCGGCACCTGACTTCAATCACCTCATCATCTCCTCCCTGTTAAAACACCCTGGCTTCCATCTCTCCAGTTGCCAGATTATTGCTCCATGTCACGTGGTACATCGATTCTCGGCCTCTCTAGAACTCAGTCTACGAGATCTACTCCGTTTGTGTTTCTTGTGTATTACTAATCCTTGTTCCTTGTGCCCAGGATTCCCGTGACCGTATCCAGCTTCTCCGCCACCGCCCACGCCACCTCACCGCTCTGCCTGCACCCTTCGCTATCATTAATAAACTGTTTAGCTTTCCCCAACCTTGCCTCTCCGTGTCTGCACTTGGGTCCATCTAAACCGCACCGTGACACCGATGGCCAGTCCCGGTCCGGGAACGGATCTTTCTGCCCAAGTCTAGTGTGCCGAGTGGAAATAAAAGCCATAGTTTTTAACTATGGAAGGGGGGGTTCTGTAGTGGCATTTTATTTAAGGTGTTAGACACTTCTGTAACCAAATGTTATCTACTTCAGTATGTCCACTGCCAAGAACGGATATTGTGTAATGCTATTCCAGGTATTAAGCAGCCTGTTATCATAGTGCCGGGTCAGGACAATCCAGCACTGAATGACCCTCAGGATGACACAGAGCGGGGCGGAGGCTGTTGTATTTAAGGTTTCACTTTGGAAGAATTTGGGGCTGTCGGGTCGGCTCCGACATGCCATGCCCATTGAATTATCTGCTTGAAGCCTGCAGAGAAGTGCCTTTCTTTGTTCCACATTCTGTAATATCATTGAAAATACAATAAATGAACTATTGAATTGTATTGACTGGTTCTGTCATCAATATTGAATAATTTCAGAATGCCACTTCCTACTACATAATGGTTGTCGGCAGGATACCAGTTAAGAAGAGCTACTACAAACTCAGTACCGACTAGTAGTGTGGGGTCTCCGTTACGTGTTTGTAACGATAGTTACGTGTTTGTAGCGATAGTTACGTGTTTGTAGCGATAGTTACGTGTTTGTAGGACGTAACCATCGTTGGTTTGTTTACGTTAGCACATGTAGCTCATGCCGTTAGCATATATCTCTGTTACATGTTTGTAAAACGGCACGTTGCATAATCGTAACTTTCTTTCAGTGAACTTAGTACTGGCAAGTAGTCATTTATTTTACAGAGAGGATTCACACTGCCAGGGCCCAGGGGACAACATGCAGCTTCGCTGCAGCAGCCTCCCAGTCACCAGATCACCTCCGGCCACAACGCCAGCCGCTCCATCATATCTATCCACCATATAATACAAATTTCATTTGAAAACAACAAATTGTAATGCTCTTTTTTCATTTGCACACACCCTATGAAGCTTGATCTGCAGTATGAAGCCATTTCTCAGTACCATTTTTATCATTTTGGTGAAAGGTGTGCCAGACATAATTTCTACAAAAAAAAACGATAATATATAATTTGCTTTTTTACATTTATTTACATGTATCTACCATTGTAGTCATATATTTCACTGATTTTGTGAACCTAATACCTTTGGTAAACCAATTTCTACCTGAGTAAAGGTATGTTTTCTAAGGAGAATTTCAAAAATCAAGCTTACATTTTTTAGCTTTAGGGCCATATTATCTCTTTACATATTTGCCTTAGGACAATGGTGCCTCGTTATATAGAGAGCTGAGATTGTTCTGCAATTTTTGATATACAACACATGAGTATGTATCATATGGAAGTTCCTTTAAAAAGATGAAGGTACAAGAAAAGTCTTAGAAAGTCTCTGAAATCTCAGTTGCAGATGAGTCAGCATCAGTCAGCCCCCTTCCAAAAGATCAATTAAGAGAGACACAAAAATCGGACCTGTATATCTGTCCATTGCTAGAATGCAAACTGTCAAGAAGCTAAAAAAATTCAGTTCAAAAACAAAATGTTTGTTCAGATAATGGGACAAATTAACAATTGACACTGATTATGTTTTGTACAGAACTACCAGAGCCCGTAGGCAGTTGGTCCTACCAGACCGGTAGAAAGGAAAGGTGCTGGAAGAGCTGAACGATAACATGGAACACCAAGGTGGAGACTGCACTGTATCTCTAGTAGGGCTGCAACAACGAATCGATTAAATCGATAAAATTTGATTATTAAAAGCGTTGGCAACGAATTTCATTATCGATTCGTTGTGTCGCGCGATTATTACGCCACTCAATAAGTCACGGGGATGTTTGAGTATGAAAAAAAAAGTTTAGTTGAGCGCGGAACAGAGCGGAGGTCGAGGAGAGGCCAGCTGAGACCGTAACGTTGTTCTGAAACATCGCGGAGGTAAGGCCGTTCAACAGCACAGTAGCAGCTCAAACCGGGGCAGCGGCAGCTAGTAGAGGCACTTCCGGTTGAGGCTCCGGTGCTGCGGCTAGTCTGCCGGTTGTGTTCCGTTTTGAAGTGAAGACGTAACGTCCCTCCAGCAGCTCTTCTGCTGTTTACTCGTTATTAGCTTGACAAGTTAGCGTTAGCTCGTAAGAACAGTGTGTCTGAACAAAGGGAGTGAGAGAGAGTGTGTGAGCGCGCGTCTGAGTGTGTACGTCTGTGAGTGAGTGAGTGAGTGTGTGTGTGTGTGTGTGCGTCTGTTAGTGTGTGTGTGTATGTGTGTGCGTCTGTTAGTGTGTGTGTGTGCATCTGTTAGTGTGTGTGTGTGTGTGTGTGCGCGTCTGTTAGTGTGTGTGTGTGTGTGTGTGTGTGTGCGCGTCTGTTAGTGTGTGTGTGTGTGTGTCTGTTAGTGTGTGTGAGTGTGTGTGTGTGTGTGTGTGTGCGTCTGTTAGTGTGAGTGTGTGTGTGTGAGTGCGTCTGTGAGTGTGTGCGTCTGTTAGTGTTTGAGTGTGTGTGTGTGTGTGTGTGTGCACGCGCGTCTGTGAGTGTGTGGGTTTGTATGTGTGTGCGTCTGTGAGAGTTTGAGTGTGTATCTGAATGTAGTGTAGAGAACCAGTTCTGACGTTCAAACAAATCCTGTTAAGTTTTCTGATTAGTATTTTTCTTTATTTTTCATAAGTTATTTATTGTTTGGACAGCTCAGGTTCCTTTAAACAAAATGTTGTGCAAAATGTTTTGTGCACTTTATTTAATAAAAGCCTATATATTTGGCAGATATAAAGCATACATGTGTATGTTTGTGTTAGTCCATTATTTTTTATTATTATTATTACTTTAACAGCTCAGGGATGTTCAAGGAGCAACCTGTTTGTGCACTTTCTGAAGATTTTTGCACCGTCAGTTCTGTTTTTGAATAAAGGGTTGGAAAGTAATGCTTTTTTGTTTTTTATCCGATTCATCGATTAATCGAAAAAAAAATCGACAGATTAATCGATTATTAAAATAATCGTTAGTTGCAGCCCTAATCTCTAGTACGAGACCACTTCTTCTGACCATATATGTAATCTGACATTGACCACTATGTGACTAAACGTTGTACCTGTCTCAAGAAAAAAAAACATTCCATGAAACAAGAGTTTCATCGTTTTGTTCAAGCATATGCCACCAACTCAAAGTCAGGAAAAACTGCTGCAAATCTAATTTTCAACGACTTTGTCCTGAAGTTTGGGATCCCCTCTCGCATCCACCATGACCAAGGGAGAGAATTTGAAAATCAGTTGTTCACTCAGTTGAAAAACCTCAGTGGCATGGCAGGATCTAAGACGACACCCTATCACCCAATGGGAAATGGTCAAGTGGATCGTATGAACAGGACTTTGTTGCAGATGCTTAAGACACTGACTGAAACACAGAAATCAAACTGGATGGAGTCTTTTAACAACCTGGTATATGCCTATGACTGTACCCGATATCAAGTGACAGGTTATTCACCATTTTACCTTCTTTGTGGGAGATCACCTAGCCTTCCAGTTTCCGTAGTGTAGTGGTTATCACGTTCGCCTCACACGCGAAAGGTCCCCAGTTCGTGACTGGGCGGAAACACTGTTCTTTGTTCTGGGGGCGACGGTGGCTCAGTGGTTAGCAAGTCAGTCTTTCAATCAGAGGGTCGGTGGTTCAAACCCCGGCTCAGCCAGTCCATGTCGTTGTGTCCTTGAGCAAGACACTTAACCCTCATTGCTCACCGTTGCTGTGTCTACGGTCTACTGTATATCATGTAAGTCGCTTTGGATAAAAGCGTCAGCTAAATGAAATGTAATGTAATGTAATATGCTGTTTGGATTGTACACAGAGTCAGGTTCCAGTGACCAGCGAGACTACGTGGAGAAATGGAAAAGAGGTATGGGGGAAGCTTATGCCAATGCAAATGAGAATGCTCAAAAAGCTGCTGGAAAGAATAAAAAAGCATTATGACTCCAAAGTTAGGACCTCAGTGCTACAACCTGGTAAGCAGTTTCTGATAAAATATCTGACACCAAGAGGAGGACCAGGAAAACTGCGTGACTATTGAGAAGACAGTTCACAAATGGGGTCTGACCTGCTGATTTATGAACTAAGAAAAGGGTAAGGGACGCTGCAGGGTCCTGCACAGAAATCTGCTCATGTCCTGTGACCACCTACCTTTTGAGACACAACCAGAAGTGAGAAAGCAAACAAAACAAAAAATCAGCTTGCGTTACAGCCTCAAGAGTCTGAAGACAGTGGAGATGAATATGACCTTTACTATGAGCCGTTTCAGGTTTCGACGTTGCCTGCGGAATCAGGGATGGAGCCTGAACATGGGCCCTCGTCAGTGGAACAGAGAGTTGGAGTGACAGTCCCTGTTGCTATGCCAGAACAGGATGGAGATCAGCTGGAGGAAGCCAGCACACTTGCTAAAAATCTGTCTGATGCTTGCTCACCATGTACCACCTCTCCAGCATCAAGCGCTGAACTTGGAGAACCAACCTACCAGCTGCCACAAAGAGAGAGACATCCACCAAGACGCATCAACTATGATCAGCTTGGTAACTCTTCATACTACAGCATCCAGTCACCACCACAGCTGTTACCGATCTACCATACACCTGGACTGGTCCCATGGTTGCCACCCTTACAGCCATACTAGTATGTATGTACTCTAGGAATTGTCCAAGACAATGTATGGACTGTTTATAATGGACAGTCAACAAACACAAGTTGAAAATATTAATTGTATTTGAGCCGTGAACCTTGACCTTTGTTCAAGCACCAGCTTGCAGAAGAGGGTCTTCAGCAACAAGGTCATAAGAGACTGTTTAATGTCAGAAAATGTATGAGTGAATGTCGGGACGACATTTATTTGGTAGGAGAGTGTGATAAGTTGAAAGATGTGGACTCTTAGCAAGTTGAAAGATATATTGATTTAATTGTCTATTCATGTTGAAATGTGATATATGTTACACAAATATGTATATATATATATATATATATATATATATATATATATGTGTGTGTGGTTTAGAGGGGTTGTTTAATTTTCTTCATCCTTTACAAACCAAAAACACATATTCAGAAGTGTGAGGAATGGACTAACTGCATGTGTATCTGTTCTAAAGTAAGCTACACACATTAGCATGCTTGGATAACTAGCTTGCTTCCTATAGGTAGGCAAGGGGTATGTCATTAGGCAACTACACAGGTGTCAGTTCCATTCATCAAAGTCTTCATTGCAGCTCATTAAATCAGACAAACATCAAAGCATAAATCTAATCTCTGTGTTGCTCGGCCAAGTCTATTTTTCTGTGATAAGCATCCAAACCATTGACATGGAGTTAGAGGAGCAATATTCTAATTACATTCTTATTACTATGATATATAGTATATACTACTAGCTTATACTGCAATACACGACCAATGTTGCTGCTTTATATATGTCTTCTACATCAACTGATGTTCATGTTTTATATATATATATAGATATATGTTTAGAGGGGTTGTTTAATTTGTGTATATATATATACATATATACATACTCAATAAGATAGTGGGAAAAATGCATCCCAGTGAATGAGGACAGGAGGGAAGACACAATGCTAATACGCCTTCAAAGGAAATCACTCACAAGTCGAAGCGAAGATTCTGCTTCTCCTCAAAAAAGTAGTCCAGGATATACTTCCGAACAAAGTCTGGGTTCAGGGTGTTGTCAATCACCTCTGTTCTGCCAAACTGTGGGAGGAGAGAGACAGGTGAGACAGGTGAGGACAGAAATGTGATGAAATAAAAAGCAAGACAACAAAACATTGTTTCATTAACAAATACAGTTATTGCTGTTGTCACCTTGCACTTTATGGTTGTATTCTCAGACGTATCACACATACACAAATACAGCCTGATTAATAGAGGTGCTTTCACACGCTGCTGCTGTGCAGAAGAAGCCAGGGGTGTGTTTCCTGCTTCCTTGATCCTCAGTCCTCTCCCACATTAATTACAGCAGAATAATCCACTCCTCAACCCCACAGAGAGAAGGAGATAAGGGAAGAGGTAAGTGTGGAGGGAGAGAATAAGAGAAACAACTTTGAGAGGGTGAGAAAAATGGATGAAGAAATGTGGGTATAAGTGGAAAGGAGAGGGAGAGAGGGAGAGGGAAAAGAGTGGGAAGAGAGAGAGGGGTGATTAAGGCCTCCTAATTAGTGTGATTCTCACTCCCTAAGCAGGGAAATATGCCAGATAAAAGGCAGGCAAAGACCCAGCAATGTCACATGCTTATGCAGTAATAAAAAAAACTGATGAGTTTCAGATGTGAGATACCGTAGCCCAGTGGTCGCCAACTCATATCTCGTAGACTTTCCCTGTAGCTTTCCAAAATAAAATAAAAATAAATTCAGAAACATATTGAAGAAATGTCTTCCTAATGCTGCGTTCACACGCGTTTGGTGTGAACACAGCATAACTCCGTTTGAGAATGAGGCCCATTATGCCTGACGTTCGCAAATTGTGGACATGTAGATGGTCAATATGCAAAATGACATAGGGCTGAAAGACAGTTCAAGGGACAGTGACTTTTGGGGGAAAGTTTCCTCTCCTCAGCGCATGTGCACTAAAAGTGAGTGCCTATACTTTGGATCAACTTACCTCTGTGAAATGGCATTTTGACAGATGAAAATCACCAAATCAAAGTACAGAAGCCGGCTTACTGACAGACGCCATAACATATTGGTAGTTCATCCAGCCAGCTCATTGCAAATGTGTTTTTTCTTATTCATATTGTGTGCGGTTAACAAATAATTTCCTTTTTATGTTGCACTTAAATTACGTTAATTTAAGTTAAGTTATTAAGTTCTTGGTCACATCAATTTGAAAGCATGACCATAGTGTTTGATTTAATTATATTACAATTAGGCCAAAAAAAAGCCTCAAGTTGTAAGTACAGTCTGGACAGTCTTTTTCTCTTAACGCCTCAATAGGTAGATCTTGGGCTTAAAAAGGTTGGTGACCACTGCCGTAGACTGTACCTAAATCCTTTAAAAGCCTCTTGGAATCACACTGTTTCATCAAATAGTTCAAGATTTCAGGTGGTAGAAGGAAGTCAACATGTGGCACTTATAGCATATGCTTCCTCAATTCAAGACTTTGAGTGGCTTATTGTAAAGTAAGTGCAATGCACTTAGAGACCAAGCAGCCCAAGGTATCAACTGCTCTCCTCACTAACTCCAGCACTGCATGTGTTGAGTGAAAGTCTTCATCATGACATTTTGTTTAATTTTTTTATTTTTATTTTCCAGTCATATAACGATTAGTGATGCATGTTCTTTATTAATCTAATCTAATTCATCTAACTAAATTAGTCTTTATCTTAATCCTTCAATAATTTAATTACAACCGCTTGAGTGGGGATTCAATTCAGACCCTAATTGGAACCGAGTATTGCTGTTTTATGTCTCTTGCCTGCAACATATAATAAAGATCTAATCATACGACTGAGTGAGGCTTTATTGGAAAGCTGCCAAACTCTACGGTTTCAATCAATGTCATAGAAGCCATTTGGAAGTAGGTGTCAATGTTGTTTCTCCATATTGTAGACAGCAGGTACCGGAGGTGGATGTGTGAGTGAACACAACAAATAAAATACAATGTGGGCAATTAAGACAACACAACGGCAACAAAAACACACCTGTGTTTTTAAGGGTATATCTTTCTCTGTGTGAACTCACTGACTGAACATCTAAATTTAACACCAACGAGGAATAAAAGAAGAGAAGAGGACACTGTTGTTGAATCTGTGAGTCACCTGTGCATCCTAAAAGCACAGAAGTGTTGATGAGGCTGTGAGCGCATACTAGTAGAGAGGCAGGTGATGGCGGAGATGAGCTCCATAATGTGATTTCCCTGCTGAGTGGAAGAGACAATACCGTGCTGCAGAGTTCATTAGATACTGCTGGGCTGCTAGAGCTGGTTAACGATAGTCGGGCATGAAGTCCCTGACCTGCACCCTCTCATGTACACAGATGCAGAGCAGGCTACATACGTACAAGCTACAAATGGCTACATACGTACAGGCTACATATGGCACCATATGTACAGGCTATATATAGCTACACATGTACAGGCTTCATATGACTACATATGTACGGGCTACATATGTACAGTCTACATATGTAAAGGCTACATATGTACAGGCTATATATGGCTACATACGTACATGTGTATAGGCTACAAATGTATAGGCTACATATGGCTACATATGTTCAGGCTACATGTGGCTACATATGTACAGGCTACATATGGCTACATATGGACAGGCTACATATGGACAGGCTACATATGGCTACATACGTACAGGCTACATATGGCTACATATGTACAGGTTGTATATGGCTGCATACGTACATGCTTCATATGGCTACATATGGACAGGCTACATATGGCTACATATGTACAGGTTATATATGGCTGCATACGTACATGCTACCTATGGCTACATATGTACAGGCTATAAATGTACAGGCGTCATATGTACATGCTACAGGCTACATATGTACAGGCTACATATGGCTATATACGTACAGGCTACTGTAGAGTTGTAATAATTTACTATGACTTGCACTTGTAAAAAAGAATGTCTATGTATAAATTACAATACTTATGAAGGATGATAATAATAATAATTAATATGGGATATGAATGAAGAATTATGAAGATGTGTATTGTAACACTGTATAAGTCACAGAGGGTTTTTGTCACTGAGAAGTAGTTCCAGTATGAATGTAATGTATTTAACATGGAAGCTGCATGCCAATAGTGTAACTGTCCCTTTAAGGGGGGACTATTTCGTTGGTTTCACGGGAGGGCGGAGTGAGAGAGTAAAACAGAGGTGGGACAAAGTCATTGTTATGCAAGTCACAAGTAAGTCTCAAGTCTTTGCCCTCGAGTCCCAAGTCAAGTCGAGTCAAAGATGAGGCAAGTCCCGAGTCGAGTCACAAGTCAAAGCCAACAAGTCTCAAGTCGAGTCCAAAGTCCTACCATTTTAGTTTCGAGTCATTTCAAGTCCTCTTACCACAGAAATAAAATGTATACAAATCATGTATGTCTGTAAGATTTGTATTTATTTAAACCTCTTTTTATACAATGACATTAATCAAATACAGTAAACATTTTCACAAAAAATGCTTGTATTTCAACAGCATATTGCACTAGAACAATGCACAGCAACTTCAGTCCTGTATTGTATTGACCTCATATTGCAAAACAGTTTAACTTTCAAATAGACATGGGTCCTTTTAGCCTGAACTTTTTTAAACATGTCATCAATAAAATCCTCACTCCTCAAAATGATCACTTCTGAAAAACTGGACCAACCTGATAATATAACTGGAATGACTCCATAGAGACTTGAGTGAGCTGTGTGGACAGGTGATGAGCAGAGAGTGAGTGAGCTGTGTGGACAGGTGATGAGCAGAGAGTGAGTGTGTGAGCGCATGCGTGCTGTGGACAGGTGGAGGGAGGCCCCTATACTGCATTGCATTTGCAAAAGATCAAATTGGCCAAAAGTCTGTCAGTCATTTGTGCACGATGGGGACGCAGAATGATGCCACCATGGCTGATTCCTCATACCTGTAACAGAGAAAATACTCTTTACTCATATCAATGTTGTTGTGTTAGTATTCATTGTCTATTGTACACTACGGTATACGATAATACATTTCAGTTTCAGTGTATGCAATATTAAGAACATTTTCACTGCTTCAAAAGTCATAAGAAAGCCCTTTCTCTCAAGCAACTGAAGTCATATGCTTTATAGCAGTGGTTTTCAAAGTGGGGACAGGGACCCCTGGGTGCCGCGAGGAGGTGCTAGGGGGGCCATGGCAAGTTGGCATGAAAAGTATAGCAAAACAAAATAATTGAATAAATTAAATAACTAAAGTAAACCAAAAACAAGCTAAACAATATTCCCATTAGTTAAGAACTGCACTATAATAATCTATTGCATCTCTGAACATTACTACTATAATCGTTATTATTTTATTGTATTACATGGCTTGGTTGAATTCCAATGTAGAATGCGGTCTGTTATTTCTTGATAACAGACCCTGCGCCCGTATAGCGAGGCGGTAGTTATAGCGAATACAACCCCTGATATGAAAAGGGAAGGCTAATGGTGGATCTACTGTGACTGTGTTATGGTACTTTAAAACGGACGTTGACATGATGTTGGCGAGGTTTTCCATCTGAGTGTGCTACACTCATGTACCTCATATAATCAGGGTTAAAAAATCCCTATTTTTGTAAGCATGAACCAGCAAGGGAGACGTGCGTTTACTCTCTCGTTGATACAGTAAATATGCAGCAGCTAGCTAGTAAGTTACGGTACATCCGATAAGGTGCTTAGCATTCGTTCAAAACTTACCTTTCTTTGTGCAACTTCAGGTGTCGAACAAAGTTGGACGTTGTGGCAGCTCCGTCTGTAATCTTCGACCCGCATGTTTTGCAAATTGCAACTCTTTTTTTGTCGATTAGCTCGTAATTTTTATAGCCAAACGAAACTATCTTCGGTATCATTTTGCCAACTGGCGCGTTGTTGCTTGTGCTTCATTGGTTGTCTTGCAACGTGCCTGCTTAGATACTGTCACATCAAAACAACGTGGGACTACAGTGATTGGATGTCGTGCAGGCAGCGCGCGTGCTCTCTGCATGCATACAGGTGGTGCACATTTTTTTCACAGATGCAGATAAACTGAGAGCGGCGTGGCCGTGTGAACATTTTCTTCCCCAGTTTTCATGGGAAGTAGCAAGTCTTCTCGAGTCAAAAGGCGCAAGTCCAAGTGAAGTCACGAGTCATTGATGTTAAAGTCCAAGTCGAGTTGCAAGTCTTTGTACATTTTGTCGAGTCGAGTCTGAAGTCATCAAATTCATGACTCGAGTCTGACTCGATTCCAAGTCACATGACTCGAGTCCACACCTCTGGAGTAAAAACACCTAAAGCTGAAAGGTAAGGGAGTGTGATTGGGCCGAAGGATCACTCCGCTGTGAAACTTAGCATGCAGTGAAACTCAGCAATGAGAGGCGAGTGTGCCCAGTGTTTACTAATACAATCCTTTGTAACTTGTTGTTCAGGGTCCATTAGCCTAAAGTCTAAACAGCTAACTGCTGCAGGAGAACCTGGTAGCGGACTGTAGAGACTGAAAGCTTTGCACCCTCAATCATTAATTTTGTTGCTGCATCACCTTTGACATATTTTTTAATTAAATCCAGTATACTTTAACTTTCTGCATTCAGTACATTTCTTCGGCCGAACACAGAAGGTTTTAAACTTAACACTACATATGCCTTCATATGTACAGGCTACATATGGCTGCATACGTACAGGCTACATATGGCTACATACGTACAGGCTACACATGTACAGGCTACATATGTACAGGCTACATGTGGCTACATATGTACAGGCTACATGTGGCTACATATGTACAAGCTACATGTGGCTACATATTTACAGTTTACATATGGCTACATACGTACAGTTTACATATGGCTACATATGTACAGGCTACGTATGGCTACATATGTACAGGCTACGTATGGCTACGTATGTATAGGCTACATATGTACAGGCTACATGTGGCTACATATGCACAGGCTACATATCTATAGGCTACATATGGCTACATATATACAGGCCACATGTAGCCTGTATATACAATTAGGTCCATAAATATTTGGACATTGACACATTTTTCATTATTTTGGCTCTGTACACCACAACAATGGAGTTGTAATGTAAAAAAAATCAAGATGTGCTTTAAGTGCAGACTTTCAGCTTTAATTTGAGGGTATTTACATCCAAATCAGGTGAACGGTGTAGGAATTAGAACAAATTCAAATGTGGCCACCCTCTTTTTAAGGGACCAAAAGTAATTGGACAATTGGCTGATCAGCTGTTTCAAGGTCAGGTGTGTGTAATTCCCTCAATATTTCATTTACAAGGAGTAGATAAAAGGGTCTTGGGTTCATTTCAGGTGTGGTATTTGTGTTTGGAATCTGTTGCGGTCAACTTTCAATATTAAGTCCAAAGAGCTGTCACTATCAGTGAAGCAAGCCATCATTAGGCTGAAAAATCAAAACAAAACCATCAGAGAGATAGCAGACACATTAGGTGTGGCCAAATCAACTGTTTGGTACATTCTTAAGAAGAAAGAACGCACTGGTGAGCTCAGCTACACCAAAAGACTTGGAAGACCACAGAAGACAACTGTGGTGGATGACAGAAGAATCATTTCCCTGGTGAAGAAAAACCCCTTCACAACAGTTGGCCAGATCAAGAACACTCTCCAGGAGGTAGGTGTATCTGTGTCAAAGTCGAAAATCAAGAGAAGACTTCACCAGAGTAAATACAGAGGGTTCACCACAAGATGTAAACCATTGGTGAGCCTCAAAAACAGGAAGACCAGATTAGAGTTTGCCAAAAAACATATAAAAGAGCCTGTACAGTTCTGGAAGAACATCCTATGGACAGATGAGACGAAGATAAACTTGTACCAGAATGATGGGAAGAGAAGAGTATGGAGAAGGAAAGGAACTGCTCATGATCCAAAGCATACCACCTCATCAGTGAAGCATGGTGGAGGTAGTGATATGGCGTGGGCATGTATTGCTGCCAATGGAACTGGTTCCCTCGTATTTATTGATGATGTGACTGCTGACAAAAGTAGCAGGATGAATTCGGAAGTGTTTCGGGAAATATTATCTGCTCATATTCAGCCAAATGCTTCAGAACTCATTGGACGGCGCTTCACAGTGCAGATGGACAATGACCCGAAGCATACTGCGAAAGCAACCAAGGAGTTTTTTAAGGCAAAGAAGTGGAATGTTCTGCAATGGCCAAGTCAATCACCTGACCTGAATCCAATTGAGCATGCATTTCACTTGCTGAAGACAAAACTGAAGGGAAAATGCCCCAAGAACCAGCAGGAACTGAAGACTGTTGCAGTAGAGGCCTGGCAGAGCATCACCAGGGACGAAACCCAGCGTCTGGTGATGTCTATGGAATCCAGACTTCAGGCTGTCATTGACTGCAAAGGATTTTCAACAAAGTATTAAAAGTGACAATTAGATTTATGATTATATTAATTTGTCCAATTACTTTTGGTCCCTTAAAAAGAGGGTGGCCACATTTTAATTTGTTGTAATTCCTACACCGTTCACCTGATTTGGATGTAAATACCCTCAAATTAAAGCTGAAAGTCTGCACTAAAAGCACATCTTGATTTTTTCATTTCAACTCCATTGTTGTGGTGTACAGAGCCAAAATAATGAAAAATGTGTCAATGTCCAAATATTTATGGACCTAACTGTATGTAGCCATATGTAGCCTAGATATGTACAGGCTACATATGTACATGATACATATGTACAGGCTACATATGGCTACATACATACAGGCTACATATGTACTGGCTAAATATGGCTACATACATGTAGGCTGTATATAACTACATATGGCTACATAAGTACAGGCTACATATGTACAGGCTACATATGGCTATATATGTACAGGCTACATGTGGCTACATATGTAAAGGCTACATGTGTATAGGCTACATATGGATACATATGGCTACATATGCACCGACTAAATGTGGCTACATATGTACATGTTACATACTGTATGTCTACATACGTACTGGCTACATATGGCTACATGTGTACAGGCTACATATGTACTGGCTACAATATGGCTACATACATACAGGCTATATGTAACTACATATGGCTACATAAGTACAGGCTACATATGTACAGGCTACATGTGGCTACATATGTAAAGTGTACATGTGTATAGGCTACATATAGATACATATGGCTACATATGCACCGATTACATGTGGCTACATATGTACATGTTACATATGTCTACATATGTACAGGCTACATATGGCTAAATATGTACAGGCTACATATGGCTACATATGTACAGGCTACATATGGCTACATATGTACAGGTTACATATGTCTACATGTGTACAGGCTACATATGTACAGGCTACATATGTATAGGCTACATATGGCTACATATGTACAGGCTACATGATTCCACTTCTGATCTCATTAGATCTTCTCTTTTGATCAGACGATTCTGAAGCTTCAGAAAGGGATGTACTGAGGAGAGGAGCATGATGTGGTGTACTGAGGAGAGGAGAAGGATGGGATGTACTGAGGAGAGGAGCATGATGGGATGTACTGAGAGGAGAAAGATGGGATGTACTGAGGAGAGGAGCATGATGGGATGTACTGAGCAGAGGAGCATGATGGGATATACTGAGGAGAGGACCCATGAGTGTACTGAGGAGAGGATCATGATGGGATGTACTGAGGAGAGGACCCATGAGTGTGCTTCATACAGTGTGTGTTTCTGACTTCAGCATTGAGGTGTGAGTCAATAACACTGAGCAGGGAGGCAGCTCCTCCTGACGCCTGGTAATCATCTCTGATAAGAGTTTTATCCTCAATACTTGAGTTCATCTACACTTGTCCAGGACTTGACAATGTGCATTGTGTGGTGAGTATGGATGTCATATCGAAGACAACTATTCTGTTGTGGAAATGTGTGCACAAGCATGCACCGAAATATATGTTGGCTGTAATACTTAAAAATAAATTTACAGAACATAAACAGTAATTCAGAGTTGCAATTATTCATAGATGCATAATGGGTCATAAACACAAGGTATATATGTATATATATATATTAGGGCTGCAACTAACGATTATTTTAATAATCGATTAATCTGTCGATTATTTTTTCGATTAATCGATGAATCGGATAAAAAACAAAAAAGCATTACTTTCCAACCCTTTATTCAAAAACAGAACTGACGGTGCAAAAATCTTCAGAAAGTGCACAAACAGGTTGCTCCTTGAACATCCCTGCGCTGTTAAAGTAATAATAATAATAAAAAATAATGGACTAACACAAACATACACATGTATGCTTTATATCTGCCAAATATATAGGCTTTTATTAAATAAAGTGCACAAAACATTTTGCACAACATTTTGTTTAAAGGAACCTGAGCTGTCCAAACAATAAATAACTTATGAAAAATAAAGAAAAATACTAATCAGAAAACTTAACAGGATTTGTTTGAACGTCAGAACTGGTTCTCTACACTACATTCAGATACGCACACTCAAACTCTCACAGACGCACACACATACAAACCCACACACTCACAGACGCGCGTGCACACACACACACACACACTCAAACACTAACAGACGCACTCACACACACACACTCACACACACACACTCACACTAACAGATGCACACACACACACACACACACACACACACACTAACAGACGCGCACACACACACTAACAGACGCGCACACACACACACACACACTAACAGACGCACACACACACACACACACACACTAACAGACGCACACGCATACACACACACACTAACAGACGCACACACACACACACACACACTCACTCACTCACAGACGCACACACTCAGACGCGCGCGCACACACTCTCTCTCACTCCCTTTGTTCAGACACACTGTTCTTACGAGCTAACGCTAACTTGTCAAGCTAATAACGAGTAAACAGCAGAAGAGCTGCTGGAGGGACGTTACGTCTTCACTTCAAAACGGAACACAACCTGCAGACTAGCCGCAGCACCGGAGCCTCAACCGGAAGTGCCTCTACTAGCTGCCGCTGCCCCGGTTTGAGCTGCTACTGTGCTGTTGAACGGCCTTACCTCCGCGATGTTTCAGAACAACGTTACGGTCTCAGCTGGTCTCTCCTCGACCTCCGCTCTGTTCCGCGCTCAACTCAACTTTTTTTTTCATACTCAAACATCCCCGTGACTTATTGAGTGGCGTAATAATCGCGCGACACAACGAATCGATAATGAAATTCGTTGCCAACGCTTTTAATAATCGAATTTTATCGATTTAATCGATTCGTGTTGCAGCCCTAATATATATATATATGGCTATACAAGGCTCAGTCTCTTCCTAAAACAGCTGGCCACTGAAGTCTTTAGCAACCATCAATGATATTTTTATATTTTGTATTGAAGGCAGCAGATGTTTTTTGCTAGATGGACTCAAAATGAACTCCAGTGTTTTGCACCCTAGCCATTTTGTGGCGAAAATTGCGAATGGTTTGCATCTCTCATTCACAAGGTCTATTTGAATAATTTCAAAAGGTATAATATATAGAAAACCCTTGTGAAGATAGATAATAAGGCCATATATGTGTTAGTAGTATATTGGTTTTTGATAGTACACAGAAAAGAAAAACAAATATATATATTTCTCGAAAAAACAATTAAAAAGTAATTTTCATCATCGTAACTATATTAAAAGTTTTTTTATATAAAATATCTCAATATTGTAGGGAGTATCTGTGCAAAGTTTGGCTTTGATTGAGGGTAGTTAAGTACTTTTAATAATTATTTTAGTTCAGACATTTCGAGAACTGATGTCAACATGTCCACATCCGGTTCCTACGTGCCGTTAGCTGTATGTACGTAGAAGGCAATTTTTCAGCAATTTTTCTGCATTCTTAGCCACTTTGGGGGTCACTTTGAGTCACTTTGAGTCAAACTTATGGTTTATGTTCATATGTATTGTGTAATATTGTTATAAACATGACAAATTAACTTATATTGACTTGTGAGGCCAGGATGTGGCATTTTAAAACAAAATTGAAGGGCTGGTATTTATTGATAGGCTCTGAACCCCAAAATCTCGTGACCTCTAAACCCCAGAGCCCCCATTTTTGGATCAAGTTTTAAAATAATGAAATTAAATGTCAGTGCATAGGTGTTCCTCACTGTTGTGATGTTTCAGGACAACAGTGGAGCTCAATGGATTCATTCATTATTGTTTGGTCTCTTTATGAGATTTATGGATAATGTGAAACATGTAGAATATCGCCAGTCTTATTATATTGGTTTGCAGCAGCAAAAAATAGTTAGTTGTAGTTCTGACATCACTTCAGTTCCCCCTCACTGCTGGAGGGGGCAGTAATAGAAATTCATAGATTTCAGTTTTAATAGTGATTGTATTAGTGCCAATATTCAATTAATTTACCTATTGGCTATCGTTAAATGTGTTTTTTAAAGGTTTTATTTCACCAGCATTTAATGCAACTCAAACAGACATGTGGGTCAGTCTGTGGAGGGAGCTGATAAGCTGCATGGCTGAAAGCCCCCCAGCAGTCTGTTTATTTTCCCCAACACGTCAACATATTGATCAGGACATTGGGAGGTTTCTCTTTGTTGGCTGAAGCATCCAATTAGAGGGTACTTCCAGGCATTCCAGACAACTGATGGACAAACAGCTTTAAAGAAGTGTTCAAGCCTACTGCTGCATGCTCACAGTAGAAAACAGCAGAACTGAAATGTCTGAACTGGAGCACCCCTCCACACAAACACAACCAATTACGACAAAACTCACAGCAAGAACTTCATTGGACATAAGTCATTTCCTTCCTTTGAATGTGTGTGTGGAAACTCACCTCTCTCCACTGTTTGGTTTCCACACCTTGCGTATAAAGCACACACACTGTGGAACAGAGGACCAGAGAGAGAGAGAAAATAGATAATCAGAGAACTGCAGGCAGATTCCAAATAGGAAATCAATGTGAGGGGTTTATCTCCAGTACAGTGAACAAACAAATCACAGGGCGACATCGCCACAAAGAGACAAACACCCAAACAGTCTGTGAATTACTCACATGGATCTGACTTAGAGAATGTGTCTTTATCCAGCAGATTCCTGGAAAACAAAGAAACATAATTTTGCATTTGTTAGACAACAACAAAGATCCTCTTGTAAATGCTAACATGTTGCTATCACAGAGGTCTGAAGCGGGCGATTCAAAGTCATCTTTTTTATGTTCTAATCTATGTTTTGACTTTTGTGCTTACATATATTGTTGGTTTATTTAAACTTAGCCAATAATGACATAGCTCACATTCTGTAGACCTTCCATAGAAATAATATATACTTAAAAGAAAAAGAAAGGTTAAACATTTATATTGCATCACATTTAACACATTTCTTTATCAATCTCCACCGCTGCTATTCTGATTGTAGATTCACATGAAATAAATCCAACGTTTCACTATTAAACGGCCAACAGTAAACACCACAGAGGAGGGGAATGAACCATCTGAAAGCTGAGGACCTGATGATGTATTTGAGATTCAGCTCAGCAGTGTGTTCTAGTCATAAATCAGAAAGAAATAGACAAAGATTTCTGCAACAATTGCATTTTAAATGGTGATGATTAAATGGCAATGGTTCTCTTCTGGAAACGGCTGGGGAACCCTCTTATTGTCGATATACCTAAAGCCCTTGGTCTGGAGAGCAGGAGGATGATGGCTAAGCTCTCATCCCTGATGAACAACACCTCCCACCCCATGCAGTACGGCCTAACAGCTCCGGGCAGCACCTTCAGCCACTGTTACCTTCTGCTGTTGTAATCCTTGGAATTCCCCCACTAGAATAATAAAGGCTTATTTTATCTTATTTTATCTTATCTTATCTTAGTCTGTGTTTATAACATTCCACGAGGCTGTGGTTATTGTAGAGTTGTAATAGTTTTTTTTAACTTGCACATGTATATAAAGAATGTCAATGTTTAAATTACAATACTTATGAAGAATAATAATAATAATTCATATGGAATATGAATTAAGATTATGAAGATGTGTATTCAGGTTCAGGTGTGAATGGAATAAATTAAAGATGGTGTCAGGTTGCGTAGTAGGACCCAATAGCAAATGGGGCCGATGGGGCTAGAGAGACAAGTGTCGGCCGGACCGCCGACGGGGCTAGAGAGACAGTTGTCGGCCGGACCGCCGACGGGACTCGTAGGGTAGGAGCCGGGCCGGACTGCCGGCGGGACTCGGGGAGCTAGGGTCAGCCCAGCCGCCGACCGGGCCGGGACTATCCGCGGTGCGGTCGGGGAAACGGGGGCCGAGGCTAACGGCAGCACGGGAGAGGAGGCTCGGACCGGGGCTGACAGCGGCACAGTCGGGGAACTGGGGACCGGGGCTGACAGCGGCACAGTCGGGGGACTCGAGACCGGGGCTGACAGCGGCACAGTCGGGGGAGCTGCGACCGGGGCTGGCAGCGGCACAGTCGGGCCGCCGACGGGGAAGCCCGGCACGTTCCTCGGGCCCATACCAATCCACCAGGTACTGAGAACCTCGCCCCTGGCGCCGGACGTCCCGGACCCTGGAGGGGCTGCCGACAAGACCGGGGCTGGCCGTGGCGTGGTCGGGGAAGCTGGGACTGGGGCTGGCAGCGGCGCGGTCGGACCGCCGACGGGGGAGCCCGGCACGTTCCTCGGGCCCATACCAATCCACCAGGTACTGAGAACCTCGCCCCTGGCGCCGGACGTCCAGGACCCTGGAGGGGCCGCCGACCGGACCGGGGAGCTGGAGTCGGCCGGGACGCCGACCGGACTCGGGGACAGTACCCCCCCCTCCACGGACGCCTCCGGGCGTCCACGGAACTGCCAGGCAAGGGTGGGTGGAGGGGGAACGGCCGGAGGGCTGAGCTCGCTCTCGGCGGCCGGCTCCAGGAGGGGGACGTGAGATGTAGGAAGGACTTCCATCGCCGCCGGGAGGGGAACCCTAGCCCCCGTATGGGGAGCCGGTAAGGGGTCAGGAGGGTCCCCCACAGCGGGGCCCAATATCCGTGCGGCGAGCTGCTGTGAGCGGTGACCCCACGCCCGCAGGGTCTCCATGATCTCATCGTGGGCCTGGGCGCGTTCTCGGAGCAGCGCGGTTTGGGCGCGGAGGGCTTCTAGGGAGGAGTCCGGGTTCGCTGGGTCCATGTTTCGGGGCCGGAAGATTCTGTCAGGTTGCGTAGTAGGACCCAATAGCAAACTGCAGACACGCAGGGGAGATGGTGCAAATAACAGTGCTTTATTATAGCTCACAGGCACAGGTGAAGGAGAACTATACTATACTCAGCCGTTCGCTGGGACGGCTCTCAGTCCAGGCTCGTGATGTGCGGGCTCCCGCTGCTGTAGCGGCTCGTGATGCGGGCTTGTGATGTGCGGGCTCCCGCTGCTGTAGCGGCTCTCGATGTGGGCTCGTGCGGCGTAGTCTGTCGCTGCTTCGGCAGCTTCTCGTGGCAGGCTCGTGATCTCGACCCGGATCGGGGTTGAGCTCTGGGTCGACGTGTCAGGCTTGGCGTGGCGTGCGCCAGGCAGGCTTTGCAATCTTCCGGCCCAGAGGTCCGGCAGAGGGCTGGTCTTATCCCCCGCCAAATGAGGAAATGACGAGCAGCTGCGCACTTCTCCCGGCTGTCCTGCATCTGCGTGATTGTACCAGAGAGAGAGAGAGAGAGACAGCTTCTGGCCGTAACCAGGGGTAACCCGGCACCCCCTGGCGGTGGTGCCTCCAGGATCCTCACAGATGGAGGGCATAGACAAATGGAGGTTGCACGTGATGGGGAGTTGGAACAAGCATGTTGTAAGAAGGGACTATTTTGTTGAAGCACAGAAGGGCGGAAACACTGGAAGTAAGATAGCAGGCAGTAGGACTGTTTACCTGAGTAGGGCTCCGCCCCTGTGTAGGGTTTATGCTATGTTATTGTTATGTTATCTTGCATGCTGGGAAACTAACCAATGGAGAGGCCTTAAGCTCAGCAATGAGAGTTTTTAAAAAGTTGCGCGAACATTTGTACGGGGTGATTATCCCTTCTCTTGAATCACACAGACAGCTAACTGCTTACAGCACAGCTGAAAGTGGACTGTGGACTGCCTGAAGCGAGACGCCCCCGGCCGGGAACTATATTCTGTTCATCATCATCTTTTTTATTAAATACTTTTTTATTATAATTGATTGAATCCTGGACTTCTCTTCACGCGACCGCCCAAGGTTTCTGAACTTAACATTATCCTAAAGGTCACAACAGGTAATTTTACACACTAAATATACACTTTGGGGACCAACATCATCCCACATGAATATATTTGGGCTCATTGAAAAGAAATCAGCTGGCTAGCCGGCACAGATAATTGTTGGGTATCTCGTACGTGCCTGATGAGCAGCATGTCTGCATGTTTACTGAGTGCTCGTCTCTTTCTCTGGTCACAACCCCACTTTGTGAGAGCATTCAGAGCGTGACCTTACACTCTTTGTATTCCACTTTGTGGAAGATTTGACCTTCAATAGACCCATTTTTTTATCCTGTGGATTAAAACTATGTCCTCCATTAATACCACTAATTCCCTGACTGGTGATATGTAGTAATACTAATTAATAGGCAAGTGTTAACTGGCAGCTAATGCCAGAAGTCATCTGGTGGGTTCCCCATCACACATGTGATGTGGGGGCATGGGGCTCAGTGATTAGCAGGTCTATCTTTCAATCAGAGGATCGGTGGTTCTATCCCCGGCTCTGCTAGTCCATGTAGATGTGTCCTTGAGCAAGACACTTAACCCTAATTGCTCACCGTGTCTACGGTCTACTGTATAGCATGTATGTAAGCGTCAGCTAAATGAAATGTAATGTAATGTAAAAATGATTCCTTCACCTGAGCGAGCTTAGAGTCTGCAGCTTTGGTTTACAGTGAAGGCTGAAGACAGAACATGAGATGTTAAGTTCTCCTTCAAACTATTCCATCATTCTGTCTGCATCCTCTCATCTGTGAAGGTGTCTTCCTCTCAACGCTGCTAAATGCTACATGTTGCATGCTACATGCTGCATGCTACAGGCTACAAGACAAATAGCTCAACCATCTTGTCATATAGTTGTTGTACTATATTATAGTATATCATAAGGTCATGTTTAGAGTAATATCAACAAGAACGTATTTTGAGGGATGCATTTATTTATTCATTTATTTGACACTTTATTTGAGTTAGGCCTTTCATTAAATGGTATTAATATGAAGCTCATCACTATTATTATATCTGCTTCACATGCCAATCGTAGTTCTCTCAAATAATCTGAGAAAACACTAAATATGTTATAACTGTTTCTCCTGACAGTGAGACATTCATGAGACAATGCCACCAAGTGTTTCTTTGATATTGTGTGAATTTTTTATTATTATTAAAAAAAGTTATTCTTGATGTTATTCTTGATGTTCTCCTCGCTGATCTTGCCAAAGTAGGCTGTCATGACGTTCTTGTTAAGATCGGAGAGGCGTGCATATTGGCTTCTCTGGGAGCGTCTGCAACCTACAAAAAGCCATAAATCTTTCTCTGCAGACCTGCAGTGAACCAGATCCAGTACTACTTAGTGTAGAAGACCCCATAACTGAAACAGAGGCCAGATTGAGATTGAGATTACAACTCCGCATGGCTTTTAATAGACGTTCACATAATATGTGAGGCCACCGCTTCTTCTTTAGAGTCAAGTACACACTAACCATGGACCTCGTAACATGGATCCTAAAGAATTAATCTTATGAAACTGACAATGTAAAGTATTTTCCTCCCAGTTCACAGGAAGCCACCATGCATTTATTACAATAAGTGTAGATAGTCTCCAACACAGCACATCCTTTCATCTCCTTTCAATCTTTTGTTCTCTCCATAACTAAATCTATCAGCTAGCGCTCACGTTGGTCTGTGTGTTATTTTGTTTTCTTACTTGTTTCATTTTCATCTCTTGTAATAAATCTTCAGCTGTGTTCTTTTTCATCTCATGTTCAAAGTTACAAAGATGATGCGTTCTGATTAGGGATGCACCGATACCGATACCGGTATCGGTATCGGTGGTCGATACTGCGTTAAATACTCGTACTCGCATCGGTTTCAATGGCCGATACCAAGAACCGATACTCACTCAACAGTATTTCACTACAACAAACTGGTCGCGCTTTGTGGAGAAGCAACCCCGTGACGGAGACACTCTTCTCTGTCTCAACTGTCTCAACAGTCTCAACTTCTGAGCAGCCAATCACGCTATCCAAGTTGTTTTGCCGTCCAATCAGATGGCCAGTTTGTCTCAACAGCAGAATCTGGAGCCGCCATCTTGGATCCTCGCTACGCTGCGCTCACTTCTTTCAATAGACAGGAGAAAAGTGAGACGCGAGTACAATACAAGACTTTATCGATATTGTGCTTATTAACCGGTGTTGCATACGTGTGTATGACATATTAGTGCTCATATTAGTGCTCTTGTTAGTGGCTGACAGCCCCGGAGTTACTTGTAATCAGTCCGTCCCAACGCAACGCAAATGTTTCGCGCGACCAGATTACATGTAAAGTCTATGCACAGACGCGTGTGGTTGCGACAGACGCAAATTTACGCCGGCGGCACGTTAGACGCGAGAGTTGAAATTTTCCATATTTAATACATCTATAATTGAGAAGCTCTGCGCGTCATCACCGCCGTCCTGCCGGTTTGAATCAAACGGCTGCTGATCCACCTGAAGTAGCGCTGGCAGCGGCCTCATTCAGACGCTGTTGTGCGGCTACGGATGATATTATTGTAGCCGAGTGTCTGTTGTGTGTCTATATTTGTAATTCTAATAAAATGAAAACACGCTGCAGGGTAACTTGAACCACTTTTTTATCTCCTTCACACATGTATATCCCACAATTCCACTCTTTTCCTTTCCGTTTCTCCCTCCACAATAAAAGCACCGGAAACATAACTTGGAACACAGCTTCCTATATAATTGCTCGATCCCTAATATTATCGCTTACATTATGAACCCGGACACGGGGCGTTTGATGGTCCAACATTAGAGGGACTTCCACAAGAAGTTTAAAGCTTGGGATAGCCTTCTGTTAATTTTGTACTATAGGCTTGACATAATCTGAAGAGGATAAAATAAAATCTGCCTCCAAATTAATTGCACTTTCATGGAGACCAAATCTAAGAAGTATCGGTATCGGTACTCGGTATCGGCAAGTACACAAATAAAAATATCGGTATCGTATCGGTTTGTAAAAAATGGTATCGTTGCATCCCTAGTTCTGATGTTCTGAGATTGCAGTTACGGTTCCAAGCGAAGGGGCCTTTAATCACAATTTGATCTAAATTGGAAAGATTTAATGATACTAACGCAAGAGGATCAAATAAGCAAAGTGGAGCATGAGCTTCACAGACTTCTGAAGTATTAAATATTGCATTACAACTCCAGAAGCGGAATGGAAGTTTGCATACAAATAATAGACATGTTTTCTCTCTAAGAAATGTATGCATCGTTTGCTTTAATTTATCCAAATACACATTCACTTATTTATATAGAAGTAATATATTGTATGTAGGTAATAGTTCAGTATGTCCTAGTCACCCTCAAAGGCTTCATTAGCACAACGTTAGCAACTTTCCCCTATTTACTTCTGCTTCACTGCTAATACAACATTACACATTATAAATATTGTAAACTTTCATCCGGTGCATGATCTCTAAAACTGTAAGACCAATACATTTCTGATTGCCAATCAGATTACCAGAGTGAACAAATCAGATTTCATCCAAATAGGAATTCATAAATATAAGTTCATAACACATGTGCTGCACGGTGGTGTAGTGGCTAGCACTGTTGTCTCACAGCAAGAGGGGGCAGGGGTTCAGATCCCGGTCTGGACGGGCCTTCTGTGTGGAGTTTGCATGTTCTCCCCGTGTCTGCGTGGGTTCTCTGGTTTCCTCCCAGTCCAAAGACATGCTGGTTAGGTTAATTGGACTCTAAATTGACCTTAGGTGTGAATGGTTGTCTGTCTATATGTGAGCCCTACAATAGACTGGCGACTTGTCCAGCGTGTACCCTGCCTTTGCCCAATGACAGCTGGGATTGGCTCCAGTGCCCCGCGACTAGGGATGGGGTATCGGGCCGATACTTCGTTAAAGTATTCGTTTTCAATTACCGATACCACTCAACAGTATTTCACTACAACAAACTGGTCGCGCTTTGTGGAGATTTTTTTTTATTTGTTGTCCTACCTGACTTCAACGTCTAGGGCAGGGGTCGGCAACCCGTGGCTCCAGAGCCGCATGCGGCTCTTTCGTCGCTCTCTTGCGGCTCTTGCGGCTCTTGCGGCAAGGTGTGTAGAGTAATGGTGCGTTCACACCGAACGCGACGAAATATTTTCGCGCGACCAGATTACATGTAAAGTCTATGCACAGACGCGTATGGTTGCGACAGATGCAAATTTACGCCGGGCGGCACGTTAGAAGCGAGAGTTGAAATTTTCCATATTTAATATATCTATAATTGAGAAGCTCTGCGCATCATCACTGCCGTCCTGCCGGTTTGAATCAAACTGTTGGCAGCGGCCTCATTCAGACGCTGTTGTGCGGCTATGGATGATATTATGAACCCGGACACGGGGCGTTTTATGGTCCAACATTAGAGGGACTTCCACAAGAAGTTTAAAGCTTGGGATAGCTTTCTGTTAATTTTGTACTATAGGCTTGACATAATCTGCAGAGGATAAAATAAAATCTGCCTCCAAATTAATTGCACTTTCATGGAGACCAAATCTAAGAAGTATCGGTATCGGTACTCGGTATCGGCACTCTGTATCGGCAAGTACACAAATAAAAATACTCGTACTCGTATCGGTTTGTAAAAAAGTGGTATCGCTGCATCCCTACCCGTGACCCTAAACTGGATAAGAGGTTCAGATAATGAATGGATGGAAGTTCATAACAGTGACCCGTGTATAATGAGTGTACAGTCCATGATTCAATCTTTTCCTTTAGAAAGAGAGAACTGTGGAGGGGGTTGCTATTTGTCTTCTTCATAAAAAAATAATGCATTAATAAAGATGTAGCGTGGGAGTCGACCTGAACTTTAATTTATTAAATTTCTTTAAGAGCTGCACTGAATGTATCAGATTATGTTTCCTGCACTCTGTCAGTGTTTAAAGGTTGACACCTAGTGCCATTATTGTGTGTGTGTGTGTGTGGAATAACCACGCCGTTGTCTTGTCTCTGTTTTTGTCTCAGAACTTTAACCCTTTCACAGTGTGTTTTAAAGTTATGAAAGTTAATTAAAACACTTCTGTGCCCTAACATGCACTATGAAGTGCTTGGCTGTAATAAGCTCCGCCTTCTCGTGTAACTGTAGCTTGCAAAAAGCCATAATGGCGACGGCCAAAACACAGAACTTGAGGTTTTTTATATTACATTACATTTCATTTATCTGAAGCATTTTTCCAAAGCGTCTTACAATATGTGCATTCAACCATGAGTACAAACTCAGAACAACAAGAATCAAGAAAGTACACTTTCTTCAAGGAAGACATACTAGCCTACAAAGTGCTATCAGTAAATGTTACTTTCTTTTTTCAAGATATAGTTGAAAAAGATGTGTTTTTAGTTCACGGCAGAAGATGTAGAGATCTTCTGCTGTCCTGATGTCAATGGACATCGAGGAGTGTTTAGCTCGTAGTGACGGAGCTACAAGCCGATTGGCAGAAGCAGTGACGGAGCTACAAGCCGATTGGCAGAATCAGTGACGGAGCTACAAACCGATTGGCAGAATCAGTGACGGAGCTACAAGCCGATTGGCAGAAGCAGTGACGGAGCTACAAGCCAATTGGCAAAAGCAGTGACGGAGCTACAAACCGTTTGGCAGAATCAGTGACGAAGCTACAAGCTGATTGGCAGAAGCAGTGACGGAGGTACAAACCAATTGGCAAAAGTAGTGACGAAGCTACAAACCGATTGGCAGAATCAGTGACGGACAAGCCGATTCGCAGAAGCAGTGACGGAGCTACAAGCCAATTGGCAAAAGCAGTGACGGAGCTACAAACCAATTGGCAAAAGCAGTGACGAAGCTACAAACCGATTGGCAGAATCAGTGACGGAGCTACAAGCCGATTGGCAGAAGCAATGACGGAGCTACAAGCCGATTGCAGAAGCAGTGACGGAGCTACAAGCCGATTGGCAGAAGCAGTGACGGAGCTACAAGCCAATTGGCAAAAGCAGTGACGGAGCTACAAACCGTTTGGCAGAATCAGTGACGAAGCTACAAGCTGATTGGCAGAAGCAGTGACGGAGGTACAAACCAATTGGCAAAAGTAGTGACGAAGCTACAAACCGATTGGCAGAATCAGTGACGGACAAGCCGATTCGCAGAAGCAGTGACGGAGCTACAAGCCAATTGGCAAAAGCAGTGACGGAGCTACAAACCAATTGGCAAAAGCAGTGACGAAGCTACAAACCGATTGGCAGAATCAGTGACGGAGCTACAAGCCGATTGGCAGAAGCAATGACGGAGCTACAAGCCGATTGCAGAAGCAGTGACGGAGCTACAAGCCGATTGGCAGAATCAGTGACGGAGCTACAAGCCGATTGCAGAAGCAGTGACGGAGCTACAAGCCGATTAGCAGAAGCCGAGTGGAGTGAATTGGCTGAGGTGTGAGGTTGGACCATATCCTGGATGTAGACTGGACCCGATCTGTTCGTATCACGGTACGCAAGTACCAATGTTTTAAGCAGGCAGCCACCTACAGGAGAAGAGGACATATTCTCCTGATGTCGTGCAGCATGGACCTTGAGCAGCATGGAGAGTTGACTGTCGAGTCGGGTCCTGGCCAACACTCAGTCGTTGAAGGTGGGAGAGCCTTTTCCTGGAAGGAAAAGTAGTTCAGTCTTGTCAGGGTTCATTTTCATTTTCAGGTGGTGTGTGGACATCCACTAAGAGATGTCAGGCAGACAGGCAGAGATTCGTGCTGCTACCTGTGTTTCCCATTGGGGAAACAAGAGGATAAGGTTTGTGTCATCAGCATAGCTATGGAAGGAGAAGAGAGAGGCTGCTCTAGCAGTGTGACACTGCTCAGAGACAGCAAGGAGGGCAGTCTCTGTTGAGTGGCCTGCCTTGAATCCAGACTGGTGAGGGTCCAGAAGGTTGTTCTGGTGGAGGAAGGAAGAGACTTGGATAAAGATAGCTCGCTCCAGAGTTTTGGAAAGAAATGTAAGCAGAGAGACAGGTCTGTAGTTGTTGACTTTAGGTCTGTTGTACTGTTGCGTCTGTCTTCAGGAGTGGGTTAACTCTTGCCTCCTTCAGAGAGTATGGGAAACAGTCTCCCTTTCCTTCATGTAGTTTATTGTTTTCATGCATGGCACTTCTCCATCTTTGTCCACCTCCTTTCATCTTCTATTCCTCTCATGCGCTCTTTATTGTCTCTTATGTTAAACTAACATCTACTAGCGCTCATCTCTGTGCCGCTGCTCGTTATGTTTCAACATTCACGTGTCCATGTGCAGTTGTGCATTACTGAAGCAAACGTTTTCACTCAAGATCGATACAGCGTGACGTTGACATGATGAAGGATTGATGTTTTCTAGGTGCAGTGACTCACTGTCCGATGACAACATGTCAGGACAACAATAACGTTATGAGGATGGACATCATCCAAGCTTAGCTGTATTTCATAGATTAATAATTTGGACCCACAAACCCAAACATGGCTTTATGTAAATCATGATAATAATGAATAACCAGCTCCATAGTCAGAGGATAAGTCCAGAGATTCACAAGGAGCTACTGAAACTAACGTTCTGTGACAGACCCCAGGATCACATATCTTTAAATAGTCTTCTATTAAATTAACTGTTAACTATTTTTTGGTACACCCTTTTGATTGGTTCATTTGATGCATGTTATTGTGCTGTTGGCATATGCTGCTCATCAGAATCAGAATCAGAACCATTTATTGCCATGTATGCGTACACATACAAGGAATTTGTCCTGGCGGGAAGGTGCATACATTTAACATTTAACAATACACATTTAACAGTTAACGCAGTGCAATAAATGAGGATGAATGGATGAATGAATATCTACATTGAGACAGCAGCATAACAAAATACCAAAAGTAAGATAAAGTGCATGGAATGTGCATGAGTGTAAGTGTTGTGTGAAAGTGGCAAGTGCAATGCCCAGGTGTCAAGTGTATTCAAGTCAAGTATAAGTATAAGGCTATGTGCAGGGGAGTGTCCGGTGGGAATTGTCTGGGGGTGACAGAGTCATCATCATATTGGATGTTGCATCAAATGAATAATGTCACAATGATGTTTGCCATCACCAAAGAAAAGCCTAAAAGCTCAAATCAAGCATTAAAATGAGAGGCTTGGTTTATATTAATTAGCAAACAATGCAATGAAGAAGAAAACAACTTACAAATCATTAAAACAACATCAAAAAAGTGAAAAGGCCAATAGAATATACTTGTATTTATTTATTTATTTAGAATGTAGAAGGTAATTTTCTGCAATTAAATTATTCAAATCTTCTTCTTTCTGACTCTCAGACCAAACCAATTTCAATTCAGCACTTTTGATTTCCAGTGAATAATAATTGCCGTCCGTAGTTATCTCGCTCCAGCAAAATGCTGTATTGATGCAATTAGTGCTGTGGAGATTAATATTATACAGAATTAACCATGAGCTGTTTCATACAAGTAATTTCTACCCCTTCAATGTGTTTGTTTACCTCACCTTTATTTGTTGGCTGCTCCCCAGGCTATTGTTTTAAACTTGTCTATTATTTAATTGCATGCTTTTATATGAGAATGCACTTTAATTAGCAAATAAATTGGCATTCAAGGTGATGGGACACAGTTGATTCAGGACAAATCAATTTGATCCTTGTGGGAACTACCCAGGTAGGTGTAGGACAGAAATGTGAGTGGAGAGTTTAAACGCTCCTCAAGACCAACGGAGTGTCCTCGTCTTGTGTCCCGGCTGCTGAGGGGGGTGACAGCTCGACACAAAGTGTCTCCCCTGTGCTTCGCAGCAGGAAAAGTGAACACCTAAGACTTGGCTCTGCAGACCTCTGAATGTAATCCAAGCAAATCCAGAGGTACCTGCAGCTTCACATCCCTAATGTACAGCACATGCATAAACATAGAGGGGCGGTTGGAAAGACTCAACCAGGAAGTGGGGCAGCGGGTTGTCAAAAGGCTGCAGCTTCAAACAGCAACACGCAGCCTGCAGGAGCTCAAGCTTTTTTAACGGAGGTCTGCTGAAACAAAAGCAGCTCATCAAAGCCTTTCTTTTATTACCCCCTCCCCACCACCACAAGAGAATATGCCTTCAGCCCCACGTCAACAACGATCCTGCCCTAAATTCTGAAGTAAACTTTACCCAAAATTCATCAGCTGAGGTCTACTACAATATACTGTACCACCACCTCAGACTGAACCGAAATAGTGTATGTCTTAACAATAACTGTAAAATACTGGTTTACTTAAAGTGAAATGTGCTGATCCTTTTCATCAAAGCAGTGAACGTAACAGCAAGAAAACAAAGACATATAGAAGAAAAATAAATGGGAAAAGAGTGCTCCAACATTTCACCACGATGAGGAAAAACAATGCTTTTTCAAATATGTGATTTTGTCTTAAATATGCCTTTAAGAACAAGAATAAACTTCTCACCAAGCCATCAGAACAACTGCTAATATGACAGGAAATATATAAAATGTCTGAATTTGTGTGTTACATAATCCAGTGCAATGACAATACTAAAGGGGTTTCAAACTAACTTCCTGAAACACCACTTCCCTGATGTAAATGAGGTTATGAAAAGAATTGAGCTGCGCAGGGGCGGGGTTTGGGTATGTGTGCCTCTGTGCACTGGGGATTGTGAAATCAAGAGAGCAGGAATGTAAGAGGAAATCAAATGTCAGAGGAGAAAATGTGTGTCAGAGAATTTGTGTCTGTGTGTGTGTGTGGGTGTGTGTGTGAGTAGCAGGTCTGACTTTCAATCAGAGGATCGGTGGTTCAAATCCCGGCTCAGCCAGTCCCTGTTGTTGTGTCGTTGAGCAAGACACTTAACCCTCATTGCTCACCGTTGCTGTGTCTACGGTCTACTGTATATTGTGGAAGTCGCTTTGGATAAAAGCGTCAGCTAAATGTAATGTGAGAGAGAAATTAAGTCCTCAGAGAATAGATCAGAAATAGACAGAGTATAACGGAGTTCCTCTTGCTCAGGGAGGAAACGAGCCCGTTAGACACATTGCTGACTTTATTTACACTTTATTTAATTTGACATCATGTGCTGATAATAAGGTGATAAATATTTGGTGTTGAGTGGTTCTTTTTGAAGAGTTGTTTCAAGGTATGAAAATTTAACTGATGAGAGTCTTAAGTTTAATTCAGTAGTCAGTTTAATTAGGCTGAAGTAACACTGTGGGAGCTTAAAGTCTCAGTGAAACAGACGTTAAAGGATCTGTAGCTTCTGACCTATTCCCTAAAACTTTTATTTTAGTGTTGTACAGCTACTTGATTGGACCGCCAAAAAGTGGGCGGGCTTAGAATGTAGCAAAGTTCAGAGCACCCTTGGCTTTA
Source organism: Cottus gobio (assembly GCA_023566465.1). Classification (NCBI taxonomy): domain Eukaryota; kingdom Metazoa; phylum Chordata; class Actinopteri; order Perciformes; family Cottidae; genus Cottus; species Cottus gobio. Next base: position 825,695 of record CM042222.1, read on the forward strand.
AAAGTTGCAGATTGATTGAGGGATAGATCTCTAGTCGTGATATTACTGTTTTGCACTGGCTTACGTAAGCTATATTTTGTTTTTCAGAAAGAACAGATTTGGGGATTTTTATATAAATGTACAAAGAAAATAGTTTTTTTATAATTCGTTTGCATTTTGTTAAATAGGTGCACGATTTGACCGAGGATGTGTTCTGGAAACGTTTTCTTTTTGGAACTCACTTTTTATTTAGTTTTCAACAACATAACAACATGTATTTTCAGACACTCACATTCTTTGTCAATTTTTCAGTGTTCATCGTGGTACACATGATATTCAGGTACAGTGTGTAACACACAGAAAGAATAACAAACATTAAATGGTACTCAAAAGAGAAGAGGGGAAGAGGGGAAAAAGAACAATAATAATGAATAGATTGCATAAATAAATAATACAAATAATAATTACGAGAAAAGAAACAATTTAAATAGGATGAAGAACCAATAATTGTCCACTCCCAAGTGTAGTATTGTATGTGCTATATAGGCTTTCCAGAGAGGATTGTGTATTGTGTGTGTGTGTGTGCGTGTGTGCGTGTCTGTGTGTGTGTGTATAGAGAGAGTTTAACGAGAGCAGTTCTACCAGAAGGCTAAGCAACATATAGGAATCACCCTCATTGTAATAATAATGCTGTGACAAGCTTCCATCGTTTAGTAAAGACAGGCTTCTGGAGCCTTAATGAATATGCGATTCGCTCCATTTGATAGATGTCCCATACTTTTTGGATCCACATGTCGTATGTCGGGGATCCGGTTTTAGCCATATGATGGTTATACCCTTCAATGCTGCTGTGAGTAGTGTGTTAAGGAGATATTTTTTGGCCCGCCCATCTAGGCCTTCAGGTATCGCTCCCAATATTGCTATTGCTATATTGGTCTTGCTGGATGTCTTGTTGGAATATCTCTTTGAGGGCATCAAAGACTTCTCTCCAGTATGTATTTAATTTAGGGCATAGCCATAATATATGTGTATGATTGCAGCACTTCCGCAATTCCACCAACACAAGTTGGAACATGTTGGGCCCATCTTGGCTACTATTTCTGGAGTTCTGAAGAATCTAATTTCCATTTAAATTCCCTCCAGGTGTTTGAGTTTGTAACTCGTTGTGCCTCTGTGCATATTTCCTCCCAGGTATTCTGTGGTATGATCGTGTTAATTTCTACTTCCCATCTCTGCTTTATCTGTTGGGAATTATGTTGGTTAATAGATAGAAATATGTTTACTTATTGATTTCTTATTTTCGTTCCCCATCTGTATTTCGATTAAAAAATGTTCTAGAGTTGTACGTTTCACAAGCTTTCCCTACTTTTTGTGTGATAGAAAAGTTCTCATTTGTAGTTATCTGAAAAAAATCTGTTTTAGGGAGATCAAAATCTTTTCTCAGCTGCTCGAATGTCTTTAGGTTGTCCTCGGGCTAGTGCAGGTGAACCAGACCCATGTCTGACCACTTTCAGCTGCTTGCGGTGATGAATATAATATAATACAATTTAAAACGTTGGGACCAAATTTGAACCGTTTTAGTTTTTGGAACAAATATTGCCATGATATCTGGTCAAATGCTTTTTGAGCATCTAGGGACATAATCATTGTTTCCGATTTATTTTCTTTTTGATGGGATATTATGTTTCACTGTACCGGCCGTGTGTACTTAGACTCGCATGGCTTAATCTTTGAGACAAGCATATGCTACTGGCAGGATCAACCAGGTAGCCCTGCGTCACCGGCCGAGGCAGACGCCCGCCGTCGGCCCTGTGCGTGGGTTCGGGTGGCCAGCCCCCTCCGAGTCCGGGCGCGGAGGCACGGAGCGGGGCGAAGCGCGTGGGTGTGTGGACATTTAATAAACGTCGTAAGTTATCGCCATAGTATCTTCCAGTGATGAATCCCGTCTGATCAGGATGGATGATTTCAGTGATTCTATGATTAACTCTTCTTGCAAAGATTGCTATTAGAATGTGCAGTGATATCGGTCAATGGGATTGGCACTCCTTGGGGTCTTTACCTTCTTTATGAATTACTACTATAGTTGCCTCAGCCCAAGACGGTGCCATGGTTTTAGATTCTAATGAAGGGTGGTATGCTTTTAGCAACAATGGTGCTAACATATCGTTGAAGGTTTTATAAAATTGATTAATATATCCATCTGGTCCTGGGCTTTTATTATTTTTGACTGTTGAGATCACCTGCTAGATCTTCCATTCCTCAATAGGCTTATCTAACTTGGCTGCTGATTCTGTCAGTTCAGTGTATTCTATAGGATTTAGGAACTCTGTATATTTTTGTATAAAGATTTGTAAAAATCTGCGAAGAATTCTGCTATTTTATCTGGTTTTGTAACAAAAGTTTCTGTAAGTTTTTGTACTCTATTAGATGATTGCTGTTTTTCTTAATCTAAATGCTAATAATCTGCTTGCCTTGTTACCGTAATCATAGTATCTTTGGCCATCAATTAATCCATTAACTAAGATATACCCCCCTTCTGTGTCTTTTTGTACTAGTGTTTGTGTGAAATTAATTTGTCAGTGTATGAGTATGGATACTCCATTTTTCTCCCTGATCGGTGTGAAGAGTAATATACTTTATCTGCCCACGACCTTCTCAAGTTTTCATGTTCAGCATCAGATAAATGGGTTTCCTGGAGGAATGCAATGTGACAGTTGGCTTGTTTCGTCTGGTGTATAATTTGTTTTCTATAACAGGGCTATGGAGGCCATTGCCATTGTAACTTATCACTTTTAGCGGGTCCATTATGTAAAATATGCAATTTTCATATTTTTGGGATTTTGTGTATGGGAAGCGGACGCAAACAGCCAGCACATGGGCCATGTATTTTGTTATGTGGAGTGTGGGGAATTGGACTATTTAATGAAACCAATAGGGGTGCGGTAAAAAAGGGTATTTAAGAAAAATGGATGATGACCTTGTTGTTCTTATATACAACGTAGGATCCCAGGGGGGAACAGTTGTGACTGCTATTAACTAACATTAACAACAGTCTAGTGAGACTTAGTCCCACTTGTGTAGCACTTTATAATAAGTACACACTATTTAGCATTAGTAAAGTATGAATAAACACTGAATTCATCATTTATAAAGCATTATTCAAACATGAATCCTCATTAGTAACTCATTAGTATGCAATTCATAAACACGGTTATAAATGTTTCATTCTTGATTAATAAGCTTGGGGTTTCATACTTTATAAATTATGGATTCCCCATTTGTAAATTAAGTATTAAGGACTCATAGATGATTACTAAGATAATTTTGTAAAGTGTTAGTAAATGATAAAAAAGCAGCAATTCATGATAAATTCAGGTAGTTACTACTCATTAGCGAAATATTAGTTAAGCATGTTCTGTGACCTAATCTAAAGTGAAGACTATTTATGCCTTACAAAGCACGAAACAAATGTCATGATTAATTCAGTAGGTACTACTCGTCAGTTAAGTATTAGTTAAGTATTAGTTAAGTATGTTCTGTGACCCAATCTAAAGTGAAGACTATTTATGCTTTACAAAGCATGTTTTGAGCATGTTTTGCTAGCCTCGAAGCTAGCAAAAAGCTAGCAAAAAAAAGAAGCTAGCAAAAGTCTCAGTTATCTTCGCAACAGAAAAGGGAAATAGACACAACACAAAGTGATAAAGAACATTAATGATTATTGAACATTATATGATGGGAGGCCATGCCCGTCAGTGACACGAGTGTTCCATAGTTTGTTGGCACATAGCTACATATTATTGATTATACTAGCTATGACTAGCTTGCATGTTAGCAGATGCACATCAGTAGCATGTTTCTCAGTTTGCTGGTACAAATTATTGATTATGAGTATCACTATCACCTGGATTGGTCTACTTACAACTGAGGTGGCATATGCCGGTGCCTATCTCTGGACCAGTGACAAGCTTGCTAGCTGGCGAGCTAGCGGGCTACCGAGCTAGCAGGCTTCATTCACTTAATTTATATATGGGGAATCCATCATTTATAAATTATGAAACCCCAAGCTTATTAATCAACAATTAAACTTTTATAACTGTGTTTATAACTGCGCCACCCTTAAATAGCAATTTTTAAGTACTCATTACTGACATTGCTCACTTGTAAAACTAGATGCATTAATTTACTTTATAGCATGTGTTATGCATTGTTAGTAAAACTGATATTGTTTAGTCTGATCCCAAGAACCAGTGTGCCAAAAGCCAACACGTCACCTACGTGGTTCCCACGTTAAACAGATCTCAAGGACTGCTTTCTTTCACCTACACAACATTTCAAGGATCAGTCACATCTTGTCTCGAAGGGATGCAGAAACATTGATCTACGCATTTGTTACTTCAAGACTGGATTACTGTAACTCTGTATTATCAAGCTGCTATGCTAAGTCTCTTTTCACCACAGCAAACAATCAGGGGCCAGTGAGACCAAATGAAAAGGGACAAGAGTCTAGAGACAAGGGACGAGGGTCTATAGAGGAGGGTCTAGAGACGAGGGTCTAGAGACAAGGGATGAGGGTCTAGAGATGAGGGTCGAAGGTCTAGACTCAAGGGACGAGGGTCTAGAGATGAGGGTCTAGAGACAAGGGACGAGGGCCTAGAAAAGAAGCACTAGAGACAAAGGTCTATAATCAAGGGACAAGGGTCTAGTGACGAGGGTCTAGAGATAAGGGACAAGGGTCTAGAGATGAGGGTCGAGAGTTGATGAGGGTTGATCCAGAATGCTGCAGCTTGTGTACTAATGAGGACTAGGAGGAGAGATCACATTATTCCTGTATTAGCTGCTCTCCACTGGCGATCCTCTAAGACAGAGAATCGTATTTAGGGTCCTTCTTCTTACCTACAAAGCCTTAACTGGTGATGCACCATCATATCTTAGGGAGTAAGCTCCATATTGTACCATATTGTCCCACCAGAGAGCTGCGCTCAATGAATGTGGGGCTAATTGTGGTTCCTAGAGTCTTAAAAATTAGGATGGGGGCCAGAGCCTTCAGTTATCAAGCTCCTTTTCTGTGGAACCAGCTCCCACTTTCAGTCCGGGGGGCAGACACAGTCACCTCATTTAAGAGTAGACTTAAGACTTTTCTCTTTGATAGTGCTTATAGTTAGGGCTGGCTCAGGTCGACCCTGGTCCAGCCCCTAGACATGCTGCCATAGGCTTAGACTGCTGGGGGACATCTTAGGACACAATGAGCTCCTCTCTCCTATTCTCTCTTCTTATTTTCTCCTCTCTATCCTTCTGGATGAATTAATGTCTCTTTAATGCACATTACTAACTCTACTTCCTCTCGGGAGCCTCTGTGCTTCCTCTCCTCAAGCTTCCATGGATCGTGGTTATCTGGAGCCGGTCCTGCTCCCTGCCATGGCGGCCCTGCTGATGCCCCTCATCTCTGCCTCCGTCTGCTGGCGTGGATTGTGGTTGTCTGGGTTGTGGTCCATGCCTACTACTCATTACATGAATAATTTCTGTGATTTTCATTAAATGTACTGTAACTCTGTTACGTTGATTCTGTACACATGACATCTATTGCTTCTGTCCATCCGGGGAGAGGGATCCTCCTCTGTTGCTCTCCCTCAGGTTTCTTCCCTTTTTTCCCTGTGAAAGGGTTTTCACTATTTTTGGGGGAATTTTCTCCTGATCCAATGTGAGGTCCCGGGACAGGGATGTCGTATGATTACAAATTGTAAAGCCCTCAGAGGCAAATTTGTATTTGTTATTTTGGGCTACACAAAATAAATTGAATTGTATTGAATTGAATTGAACCTATTGCATGCAATATTGTTTCCAGCTCAGTATTCCCCGGAAATGTACATCCAAGAAAAGACGCATGTGTGCAGAGAAGGTGAAAGGTTCCCATCGAGGGTGTATTTTCCTGGTGCGGCATATGGGTGTATATGAATCTATATTGAATTCATACAACACGGGCTGAAAGAAGCTAAACAGCTTTTGTGGTATATAATGCTGGTTAGTAAGCAAATCAAAGTTAGAGAGCAGGTGAACATATATATGTATATACATATAGACTATTGCACTTAGCGTTTTATGATATGCCTAAATGTCACTGTAGCAGAAATCCATACACTTTTAACTCCAGTGATGGTTATATTTTGGTATCTTTAACAAACCTTGTTCTGTCACGGTATTGGGTTGTTTCCTATTTTATTTTGAAGTCTGTGTCCTCTGTGTGCCTGCACTTCCTGCCACTATGATTGTCTGCCCTGTCCCTGATTGTTTGCTGCAGTGTCCAATCACCTACACCTTATTTAAACCCTGTTTGTCTCCTGCCCCAGTGTCGGTTCATACTGTATTTGCCTTGCTAGACTCCCGGTTTTTGATCTCTTTGTACCTCTGCTTTGATTTGTTTTTTTTTCTGCCTTGTTTTTTCGATTATTAAATTTACTTTACACCTTAGATTGGCGCTCGGGTCCTCTTTGAAACCTCCACGTAACACTGTTGAATACGTTTTGGTTCAAACAATTGCATGGTGAGGTTCAAAGAGTAACGCATTTATTTCTTTTAAAATATGAGGTTTTCATCCAGCAACAACGATTTGTCACTAAAGAAAAGCAGAAAGAGGTCTGACTGTTCTCAAGAGCATTTAGCTCGAAAAGATTGAAAGAAGAAGGCTATCCTCACACTCTTTGCCAGTGAGACCAAATGAAAGGGTTTGGGTTAGGGGGTTAGAGGTTAGGGGGTCAGGGTTAGCGATGGGTGGATGGTAGTGTCGATGACAGAAGGAAAAAATAGTTAATGAGGACTGAAAATAGAAGAACGAGGCAAAAAAGAGATGTGGGCTTAGAGAGGAGTTAAAGTGGAAGATGGCACACAGATGATGGGAGATAAGAGGAGCGTAGAGGAAGCCTCAAAGTACTGTGTGGGTGGAAGGAGGAGGTAATCTGTTTATAGAGCCGGGGAGAGCGTTGGGGAACGCATTATGCAGCACAGTTATTAAAGCCTTCATCGGCCATTCATCATTGTCTCATCTTATCACTGTCCTGTCATTCAGATTTTAATTTTCTTATTAGTTGGCTGCCTTATAATTTGGCTGATTTAATTAATCATTAATGTACTTTATGTGCTTTAATAGTAACATAAAACAATGTTGTCTTATCTATCTTTCTATAACAAAACAAGCAGCAGCACTGCATACATAAATCTCTCTCCAATGCCTCGATCATCTGAGTCCAGACTAGTGCTGCATTACTTTAGTGTCGGATCGATGGCAGAACCAAGCAGGATTGTTTTTCCCACCAGCTGTTGAATTATTCAGGCCAGGACTTCCTCTGGGGAGATCCCTGCTTAGCCCGCCATGCAGACAGCGAGCGTTGCAGCATGGTGGGAAGCTCGGGCCACAGCACGAGTCTCCAGTGCTCAGGAAACCAGTAGCATCGCGGCCCGCATGTGAGGACGTCACTGGTCATCTACAGTTTGCGTCATCTGTTATTTTGTGAGCTGCACGATGTGACGGAGTAGGCTTGTTGTTTTCAACGTTGTCATGAAAAAGTGTCTGATGCAGTCTCGCACTGCAGCTGTTGTATTTGGATGTAAAACAGGAAACAGCATCATACCGTGTGACCCATTCGGACTGAAAGTGGACCACGACATTTGCAGCCATCTGCCTTATAGTTATGCAGGAAGTTCAATTCAATTAAATTTTCCAATTCAGTTTATGTTGTATAGCCCAAAATCACAAATACATATTTGCCTCTGAGGGCTTTACAATCTGTAGACATACGACATGTCAGGAGGCAGGACGAGCTCCAGACAGCCACAATCCATGGAAGCTTGAGGCGAGGAAGCACAGAGGCTCCCGGAAGGAAGTAGAGTTAGTAATGTGAATTGAAGAGACATTAATTAAAGAATAGAGAGAAAAGAGAAGAGGAGAGAGAAGCTCAGTGTATCCTAAGATGTTCCCCAGCAGTCTAAGCCTATAGGAGCACTTCAGGAGCACTGAAACAGTTCAAGGGTGTGGGGGTTCTTTCTGACGGAATCACGGGGTGAGTTGCCCTCATGAATCACGAGGGGAGTTGTCTGACTCTCCTTCTCCTGACGGAGCCAGCCCCAACCACAAACCAGAGAGAAAAGAGGAGAGAGAGAAGAGAAGAAGAGAGAGGAGCTCGTTGTATCCTAAGATGTCCCCCAGCAGTCTAGGCCTATGGCAGCATATCTAGGGGCTGGACCAGGGCCGTACTGAGCCAGCCCTAACTATAAGCACTATCAAAGAGAAAAGTCTTAAGTCTACTCTTAAATGAGGTGACTGTGTCTGCCCCCCGGACTGAAAGTGGAAGCTGCTTCCACATAAAAGGAGCTTGATAACTGAAGGCTCTGGCCCCCATCCTACTTTTTAAGACTCCACAAGTAGGAACCACAAGTAGCCCTGCATTCAGTGAGCGCAGCAATCTGGTGGGACAATATGGTACTATAAGCTATAAGATAAGATATGATGGTGCATCACCAGTTAAGGCTTTGTAAGTAAGAAGAAGGACCTTAAATAAGATTCTTCATCTTACAGGAAGCCAGTGGAGAGCAGCTAGTTCAGGAGTAATGTGATCTCTCCTCTTAGTCCTTGTTAGTGCACGAGCTGCAGCATTCTGGATCAACTGGAGAGACCTGAGAGACTTAGCAGAGCAGCCTGATAATACAGAGTTACAGTAATCCAGTCTTGAAGTAACAAATGTATGGATCAATGTCACTGCATGCCTTCGAGTCAATATGTGCCTGATCCTTGAAATGTTGCGTAGGTGAAAGAAGGCAGTCCTTGAGATCTGTTTCACGTGGGAGCTGAAGGACAAGTCTTGATCAAAGACAACTCCCAGATTATTTTTCAGCATTCAGTAAGCGCAGCCTTCTGGTGGGACAATATGGTACTATAAGCTCCCTAATGGTGTGTTCACACCGAACGCGACGCGAATTTTTCGCGCGACCAGATTACATGTAAAGTCAATGCACAGACGCGTTTGGTTGCGACAGACGCGAAATTTCGCCGGGCGGCGCGTTAGGCGCGTTTGGCGCGGCGCGTTTGGCGCGGCGCGTTTGACACGAAATTCGCGTGAGTTGAAATTTTCCAACTCAGGCGAAAATTCGCGTCGCGAAAGCCAATCAGCGTTGAGAAGCTCTGCGCGTCATCACCGCCGTCCTGCCGGTTTGAATCAAACAGCTGCTGATCCACCAGAAGTAGCGCTGGCAGCGGCCGTCATTCAGACGCTGTTGTGCGGCTACGGATAATATTATGAACCCGGACACGGGGGCGTTTGATGGTCCGACATTAGAGGGACTTCCACAAGAAGGTTAAAGCAGAACTAGTGGTTAGTTTAATGGTGGATGGCGGAAACGGTACTGTTTTTACGGAGATAAGCCACGGAGATAAGCCCCGCCCGCGTTAAAGCGAATTTGCGTTGACGGAAATTAACCACATAAACTCGAGCGAGTAAACTCACTCGAGTAACGCGTCGCGAAATTTCGCGTCGCGTTCGGTGTGAACACACCAATAAAGTCGAGCGAGTAAACTCACGCGAGTAACGCGACGCGAAATTTCGCGTCGCATTCGGTGTGAACACACCATAAGATATGATGGTGCATCACGAGTTAGGGCTTTGTAGGTAAGAAGAAAGACCTTAAAAAAATGGAAATGAAAGTGAGCCCATACAGAAAATATAGAGAAAACATTGTAGAGCATCTTCAAAGGAGACCAGTGTAAGATGTGAGATTGTTTTAGTGATGTGGGTCACTGTGGAGAGGGTCTCCTTGCTGGGCTTCCCTCCTTTGCTGCCACTAAGACCCTTCAGCTATGAGCTCTCTCAAAGACTCATTCACATGCACTCAAGATTCAACCGTGTGGAGTAATCCTGCGACTAAAGAATGAAAGCAGCTGCTGATTGCACCATGAATCGTGTATCTTTTGAAGCCACTATCTCCTCCGTCTGAAGGTCCTATTCACAAAAGATGTTGAGCTCCTGATATGACAGCAGAATGTCCACCAGACTGACCAACAGACGGACATTCCTAGAGCCCTTGGTATGGCTCAACAGGACTGTTGGCTCAAACAAAGGAGGCTCGCTCCATGGTACAACCCTCAGACCCGCATACTGAAGCAAGCATCACGGAAGCTGGAAGGTGTATGGCTGGTTCCAACAATCAAGAGGAATCCTGGTTAGTCTGGCGGGACAGTCTGAAAACCTACAAGAAGGCCCTTCGTAATGCCAGAGGAGCCTACTACTCATCAGTAATAGAGAAAAACAAGAACAACCCCAGGTTTCTCTTCAGCACTGTGGCCAGGCTGACGGAGAGTCACAACTCGGTGGAGCTGCAGTAATGACTTCATAAACTTCTTCAATGATAAGATTCTGGCTATCAGAGGCAGGATTGGCGATCTCCTGCCCTCGACGACTGACTGTTTATCCTCAAGTGGACTGGCCTTAGAGGCAGCTGTGGGCCCTGATGTGTGTTTGGATGGCTTTTTCTCCATAAGCCTTGACCAATTGTCTTCAACTGTTTCTGCGTCCAAATCTTCTATCTGTCTCCTGGACCCCATTCCAACGAGGCTGCTGAAGGAGGTTTTGCCTTTGATTGGCACCTCTCTGCTGGATATTATCAATGGTTCTCTACTAACTAGTTATTTGCCACAGTCTCTCAAAGTGGCTGTAATTAAACCTCTACTCAAGAAACCAACTCTCGATCCAGAGGTGTTGACCATCTACAGACCCATCTCTAACCTGCCCTTCCTGTCTAAGATTCTGGAGAAAGTAGTTGCAAATCAGTTGTGTGACTATTTACATAGCAAGAGTTTATTTGAGGACTTTCAGTCCGGATTTAGAAAGCATCATAGCACGGAGACAGCACAGTAGTTCATTCGTAATCGTCACGATTACGAATGAACTACTAGTTGCTAGATTGGGGACTTGTAACTGTTCTGGTCCTGTTAGACCTTAGTGCTGCATTCGACACCATTGACCATGACATTTTATTACGGAGACTAGAAGAGGTGATTGGTATTAAAGGCACAGCACTAAACTGGTTTAAGTCATATGTATCAGCTCGATCTCAGTTTGTATATGTAAATGATGAAGCCTCGATGAACACTGGCGTTCGTCATGGAGTTCCACAAGGTTCTGTGCTTGGACTGATTTTTTTTTACCTTGTATATGCTTCCTTTAGGCCAGTGGTTCTCAAACTGTGGGGCGCGACCCTCTAGTGGGGCGCGGAGCTATTACAGGTGGGGCGCGAGAGGGTTGGGGGAAATGTAGATTTTTAATTATTTTTAATTATTTTAAATAATTGTGAAAATGCCCAGATGTGATTTGATCCGCCCATTTTACCGGGGATGCATAGGATGAGACTTGTGCGTACTTGAGACAGCCAATATCCCAGAATGCATTTTGCATTTTCAAATCTGTGGTTTAAATTACACCGTTACGGTTCCGCATGCGCGACCGCGACAGATCCTTTTGCGAGTTGCGACTCACACTTGTAGACCTAATGGTGTGTTACTCACGTGAGTTTAGTCACTCGACTTTATGTGATTAATTTGCGTCATTCGCTACTGGCTTTACTCGCCCCTAGAAGGGGGCGGGGCTTATCTCCGTAAAAACAGTACCGTTTCCCCCATCCACCAATAAACTAACCACTAGTTCTGCTTTAAACTTCTTGTGGAAGTCCCTCTAATGTCGGAACATCAAACGCCCCCGTGTCCGGGTTCATAATATCATCCGTAGCCGCACAACAGCGTCTGAATGACGGCCGCTGCCGGCGATACTTCAGGTGGATCAGCAGCTGTTTGATTCAGCACCGGCCGGACGGCTGTGATGACGCGCAGAGCTTCCCCTGTGAGATCGGCTTTTCTGCTGTTGCCTCTCTCAAAACAAAATACAGATCGAAGCTCAACTTTGAGCATGAATTGAGAGTGGCCGTATCAAATCTACAACCCCGTTTTACAAAGATTTGTAGTGGAAAGCAGGCTCATATCTGCACTAATTTTGTTTTGTTTTGCACCGGTTGCACGTTATTGTTGTTTTGAAAAGATATGCAGTGTAAAACTCTTTATTGCCAAATATTTTTAACTGGTTTTATTTAGTTTTTCACAGGTTGAACTTTATTGTTATTATCCTGAAAAGATATTAAGTACAAAAAAAAGTTTGAGAACCACTGCTTTAGGCAATGTTCTCAGGAAACACTCAAACCTTCATTGTTATGCTGATTATACCCACATATATATATACGTGTGTATGTGTATATGTGTATGTGTATATATATATATATTATATATATATGTGTATATGTATACACATATGTATATATATGTATGTGTGTGTATATATATATGTATATATATACATATATATATATATATATATATATATATATATATATATATATATATATATGTGTGTGTGTGTGTGTGTGTGTGTGTGTGTATGTCGATCAAGCCAGATGAAACCAACCAGGTGGCTAAACTTCAAGCATGTCTTATGGTGTGTTCACACCGAACGCGACGCGAAATTTCGCGTCGCGTTACTCGCGTGAGTTTACTCGCTCGACTTTATGTGGTTAATTTCCGTCAACGCAAATTCGCTTTAACGCGGGCGGGGCTTATCTCCGTGGCTTATCTCCGTAAAAACAGTACCGTTTCCGCCATCCACCATTAAACTAACCACTAGTTCTGCTTTAACCTTCTTGTGGAAGTCCCTCTAATGTCGGACCATCAAACGCCCCCGTGTCCGGGTTCATAATATTATCCGTAGCCGCACAACAGCGTCTGAATGACGGCCGCTGCCAGCGCTACTTCTGGTGGATCAGCAGCTGTTTGATTCAAACCGGCAGGACGGCGGTGATGACGCGCAGAGCTTCTCAACGCTGATTGGCTTTCGCGACGCGAATTTTCGCCCGAGTTGGAAAATTTCAACTCACGCGAATTTCGCGTCAAACGCGCCGCGCCAAACGCGGCGCGCCAAACGCGTCTAACGCGCCGCCCGGCGAAATTTTGCGTCTGTCGCAACCAAACGCGTCTGTGCATTGACTTTACATGTAATCTGGTCGCGCGAAAAATTCGCGTCGCGTTCGGTGTGAACACACCATTAAAGACATAAAAACCTGGATGACCTGCAACTTCCTGATGTTGAACTCGGACAAGACTGAAGTTATTTTGCTTGGTCCAGAACATCTCAGAAATTAATTATCGAATGATATCTATTGCTTCTGTCCATCCGGAGAGAGGGATCCTCCACTATTGCTCTCCCTCAGGTTTCTTCCCTTTTTTTCCCTGTAAAAGGGTTTTCACTATTTTTTGGGGAAGTTTTTCATGATTCGATGTGAGGTGCCGGGACAGGGATGTCGTATGTGTACAGATTGTAAAGCCCTCAGAGGCAAATTTGTATTTGTGATTTTGGGCTGTACAAAATAAACTGAATTGAATTGAATTGACTAACAACTGCATAAATCCCCAAATAACTTGCAGATGTTACAAAAAAACATTTAATGGGGATCTAGATGATACTAGGGTTAGAAAGTGCTGCAGTAATATCTTGATAATAGGACGAAGTGCAAAGTGTCCACACTGCTTCAACAATAACTGTCCTAAACCGGCATTAATGCAATCACCTCCGTATGCAGCTAGGAGAACAAGTAATGTCCTGACACACACTCACACTCAACCACACACACACACACCCACATCCGTTATCTATTTTCCCTCAGGGCAGTGGTAGCTCCATAATCAAATCCAGTTATCTCACCCACACACTCTCCACACATCTCCAGCATCGCTGCAGCGCAGGACGGTCATGCCCAATCATCCTGTCCTGCAGTGGGAGGAGCCAGAGCTGAAATAGCAGCACAGGCTGAGAATAGCAACATGTGTCACTCACTACGACAAGCTGGCTGGCCCACTTTGTAAAAGTGGCTTTATAAACACTGTTCACTCATTTCTCAGTCACACTTGACACTTTGACATATTTTGATCGCGTGGATTCACAGGTAGTGATTTGTCATCTCAAAGGAACTGCACCTCCTCCGTTTGACAGATAAAGCCTTCGCCTCAAATTAACTTTGTGCTTTGTGTTTCTGAATCATGCTCAGCATCTCAAATCTTACACAACATTGTATACAATGTGGTTGCACTGGACACATGATATACGTCTTGTTCAATAACTGCGGAGAGGGACAAACACTGCAGACTCAAATTACCATCACCTTGTTAGGAAGATGTGTTCAAATAAGCATAGTCTTATTGTTGGAATTCATTAATTATACAATGGAACATGATGGCATCTTCAGCAGCAGCTCAGAGGGACTCATCTTGAAAGTCCTGACACCGATAAGCATTCTTGCTGCTGCTGCACTAACGACTGGAAGCGTGCAGTCTCCTGAGTACGTCAGCATGCCATTTAAAACCAATGAGCTCCTTGTATTCCATGAGACGCATCACTGTGTATACAATTTGTGGTCATCTGTCGAACTGCCAGGTGATGGGAGCTGTCCTCTGAATGAGAGCATTGAGCTAAATATTTCCATCACATCTGGACAGATGCTTCATCGCTGCACAACGAGTACATTTCATGCAGCAACATATTAGTAGTTCAGGGGTTTTGGTGCTCAGAGTTTTAGAGTGTTGTATTTTTTTGATTTCAGACCATCATTTGAAGGTTGTTTTTTTTAACAGCACAGAGAGCGGGGTTTAGGGATTTAACGAGGTGTGCACATCTTATTTTTCACATTGAGAACTTATTTTCTGACCTTGCACTTTTGGAAAAAACTATGTGCATTCATTGGCATATACTCACAGCACCTACAGTACATTGAACATGCCCTGCATCTGGACAATATGTCTCCTGAGAGAGCATTCCCTCCGTCCAAAGTAACTTAGATGAAATGCTAATCTGGAAGCCAAGACAGGCTAACTGCAGACCCGGTCAGATGTTAATCAGGGCCCCTCCAATTAGACAGACAACTCTGTGACCCTTGACTCCCCACACACAAACACTCAAACCTGATCTGAAGTTTGAGCAACAAAGTTTGCCAGAGCAGTAAATATGCAGATGTACATGTATTAATGTGTTTATCTTGTGAAAAGGAAACAGATTGCATGTTATATTATTCCAACACATTGCTGCTCATCAAGATTGGAAAAATGATTGTCCTTTGATCATGATGCGGAAGAGCAGAAGCAGATGGGCAGTTTGGTACCTAGGAAGGCCGGTGCTACATGTCTCAGCATACAGAAGGTAATAATAAATATTTTGGCCATAAAAACATTGATTTTGGTCGGCAATGTGGTTCATAACATGTAAATGCTTTGCTGGATTGTGCTTTTTATGGTCTTATTTGATTCAGTTGGTAAATACGAGTCCGGAAGGTATGACTTTTTGGAGACATCTTGTTCATACACATACATTGGTCACATTTATGGTCTAACAATGTTTTGTTTTTTGGGGGGATTTCCTGGTTAGATTAAAATATTAAAACAATGAGTCTGATATGGCTTTCTGGTACTTATGACCAGTGCATCCCAAATTAGGGGACCTTAGGGTTGAGTAATTTACAGTAAAATGGTGACGGATGTTAACAGGTTCAGGGAAATATTGCTTTTGAAGTGTGGAAACAAGTCCTTGACATGTGCATTTATAATCTTTTCAGCATGTCCACAGTCCACTTTATTGGTTTAGCAGCACTGAACAGCACTGAACTGTGAAAGACAGTACATTTTAAAAGTTTGCTGTCTCCAATGCACTCACCCGAGGTGTTAAGTAAGCAAATAATTGATTGGTCCTGCCAGGTCAAGAGAAGATAGTGCTTTATGCTGTAAACACATCTAAATGTCTTCATGCAAACAGTTCCACTCAGACAAGCCAACACAGAATATGCTTTCTGCAGATAAATGCAGTTTTCAAAGCAGGAAAAAACACAGTCTAGTGAGCAGAAACAGCAACTCTGATAAATATTCAATATGCACTGCTTCCAACTTTCATAAAGACATTACCTTGTCTTCCCAATGAACCGTGTTGCTGTTATCACACACAGTGACCTCACTCAGCTGTCTGCACGACAGGGCTACCAGCAAAGCATGAGGGGGAATAGAAAGGTCTCCAGATGGGGTGTGATTCTCTCAAGAGGTCTGTGAGGAAGATGGTTAGTCAGAGAGAGGCTAAGGAGAGGTCTGTGAGGAAGATGATTGGTCAGAGAGAGGCTGAGGACAGGTCTGTGAGGAAGATGGTTAGTCAGAGAGAGGCTAAGGAGAGGTCTGTGAGGAAGATGATTGGTCAGAGAGAGGCTGAGGACAGGTCTGTGAGGAAGATGTTAGAGTCAGAGAGAGGCTGAGGACAGGTCTGTGAGGAAGATGATTGGTCAGAGAGAGGCTGAGGACAGGTCTGTGAGGAAGATGGTTAGTCAGAGAGAGGCTGAGGACAGGTCTGTGAGGAAGATGGGTTAGTCAGAGAGAGGCTGACCAGGTCTGCAGGTTTATTGATGTGATGCCGCTCCAGCTTACAGTAATAAAACTGAGGGAAGCTTGAGTTGTAATAGGAACAATATCTGTGTGGCCTCAACATGAAAAAAGACTCTATAAACATAATGTATAAACCTTAATCAGGTGAAAGGTGTTTATAGAGGAGAAATTCAGCTTTTTGCTTGTGTTTTACATCCCTCTGTCAGCTGTTTGTCTGTCTCACTGTCACTCATGAAATTAGCATCATTCCCAAAGTATTAATGCAATATTAATCCTTTTAAAATGCCTATATAAGTTTTTTGAAGCCATACCATTCAGTTGACGGTCAACCCCCCCATAGCTCAGCAGCCATGAATAGTTCCAACGGCAGCACTGTGTATATCGTATATTGTATAGTATATATATATACACAGTATAATTGAAAGCAAATACACATGTGTGTTGTGTATATCTCTGCTGCTGGACCAGCCTCATCCTTGTTCTGCTAAAGGGAAGTTGTCTGGTTTAGAATAAACAGGTTGTAGGTTAAAGATCAATGTGTTTCCCTTTCTGTTGCCAGCCGTGAAATACTTAATAAAAAGAGACCAGCTATGTCACGCTTTTCTTTTCTTCTTATCAGCGAAACATATTGCATTTTAGTTGGGCTTTCTTATTAGAGTCAATGTCATAAGCAGGAAGCAACTATCAGAGCAATACAAACATACAGGGTGCATAAAGGTGTGCTGCAGAAATGAATATGAAGTCAAAGACTGGAGAAGAAATTCAGAAAATGTATTTGGCTACCCAAATAAATATCCTGTGAGCTACCTGTGGGTCACCAACCAGCCTTTGGGAACTACTGCAGTAAAGTAAGCTGCTAGCATTAGCTCGCTGATAGCTTACGGACTCCAATGATGCATGAGAAAGGGACTGAGAGAGATGTATCATACTTTTGGCAAGATAATTATGTTGCACATTGAAAACCTTTACAGCACATTCTTCATATGGTTCATTAGCGCCGATGGTAGCGGTACTGTACATATTCACAACAATAGGGCTCCAACCCAGAGATGTGACGTGAAAGAGCACGGGAAATCACAGCAATGACACACTGTGGTGTCGATGTCCCGAGGGCTTTGACACACTGTGTGAGATGCTTTCATATCTGTCCCAGATCCGTGAAGGACCCATCAGACTCTGAGTCCTCATCAGCTCAAAGCCGTATGCAAATGCAGAGCATCCTGCATCAGCAGGAGTTTAATCACCGCGACGCAATGTAATGCAATGCCTCAGGAAACATGAGGAGAAATCACCGCTGTTAGGGAGCCGTGCACAAACTACAGGACTAGAACCATTATAGTACGACCACAAACCCCCAGTTAGCCTTAAAGGTTGCAGCTTCACCCGACTGAGGAGCCCAGAAGAGGTGTCGCTCTCAAGAAAAGGACAATCCATTGAAGGTGTGATTGGTTCTGTCGAACTTTGACCAGGTGCTCCTGACCCCTACTTGTTTCCCATCAGCCTTTTGTACATACATGTACAAACCATGCTACAACCAGCAGATATCGCCTTGTTTTGGTTTGGGTCTCACATCCTGGTCCGTAAAGCCAGAGTACCAGGTGGGTTCAGGTTAGTTCAGGTGGGTCAGGTGGGTGCTTGGTTTGGATCTCAGTTTTAGACCTGTGCAGAACTCTACAGCAAGGATATGTCAATATTTGTGGAAACTATTGACATAACTAGTTTCTTTGTATTTGCATTGGACAGAATGTTTTTTCTGAAAATGCCTTCAAAACAGCGGCATTTTAAAACTCTTTTCTGGGTTGTTTACAGTTTTTCTCAATTGCTAAGACACTAAATGACATTCTCTGAACTAAATTTTCAGTGACCTAAACTAATTTAATAAATGAGGCACTCTTTTGGCTAAACTCTAAACACAATCTCATTCTCTAAAAACATAAGGCACTGTATGTGCACTTATGTTCCAAAAGGGTAAACACATGCTGCAAACAATATGTCAGGACTCGAGAAGGGGACCCAAAAGCAAAACCTCGCACAGCGGTTAAAGTATAAACAAAAGGAATTTATTGTCTCTCAAAAACCAAACTTAAATACTCAGGCCTTCAGGCAGTACTCAACAAAACATAAACGGATAGTCTCTCAAAAACAAAACTGAAATACTCAGGCCTTCGGCAATAATCCAATATGGCGGTGTCTCGTGTCCAACTCGTGAAACGGGAATCTGCAGTTGCTTCAGCGTCTCGAGTGTCGTGTCTGGGGCTGAGCATAACAGCCCTCACAAGTGCAATCTCCCGACGCTTGTGTCTGGGCAGAGGCCACTCTTAAACTGCTGCCGTGATTGTCCTGATCCTCTGCAGCTGCGAGCGGTGGCCATCTTCCTCCCAGCTGTCCCGTATAAACCTGATTACAGACCCAACACACACACTCTCTGGTCCCAGCCAGCGTTATCATGGCACCCCCTGCTGGTGGTGCCCAGAACCCCCACAGTACCCCCCCCCTTAACGGACGCCTCCAGGCGTCCGCGGTATCACCGGACCAGGGTGGGTGGAGGGGGGTCCGGTAGGAGGGCCAAAACACTCCTGACGCCCACCGGCTCGTGGAGAGAGACCTGGAACACAGGAAAAAAGTCACTGGACAACCAAACTCAGGGGGACGGGCCGGAGGACGGGCCCCAGGCGGAGACTCGGGAGGACGGGCCGGAGGACGACCCCCCGGCGGAGACTCAGGAGGACGGGCCGGAGGACGGCCACCAGGCGGAGACTCAGGAGGACGGGCCGGAGGACGGGACCAACCTACACTTGGCTCGAGACGGGACTTGACCGGACAGGGCTCGGGACGGGGCCTGGCGGGACGAAACTTGGGACGGGACTTGACCGGACCCGGAGGACCGGATATTGCCCGACCCTCGACCGGACTCAAGGGACCTGTGTTGGCCGGACCGCCGACGGGACTCGAGGGACCTGCGTCGGCCGGACCGCCGACGGGACTCGAGGGACAAGTGTCGGCCGGACCGCCGACGGGACTCGAGGGACAAGTGTCGGCCGGACCGCCGACGGGACTCGAGGGACAAGTGTCGGCCGGACCGCCGACGGGACTCGAGGGACCTGTGTCGGCCGGACCGCCGACGGGACTCGAGGGACAAGTGTCGGCCGGACCGCCGACGGGACTCGAGGGACTAGTGTCGGCCGGACCGCCGACGGGACTCGAGGGACATGTGTCGGCCGGACCGCCGACCGGACTCGAGGGATATGTGGCGGCCGAAACCGCCGACGGGACTTGTGAAACGGGTGTCGGCTGAGCCACCGACCGGGCTGGGTCTAACCGCAGCATGGGGGAGGCGACTCGAACAGGGGCCGACAGCGGCATAGCTGGGGAAGCTGGGACCGGGACTAGCACCATGACGGGACACGGGACCGGGGCTGACAGCGGCACAGGGGCAGAAACTGGGACCGGGGCTGAACGCGACACGGTGGCAAAAACTGGGCCCGGGGCTGAAAGTGACACGGTGGCAGAAACTGGGCTCGGGGCTGGCAGCGGCACAGGGACAGAAACTGGGACCGGGACTGAAAGCGACACGGTGGCAAAAACTGGGCTCGGGGCTGGCAGCGGCACAGGGGCAGAAACTGGGACCGGGGCTGAACGCGACACGGTGGCAAAAACTGGGCCCGGGGCTGAAAGCGACACGGTGGCAGAAACTGGGCTCGGGGCTGGCAGCGGCACAGAGACAGAAACTGGGACCGGGGCTGAAAGCGACACGGTGGCAAAAACTCTGGGAGCTGGAGTCGGCCGGGGCGCCGACCGGACACGGGGAGCTGGAGTCGGCCGGGGCGCCGACAAGACACGGGGAGCTGGAGTCGGCCGGGGCGCCGACAAGACACGGGGAGCTGGAGTTGGCCGGGGCGCCGACAAGACACGGGGAGCTGGAGTTGGCCGGGGCGTCAACGGGATACAGGGAGCGGGCGTGACCGGCTTCCCCACAGCCGCAGCCTGCGCTGGGGGCCCCCTCCGCCGGCGTCGACGGCCCGAGGCTCTGGCCTCCGGGTCAGAACCCCTAGCCCGTTGGAGGCACCGGGGCCCACCAAACGCCAGCCGGGCACCTGCCCAGGGATCCGGTTCGGGATCCTTCCCCACATTGGGATCCTGGTATCCCGGCTCCCGCACGTACCACCGGCCATTCCGAAAGTAGAACTGGGGGGGCTGCACCACCACCTCAGGATCCTTGTATCCGGGATCCCGCACGTAGTCCCGGGGCCCATCCAGGGCCATCCGGGGTTCCCTCCACTGGTCATACCAGGGATCCTCCACCTGACCGAAGTCACTCAGGAAGTCGTCTTCGGAGTCGGAATCATACCATTCCCACCGGGGTATCTGTGGGCTACCCATCCTCTCCAGGTTTTGCTGGGTCCTTGTCTTGGTCGGGAGATTCTGTCAGGACTCGAGAAGGGGACCCAAAAGCAAAACCTCGCACAGCGGTTAAAGTATAAACAAAAGGAATTTATTGTCTCTCAAAAACCAAACTTAAATACTCAGGCCTTCAGGCAGTACTCAACAAAACATAAACGGATAGTCTCTCAAAAACAAAACTGAAATACTCAGGCCTTCGGCAATAATCCAATATGGCGGTGTCTCGTGTCCAACTCGTGAAACGGGAATCTGCAGTTGCTTCAGCGTCTCGAGTGTCGTGTCTGGGGCTGAGCATAACAGCCCTCACAAGTGCAATCTCCCGACGCTTGTGTCTGGGCAGAGGCCACTCTTAAACTGCTGCCGTGATTGTCCTGATCCTCTGCAGCTGCGAGCGGTGGCCATCTTCCTCCCAGCTGTCCCGTATAAACCTGATTACAGACCCAACACACACACTCTCTGGTCCCAGCCAGCGTTATCATGGCACCCCCTGCTGGTGGTGCCCAGAACCCCCACACAATAACCACAATTACAACACAGTTGTCATTGATAAAACACAACACCTCAAAATTGTTCACACTTGTTTCCAATGATGTGATTAAACCGATTACAGTTTTTCTCGATTGCTAAGACACAATTCCTGGAACAACTCACCATTTTTTCAAATCTTCACACACAATTTTAAAAACTCACACCCAACAGTCCAAACATCTAACTTCTGGGTCCCAATCAGTCTTTACCCTCAGACAATACACACAAGCTGTCAAAACACAGACTACATTAGTGTTTGTTACACACAGGAGGGATTAATTCAACACACTGCCACCAAAATGTCAATAATAGGGTGTGGGCGGGGCGTGGTTAGCGCACCTGCGACGCAAGAGAGAGAGGCGCGCTCATTGGAAACAGCCGTTCTCATTAGTGGGAGCGGCTGGTTCTGATGAGCGCGGGGAAGGGGTGCGGCTATAAAAAGCCGCACAGTGGGGTGCACGGGGCGGTTGGTGATGGTAGCCTGTACGAGCAGAGTGTCGGCGAGTAAATAAAGTGTTACCTGAAGGCAAGAAACGGTCTCAGTCCTCTCTATGGAGCTGCTACAATCCCCGGGTAAGGTGAACGCTTGCCACAGTGGCGCCCAACGTGACTTACCGAAGGGGAGGAGGCGGCGGGCCAAGCAGCAGGACGCGGAGGATGAGGCCCTGAGGGACCTGTTCGTGAGGCTGGCGGGGCCCCCCGAGGGACCGGAGGCAGGGACGGAGGTCGAGAGGCGACTCGGCGCCAGGACCGTGGCGCATGCGGAACTGGCGCCGCCGGCCCAGTTCGGGGGGGAGACCGTGCCGCCACCGCTGACCCCGGAACAACACCGGCAGCGGCT
Source organism: Cottus gobio (assembly GCA_023566465.1). Taxonomy (NCBI): domain Eukaryota; kingdom Metazoa; phylum Chordata; class Actinopteri; order Perciformes; family Cottidae; genus Cottus; species Cottus gobio. Next base: position 847,933 of record CM042222.1, read on the forward strand.
CCGCGCAGCCCAGCGGGAGCCAGGAGAGCTGCTGCTGGCCTTCGCTCGGCGGCTGCGTCGGAGGACTGAGCAGTGGCTGCAGCCGGGAGGAAGGGTGGACGTAGCGGACGTCGTGGACCAGGTGGCCACAGAACAGTTCTTGGGAGGGCTGCCGGTCCAGATGGCCGACTGGGTCTTGGAGTGGCGGCCGGCGACGCTGATCGGGGCCGTCGCGAGGGCGGAGGATTATCAGCGCCGGGAGCCGAAGGCCGGCACCGCAGCGGACCGGGCCCGGCCGGTGGGGGTGGTCCTGGGGCAGGCCGTGCCGGCGGCCCGGAGGACCGCATTTACGCAGACGGTCCCGGACGCGGGGAGGCGGAAGACCACGACCACAGCGACGCAGACAGACGCGGCGAGGAAGAGGACGGCGACCGCAACGCATACGGTCCCGGACGCGGCGAGGCGGCGGACCACGACCACAGCGACGCAGACCGCGTCAGAGACGGCGACGCGGAGGACCGCGGCCTCGGCAACGCGGAGGGCCGAGTCCGCGGCAACGCAGACGGCGTCGGAGATGGCGACGCGGAGGGCCGAGTCCGCGGCGACGCAGACGACGGCGGAGGTGGCGACGCGGAGGGCCGAGTCCGCGGCGACGCAGACGACGGCGGAGGTGGCGACGCGGAGGGCCGAGTCCGCGGCGACGCAGACGACGGCGGAGGTGGCGACGCGGAGGGCCGAGTCCGCGGCGACGCAGACGACGGCGGAGGTGGCGACGCAGACGGCGTCGGGGATGGCGACGCGGAGGTCCGACACCGTGCCGACACAGACGGCTTCGGCGACGGCGACTCGGCGGCCCGGGGAGGGCAGACGACGGCGGAGACGGCGGGGCGGAGGAACGCGTCGCTGCCGAAGGCGGCAGCCCGGCCGGGCCCGGACCCGGAGAGGTGGCCGAGAGCGCGGCCTAGGCGAAGGGCGCCGGGGAACCAGACCAGGGAGTGGCCGGAGCTGTGGAAAGTTCCCCGGCGCCACGAAGCGACCTGGGGGGACCCCGGGCGGCCCGCCCCGAGTCCGGAGCCGGAATGCTGGACGTGCGGGCAGCCGGGGCACATCCGGAGGGACTGTGACCTCATGGAGGTGGACCAGGTGAGCCGGGTCGGAACGACCCGGACCTACGGACCAGGGCCCGGAGGGGCCAGGAGGGCGCCGACCGGTCGGGGCCCCCTGATGGCCCAGCCCCAGCCAGGGGCGGGGAGGCAGAGAGGGGGCAGGAGGTGGCGGCTGCAGGAGGAGGTGGCGCGGCTGAAGTGCCGGCTGCGCAGCGCCGACGAGGACCGGCAGCGGGCCCAGGCGACCGTCAGGCAGCTGGGGAGGAGACTCCGGGCCGAGCGGGAGGCCCGGGCCTGGGCGGAGGCCCAGCTGGCCGAGGGATGGTCGGGGGGGGGGCACGAGTAGGTTGGTGTTTCCCTAAACTTCTCTCTCTTGTGTTGCAGGGTGCCGCGGCGGACGGAGGGTGAGAGCCGGTTTTGTCCCGGGAGGGGGCCGGCGGAGATCGCGAGGAACCTGCCTCCCGGGGCGCTCGATCGCCCTCTGTCCGGGCCATGGCCCGCGCCCGGACCCCCCCGGATGGAGGATGCCAACGCCCGGACCACCCGTTGGCATCGGGCGGAAACGCAAAGTTAGGTCCATGGTGGTCCATAGGTCGGGGGTGCAGATGGTCGGGGCTGACTCCCGCTCCCGCTCCCAGTGGGAGGGAGGGGGGGGGGGAGTTGGTTAGACCGGTGGCTCTCCGGCCTAAATCGGGCGGTGGGGGTATGTGGGCGGGGCGTGGTTAGCGCACCTGCAACGCAAGAGAGAGAGGCGCGCTCATTGGAAACAGCCGTTCTCATTAGTGGGAGCGGCTGGTTCTGATGAGCGCGGGGAAGGGGTGCGGCTATAAAAAGCCGCACAGTGGGGTGCACGGGGCGGTTGGTGATGGTAGCCTGTACGAGCAGAGTGTCGGCGAGTAAATAAAGTGTTACCTGAAGGCAAGAAACGGTCTCAGTCCTCTCTATGGAGCTGCTACAATCCCCGGGTAAGGTGAACCCTTGCCACATAGGGTTTATTCACAGCACTTCCAGATTGAGCACATATACAGGTTCATCAGCATCGGCATCAATATCAGCATGATCTTGTCTCAGGTCAGGGTCAGGCCATAGTATTTCACACATTATGTCTTCTCTCGCCAGGCAGCGTGGGAAATATCCCCTTGTGTGTCTGATCCAACCCTGGATAGATTCCAGAGAAATATCCTCACATGCATTCACCATTGCCTCCAGGAGATTGTGCTGTGTGTATGGGTTGCGGTCATAGACTCTCCACCGCCATGCTGAGAAAAATTCCTCTATTGGATTCAGAAAAGGGGAGTATGCTGGCAGAAAAAGGACCCTGAACCTGGGGTGGTCATTGATGGCTGGACTAGTTGGCCAGCTTCTTTCATTGTCCTCCCATGTACCACCACATGATGAACAACAGTGGCACGGATTTCATCAGAAATTACTTGTCTTTGCTGTCCTCTGCCTCTGCCTCTTCCTCTTCCTCTCTCTTGTCTCTCAACCTCTGCATGGTTGGGATCCATTGTTCCAAAGGACATGAGCATGCCTCTAATGGTGTGTTCACACCGAACGCGACGCGAAATTTCGCGTCGCGTTACTCGCGTGAGTTTACTCGCTCGACTTTATTGGTGTGTTCACACCGAACGCGACGCGAAATTCGAGTGAGTTTACTCGCGTGAGTTTACTCGCTCGACTTTATGTGGTTAATTTCCGTCAACGCAAATTCGCTTTAACGCGGGCGGGGCTTATCTCCGTGGCTTATCTCCGTAAAAACAGTACCGTTTCCGCCATCCACCATTAAACTAACCACTAGTTCTGCTTTAACCTTCTTGTGGAAGTCCCTCTAATGTCGGACCATCAAACGCCCCCGTGTCCGGGTTCATAATATCATCCGTAGCCGCACAACAGCGTCTGAATGACGGCCGCTGCCAGCGATACTTCTGGTGGATCAGCAACTGTTTGATTCAAACCGGCAGGACGGCGGTGATGACGCGCAGAGCTTCTCAACGCTGATTGGCTTTCGCGACGCGAATTTTCGCGTGAGTTGAAAAATTTCAACTCACGCGAATTTCGCGTCAAACGCGCCGCGCCAAACGCGCCGCGCCAAACGCGTCTAACGCGCCGCCCGGCGAAATTTCGCGTCTGTCGCAACCAAACGCGTCTGTGCATTGACTTTACATGTAATCTGGTCGCGCGAAAAATTTGCGTCGCGTTCGGTGTGAACACACCATAAGCTCTATTTATTGACCCCCAATTCTGATTGGTGTGTTAACAATTTTCAGACTGAGTGTTTTCACCTTGAGAAGTGTGTGGTCTCTGAGTTTATGTTATGATAACTTGAGTTAATTATATTGAGAGCATGTGTTTGCTGAATGAACACGTAGTGTAAAGAATGATTTATTTGGTCACTTTTGTGTAAGGTTTTGCAGAAAGTGTTTTGAATATTGAGACATGTGTGGACACAGGTGAATTGTGTTTTTGGTTATGGGAAATGTGTGTGTGCTTCTGGGAATGACGAAAAGGTTTGGGTTATGTGCTACAGGAACCAGGTTTTGTGTTTTAGCAATCGAGAAAAACTGTAAGAACAATGCCATCAGACTCCATGAAATCCAGGAAAGAGTTGTTGAGGACAATATCAACTTTGAAGGAATCAACAGTGTCAGCATTTCAACTATTGATCGTGTGCTCAAACGCAACAGGGTACGCATGAAACAAGTTTACAGAGTACCCTTCGAGCGTAACTCAGAACGGGTCAAAGAACTACGATTTCAGTATGTTCAAGTAAGTGTACAGTCTTTACTGTACTTTACTGCGCATAAAGTGTGCATAAAGAACACTCAGGAGTCTGTATTTCTGTATACCTTATGTACTACACTACTTGGTGTTTGTATCTTTTTTCACGTGTAGAGAATGTTTGAACTGGATTCCATGGAGACGCCGCATGAATGCATTTTCGTGGATGAAGCAGGGTTCAACCTGGCAAAGAGGAGAGGGAGAGGCAGGAACATAATTGGCCAACGTGCCATTGTGGAAGTTCCCGGCCAGCGTGGTGGCAATATCACCCTTTGTGCAGCCATGAGTAACCATGGGGTTCTTCACCATCATGCAACCCTGGGGCCATATAACACGGATCATCTTTTTGCCTTTCTACAAAGAAAATGGGTGACAGTTTCAAGAAATGTGTCTTAGCAATTGAGAAAAACAGTAATATGAGTGGCTTCAGAAGCGCACTTCTTGCATTGGCTGTGCATGCCGGGTTAGCTCCATGCTTATTAATGCTTATTAATATAATTCTCAGCAGCTGCTTCTTCTCCATTGGCTGACCTTGTCACACACAGCCCGTTCTCTCCTCGGTTGACTGGAGAGACCGTTTGATGGCTGTGGGCCACACTTCTGTATGATGCTTGGGATGGAGAACAGCTTGTGAAAGACAATGGCTGATAGAACAAAGGGCGGAACGAGGCTTCACGCCTCCACTTCCTGTCCACATGCCAGTTGTCCCTGAAAGAGTGAACACCACTTTTCTTTTTAAAAGACCTACTCTAATTCTTTCCTTGTTTTGTGTCAAACTGTTTTCACACTATACAATTATGCTGGAAACGACACATGAACCAAAGTGAGAGATGTGAAGAGGGTGATGAACCTCAAAGACTGTTCATATAGACGAAGGCCGTGGTCAGACTACAACCTCTGCGGCTGCAGAAGAGCTTCATATGAACATTGTTATCCGTCAGTCTTCTAGCTCAATGAAAGACCCCCCTCCAACCCTCCCATTCGTGATTGGTCCTGATAATAATCCGTTGTCAAAAACAAGGCGTCTGGCCTGTAATATGGGGTATTAACCCCAGAGGGAACAGCTATCATCAGCTCGGAGGCTTTACAGAGTACATGTACATGAAGACAAAGGAAGAATATCAGAAAAGAAGAAGAGCAACAGGAATCATCTTCTCTTCACAGGGATCTGGCTCACACAACATCTGTACCAACATCTGTAGCGAGGATTTGTAGGATTTGTGAGGCACTGAACTTCTATTGGAAGAGTTTGAATGTTGCATACGATTAGCTGTTGATTTCTGTTAGATGATAGCCTGACCAGCAGCCTCCTGTTGAACATCTGTGTAACAGCCCAGCAGTGCTTTAGGAACAATGGATTTGAGAACAGCCTTCAGCCATTTTTAAAGCTGCTAAACCATGATTACAGCAAACCCACCTACGACCACGAGAAGTATGTTACACTTACCTTCAGATTTCATACAGATTACAGCATAATTACTCACATTTCATTAAAAGTTGAAATCTGCATGCATCAACTGTACAAATGTATGCTTGAAATTATATTTTTCAGCTTTTCTGGCTCTTGCAGGTTTTTTATTTTCACTCATCCTGTCTCTCTTTTTCTCTCTATGCCTCTCACTCTCACACACACACTACACACACACACACACACACACACACACACACACACACACACACACACACACACACACAAAGGCTAGTGAAGCAGGAGGGAAAAGCAGCAACCTTCCCCTTTCGATTAATGGTTTATTCTTCCCAAACACCTCTTCTTTCTGGTAAGTGGCATCTGCACTGCTACTCTGCCAGTCTCTCTCTTTTTCCTCCCCATCAGCACTTAATCACACACACACACACAAACCACACACACACTATCACACTATCACACACACACACACACAGACGTTGTTGTAGAAATTATTTGCATGAATGCAGGGCTTGTCAGAATAGGACTCGTCATTTAGCTGAATGGAGCTTAACTGCACATGACCGAGGCGTGTGATCCCCATCGTCTCATCAAGCTGAAAACAGAAACCATGCAGGTTATATATATATATATATATATATATATGTGCAAGAAACTCAACAGCTTCTCCACCATCTCCCACACAAGCCATTCAGTAAATTTAAACGCAGACATATTTTTGCCAAGGTGTGTTTTTGTGTTATTTGTCTTTCTCCGAGCTGAGAGATGTGGCAGTGAGCTTCTCTGAACGTCAGAAAGCTCATCAATAATGCAAACATGGCTTGTTATAGCTCAAGCTTACTCTGCTTCCATGGCTCACCAACCTAAACCAGCATCAAAGACCAGATAGATGATGTGTGTGTGTGTGTGTGAGAGAGAGAGAGAGAGAGAGACTTCCCTAATGGATGGAGAAGTGAACACTGAACAGGCTCTGTGGGGAGAGGCATCTGAAGGTTTAATTCACCTGAAGTACTTTCTGAAAAGGAAATAATGATAATATATTAATAAAGAATGTGACTAAGATTGAGGTCAGGGACACAGGCAACCTGATCTCACAGAAATACGTGAAATGAACACGTTCCCTTAACCCCAATATGCGTGGTGTCGGCACGTAATGTGTTGAAATTACGTGTGGGTACCACGTAAACGACACCCATACAAAGTCAATGAGGCTCATTTACGTGGTGGACACACGTATTCCCTGATTCAAATAAACGTCCTCCTTTTATAATTTATTAGGTTCAACAACGTCACGCAGTGGGCGGTGGTAAATGTTGTTTTGTAGTTTACGAAACGTCCTCCTTTTATAATTTATTATAGTGAGTTAGTTGCGATTTCTCTTGTCTAAATAACAGTACATTGTTTGAAATAGATTGTTTCCTTTACGTTATTAAACCCTCTACGATATTTTATTATTCTCAAATGTATTTTCTCACCGCAGCGAATATTATTAGGCCTATTAATAATTATACTTATGAATCAGAAAACTTTCAGTGGTTACCACGACAACGATACGTCACGTTACGCTGGGCGCATTCAAAGCAGGTATCCCATATCCCACAATGCAACGCGGTCATTCATTCAGAGACTCTGACAGCGATCAGCGGGTCTTTAACGCCATTATCGCTTCAATGTTCATATATATATATAATCTGTGGTTTTATCACCAGCAACAACACGTTGCTCAGTTTTCTTCAGTAAGTTATGCACCGTAATAACATTTTAAAAAAACTGCTGAAGACTCAGGAAGTGACGTGGTACGTGCCGCTCGGCAGATAAGAAGACACAAAAATACATAATATTCGTAATATTGATGTTTTTGTCTAACATTGTATTTGAGGATTTAAACAATGAAGATAATAATAGTAATAAAAAACAGTTTCATGTATTTGTCTCATGTACTGTCTGCTCGGTCGGCCGGCGGGCGGCGGCAATCTGAAATGGAATGAAGCCCATTCACGGCAGACGGCAAAAACACAGGAATCGAACACGGCAGCTGCCCACCCCGGAAGAACTACAGATACGCACGCTTGTAACAGGTTCTGGGCCGCATATATAATGGTAGTTGCAGTTTCTAAATATATTGGTATATTTCTCATAATTAGAAGTTAAAAGTGTATCATTGTGGATGCCCCCTGGGTTTTTTTGGGATGGGGAATACACTGGTGTCATCAGATTTTAAAAATTGAATCGTTAAATAGGTGAAAATAGCTTATTACCATATTATACAGTGCTTACAGTGGTTAAACATTGGTGACCATATCTACATGACAGCTGAGGTCCAGAGCTTTCTATAACAGCTGATCCTATGTCTGTAGCACCTTCTGTTGATAAATGACAAGCCTTCAAACATGGACTAGGTTCAAGGTTCAGAGGTCAAGATCTCAGAGTAGGAGTAATGGATCCTCTTCAGACTGACATATGTTACTGTGGAGGTTGAGACCTTTCCAACAATATGTTTGATATAGTCCTACGACAATGTTTTAATTTTCACATATCATGGAGAGACCAATTTGCAGGCGATACTTTATTATCCCCGGAGTGATATCTGCCTTGAGTTCAAATTCTTCACACATAACACTTGACATATTGTTTTATCATACAGCTGACATATACTTACAATAAACAAAGTGATATGTAGCCAGACTGAAGCACATCACACAGCCACAATCTATTGCTCATCTTTCACACACAGTGACAAGAGCAACCTACACACAACCCTATGCATCATATCATGAAGGTATTGCAAACCTCCTGCAGCCTCAAGCAATATTATTTAAAGTTGTAATTGAGGTCCGACTAGGCCTATAGTTTAGAAATGTTAAGTTTACATTGGAGTAACCTATATCTTCTGCTAGAGTATAAGAACTCATACTTTGCATGGAGAATAAAGATAGATCAGGTCATATTCTCTGTGCTTGCCTGGAGAGACTGGTTTCTATTCCTCTCCACAACTTTCATGACAGTCATATATAACATAAACCCTCTGATTCACAGGTGAAAACAAACTGAAAAACTGAAAACTGAAAAAAACAACTAAAAACTGAAAAAAAACTGACAGGTCTCTATTTCAGCAGAATATGCAAAACGTACGTTTGTCTGTGTGCAGTAGGCTGAGGTAGAAGTGTGCCAAAATTGCCAAAACACATGTTGTATATGCAGAGATACCCAAACAAAGATATATACATCTTACTTTGTGAGCAAAAACCTCGGCAACAATCTGCTTATCCTTTTAATTTCCTGAAAATGCTTCCTAAAACTAGTCCCTTCTTCATTTTGAAAAAATCTCTCAGTAAAGGCAAAGGTTATGGTTGTAAGCTGTAGCCATGGTGATTGATATGAGGATAATCTTATGAATATAATAATTAATATGTTAGGCCTGCCATCAATTTAAATTAAAAAAAAATTCTAAAATGTAATTTGTTTAAAACTAATGCAGTGCAATGCTTACAAAGTCCCACACATAAATATGCTCATGCTTTTTCCCCCTTCAGTCTTTGCTATTAACATTCATCAACTACAAAATTAGAAAATTGCATTTTTAAATAATGATGCATGGAAAATGAAATAAAAAAGCTTCTCTTTGTAGGCCTAACTAGTTTATCAACAAGTCAAAACAAATGTTAAGTAGTCAAACAGGCCATCAGGCAGTATTTCTAACACTTAACTCTAGGTTGGTTATATAGTATATACAAGGCAAATCAACGTGCTTAGCATAAAACACTGTTTTTCATTATTGGTATTTTTATTGTATAAATTCTCACGTACAACGTGCAGCAATCTTTCACAGACTCGGAGCAGTAATTATTACGTCACTTCCTGAGTCTTCAGCTGTTTTTTTAAAATGTTATTACGGTGCATAACTTACTGAAGAAAACTGAGCAACGTGTTGTTGCTGGTGATAAAACCACAGATTATATATATATATGAACATTGAAGCGATAATGGCGTTAAAGACCCGCTGATCGCTGTCAGAGTCTCTGAATGAATGACCGCGTTGCATTGTGGGATATGGGATACCTGCTTTGAATGCGCCCAGCGTAACGTGACGTATCGTTGTCGTGGTAACCACTGAAAGTTTTCTGATTCATAAGTATAATTATTAATAGGCCTAATAATATTCGCTGCGGTGACAGAAAATACATTTGAGAATAATAAAATATCGTAGAGGGTTTAATAACGTAAAGGAAACAATCTATTTCAAACAATGTACTGTTATTTAGACAAGAGAAATCGCAACTAACTCACTATAATAAATTATAAAAGGAGGACGTTTCGTAAACTACAAAACAACATTTACCACCGCCCACTGCGTGACGTTGTTGAACCTAATAAATTATAAAAGGAGGACGTTTATTTGAATCAGGGAATACGTGTGTCCACCACGTAAATGAGCCTCATTGACTTTGTATGGGTGTCGTTTACGTGGTACCCACACGTAATTTCAACACATTACGTGCCGACACCACGCATATTGGATTTAAGGGAACGTGTTCATTTCACGTATTTCTGTGAGATCAGGTTGACACAGGCGCTGTGGGAATGCAAACACAGCGCCTGTGTCCCTCTACTTTGTAAGCAGGAGAAGGAAGGCGGCTTTCAGAGTTCTGCTAGTGCTGAAAGCAGCCAGGGGGTACAGCTTGGGCTGCATGTGGAGACGGTTCTGTCTGAGGAGATGTGACAACAGATGGTGTGGACAGTATGAGCACCACCTCGGGCCCATGAGGGCATTCTGCGGTATGTCAGACTGAATTGCTGTTCCAGTGGTTACATGATGCCACATTCTTGGTAAACATGACAGACTTGTGAAGTTCTGCAGATCTTCAAAGCTCCTTTGTGGCGGGGCGGGTCGAATACGCCTTCAGTGAGACATGTTTTAACTTTATCCCACAGAAATGGACACAAATCAATCGATTGATTAAAACAAATGCTTCCTGTCAAGAGCCTTGTGAGAGACATTGGATCCAACTCCTGATAAGTAAACTGAGCCATGCAGACTGGAAGCATTTCCCCACCCTAACCTGCAGCTCATTTATTACAAATCACCTCCTCACTCCAATCCATCGCATTAAGGGTGGGGCGTTGTCACAACTTTCCTACCAGCAACTTTCCACGCTCTGTCTCTGCGGACGCTACACTCACCTGCAGGAGACGGTGATTTCTACTTTAGTAGCGGGGATGTTGCCGGTGATCGGGTCGAAGTCGTACACCGACGACATGTCCTCTAGTTTGTCCAGAACGTCTCCCTCCACCAGCTCCATTGCCAGAGCTCGAGGTGGCTCGGGTCTGATCCGGGAGCCGCTCGGCCGGGAGCGCGTCGAGTCTCCGGTGACCACAGAGACTAGATCAGAGACCAGTCGGCCTCTGGTCCGAGCGGGAGAGGAAGCCACTTCACAAATGTTGAAGCTGGAGATGAGCACTGAGTGAGTGGACGCCCGCAACAACACAAATAAATAAAAAACGCGCAATTGGTTATTCGTCCATGACGTAAATACAATATGCAGCGGGAGATGATCTGAGATCACGGTGCGCGTCACATGAAGAGCTGCACTTCTCTCGGTTTGGTCTTCAGCCTGTGCGCACAGCGCAACGTGTGTAGAGGAGAGGCTCTCTCACACACACCCATCCTCCCTCCTCCCACACCACGCTCAAGGGCTGGCAACCTTGCCCAAGCCCCGTCGCTGCTGCTGGCGCCCCGCTGCAGCCTCCCCGCTGCTCGCGGACAATGTGGGAGGGAGCCAGCGGAATGGGAATTTAATTAGGCACGTTTGTTTTTTAATAACGGCCAGACTTTATTTGGTTTTGTGGGAAATTGTAGCGCGAAATCCATCAAAAGCTTTGAATATGGATTAGCGTGTGATAGCAGACACCTTCAGACCCTCCTGCACACGATGCTGCACAGTGGCTGTCAAACTGGTGCCCGGGATCATGTGCATTATTGGATCGTTTCATCTCCTCATCCCATAAAGTATTCATAAAGATGGGTCTGAGAGGGAGTAATCACTTGAACTGCTCTCAACCAATGCCGAGATGTCTGTATGGACTGCTTTGTCTCAAAGGGGAGTATTTCAGCACCACAGCAATGGACAGTTCCCAGTAGTAGAAAACCAGCAGAAAAGTATCCAGAAACGTATTTCGCCCCAAACGCTAACTGAGCAATAACTGTGCATTTAACCAAATAATCCAAATTAATTTGGATTCACAGTTGGTAAGAGTGAAACCAGTGTGTGGACTTTAGTAAGTGTATGTGGTGGAAGGAAGCATGTGCAAGATAGTTTAAGAAACGCAGTTACCAATTAAAATGTGTTCATGCTGGCTGATTTAAAATCTATATTAATTACAAGGAGGGGATTACATAGATATGTAATGGCCACCACCCACCGTTGGCCTGTTGTATGCAGCTAAAACCTGTACACATTGTAATTAAACTGGCCAGATAACTACTGTACCAAAAGGCTGTGGCTGTGTGTGTGTGTGTGTGTGTGTGTGTGTGTGTGTGTGTGTGTGTGTGTGTGTGTGTGGTCTGACACTCTCTCTCTCTTTTTTGATGCATAAACAAAGGACTAACATACGTATACAAAATGCACAGAAACACCAGTCGTCATGAATAACCATAAGCAGCTGTTTCACACAGATTACTGTTGCATCAGGAAACAAACACCTTTTGATCAACTTGGGAAACTACAGTACAGTTTACAGTTGCCCATTCCCGTTTGTAAGAAAGAAAAACTGTTTTGAGTATTCTCAGGCGCCAGCTTGTTAAGCAAAGACGTACAAAACAATATTAATTATCTTTGAATGCTACTGCATCCCAATGAAGGACCCGGAGGTGGTCAAGGCTTTGTACTGCTGCTCATTAAGAACTCTATCGGGGATTCAATGTCTCCTTCTGCATCAGGAAGGAAATCACGTTTGACCAACTTGAAAAAGTTGTCATATATCTGGTATTATTTTACCTTTACTGCCTTTCTCTTACCCCCCACACCCCAACCCACACACACGCATACACACACACACACACCTACATGCACACACATAGCTTTAAGCATGTTTTTCTTTCATAAAATCTGTGCAGAAGAGTACTTTGCATCTGGATTTTGGAAATCAATTTATACTGACAGAGGATGCTTCTGCCCACACAGCCCTGCAGCCAAGGATCAGGAACACGCATGCACGCACACACTCATTCTTTCAGAGGCATGCACCAATGTGCACATATAAAGACAAATAATGTTCTCAAATGTGTCTGAACCATCCATACATGGAGATAGAGTTTCTCTGCCGGGAAAATTCATGTATTTTAAGGGATGCTATTTGGAGTGGGTGAACATGTTATTGCAGATGTTCCAAGGAGTGGGCTGGCAGGAGCAGGGCCAGAGGACAAACACACATTAGAAACAGAAGGAAGAAGACCTTCATAGCAGCCTTGAGAAGCCATCTGAGGTATTGCAAATGCACACAAACTGGGATTCCAGATTCCAAATATAATTCATTAACAGATACACCTATATTTCCATCTTTTCTTCTGTTTTGATCTAAAAGCAAAAAGGGCTGTTGTTGAAGTTTGTTCACAGTTTTCGACCTCGATATTTTTTGAATTGTAATTTTCTGGATCAATGTTATCGCTTTATACAGAAGATATGTTTCATGTACTTATCTTGAATGTTTTCAGATGACTGAATGTGCTTCATCATTATGGTGATTAATACCATTCCAATGCTTCATACAGGCTACACTTTACATCTAACGTCTTTAAAGTGAAACTTAATGTTGTAAAATGGAACAACTTTTGGCATCAAAATACCTGGTAAAGGTTATCATTTTTGAGTTACAATAAGTATGATTTGTTACCTGGCATTAGTTAAGTATGTAAGCAAAAAAGAATAGAATAAGTCCATCCATCCACCCTGACCTCCTGCCTACGAGGACTTTGGGGCTCTTTATAGGACATTACCTGACTTCCTCTTTGCTTACTATTACTAAAGCCAATAGAGCTCAACTAGGTGGAGCAGGCCCCATAGCTATGAGGCTAATAACGCCTGATATTATTATTATTATTATTATTATTATTATATTGCTTGACCACAATCAGTTACAGTCATCAATCACAGCATTATTTAATCAATACTGTTCTATCATCACAATCAATGTATTACTATTACAAAATGCACTCAAACACAACAGTGTTTCAGAAAACACATAACATTCAGGCGGGACTCAAACAGGGCTGCTCGGATTGTCTGCCCGCCTGCAACAAACAGAAGTTCTTCTTCTTTTGGAGCAGACGGGATGCATGCAGCACATTGCTGCTTTTCACATGTCAGGATGAGGAGATATGATAAAAGTTGATTTACCCCCAAGAAATGTAAAGATGTGTATTTCAAGCAACACTAAATTACATTACATCATTTAGCTGACGCTTTTATCCAAAGCGACTTACACGCTATACAGTACCGTAGTGTACCAGCAACGGTGAGCAATGAGGGTTAAGTGTCTTGATCAAGGACACATCGACATGAACTATCACATACGTGTTGACAGACTAAAACAAGATGTTACTTTATTCAATAACCATGACTGCCGTTATGTAGCATTACGTCATTGAGCTCAAAACGTCTCTCACTTACATTTTGTGACAACAAAAGAACAAATACTTCTGTTTCCATTCGGATTCCAATCAGCAACGTCCAGTACTCAACTGTTTGAGTCTCACCTCAATGTTGTGTTTTTTCTGTTTTCTCGAACACAAGAATCGTTTTTTTTCTTTAAACAAAGGAGACCATACAATACTTCTCTGGAGCAGTGATGGTGAGACTAAATATTAAAGCCATTGGAAAGGAGAAACAAAGCCATGCCTATTTCTGAACGTCTTGTTGAGTGATCAATAGCAAAGGCTTACAAAACACTGGATATCTCTTTTAAATGCAGTTTTATCCAATTGCGATGGACCAGGAGGTTGTCAATGCTTTGTGCTGCTGGTCCCATTGGGGATTCAAGTGTCCCTTTCCCTTGGCTTCCTGCAGTTTCCTAAGCACTAATAACTGTGTTGATGCTTAGTTGGGTCTTGCTATCCAAAAATATCACTTTTCTTTCAGCTTCCAACCCACACTTTGAAGTTTGACACCATCGAGTGTGTCAAGGTTTACGTTGAGGCTGTAACAGGAAGTAACAAAAGGAAAGCACTGCAATACCAGATTGAAAATCATATTGTATTTCAAGATTCTCCCACAGCTCAAATATATTTGGTGGAGAATAATTCTTATTCTCATGTGATCATCCAAAAGAAGATGACATGATGTCATGCAAAGGTATTTCTAAAACAGTAAATACACGATCAAAAATGTCAACAGTGAACTTCAGATGTTGGTGTCATGACCTCACAATCGAAGAACCAAAGATTTTCTCATCGATACACACATAGAAAGACACATTATAGGAAGAACCCTGAATCCAGCTCAGCATAAAGAAGACATTTTAAATTAAGGATTCAACTACTTGAAAAGCGTTGAGTCTGCTTTATGCTTCAAGCTAATGGCAAATATTCAACTTAAGAATTCCCCAAAAGAATTGTAAATTAGACAGAAAAGCCTTTTCCTTAAATTCCATTCCCTCTAGTGAAGACTTTTAACAGTAACCATACATTAGGTATTACAGGAATAGTATTTAAGAGAATACAGTACATCTTATATATATATACATATATAGTGCCTCTGCCTCCGCCCCCTTACCAAAGCACCCCAGCCTATCCAAATTCATCCTCATCTCAAAATTGCTCTATTTAACACCCGATCCCTAAACAACAAGGGCCTCTTACTCAAGGAATTCATAACTAACAATAACCTGGACTTTCTCTGTTTAACTGAAACATGGCAAAACCAACAGGACTACTTTTCCTTAAACCAAACCACACCCCCTGGATATTCATACGCCACGCCACCATGGGCATGGTGGTGGAATAGCCACAATTTTTCGAGAAGCCATCACTACTAGTGTAATAACCATCCCGGCTCCCTCCTCATTTGAACAACTTGTTTTTAAACTGTCTGGTCCTCTCTGGTGTAGACGTCATCAACCTCCCCTCGCTCTCCTCCTCCTTGGCTGCTATCGTCTCTGCCTCTGCCCTTATTTCAACTGCCTCCCCCACTGCCCTGGTCAATCACTATAATGATGCACTCTCCTCCTGTCTTGACCTCATCGCCCCCAAAAAATCCAAACTTGTCTCCTTCACCCACTCTGCCCCCTGGTACACTGACCAACTTTGCCACCTTAAAGTGCAGGGCCGTCAATTGGAACGTCTTGCTAAAAAAACTGGACTCACTGTTCACCTTGATGCCTTCAAACTCCACTAACTACAATATAAAGATGCCCTTAACACTGCTTACTCCTCTCACTACTCCTCCATCATCCAATCTGGCTCCAACAACCCTAAAATGCTTTTGTCCACCATCAACAAACTCCTCAAGCCCATAGACACCATCTCCACCTCCTTCACCACCAGTAAATGTAATTCATTTCTATCCTTCTTCAATGATAAAATCACCGCAATACACAACCAGCAGTTGTGACGGCCACTACCACCACCCCCAGCCCTCAACATGATTTAGACCCTCCCCTACTTCCAAGATACTCACTCTCATCCTTCACTGAAATGGACCTCTCCTCCATAGTCTCCAGCATGAAGACCTCCACCTGTGCCCTTGACCCCCTCCCCTCTTCCTTAGTCAAGGCCTGCCTCCCCTCCCTCTCCCCTCTCATCACAAACATCATCAACTCCTCACTGTCCTCTGGTCTCATACCCCCCCCCCCCCTCCTCCCACACTCAAGCTTGCTGCTGTCACCCCTGTGCTAAACAAACCTGGTCGTGACCCTGACATCCCCAACAACTACAGTCCCATCTCCAACCTCCCCTACCTATCCAAAATCCTTGAGAGAGCTGTTGCATCACAACTCAAGTCCCACCTTAATCTCCATAATCTCTACGAACCCTTCCAATCCGGCTTTCGTTCAAAACACAGCACAGAAACCGCCCTACTGAAAATCACAAGTGACATTCTTCTCTCTGCTGACTCTGGCTTCCTCACCATCCTCATCCTTCTTGACCTCAGCGCCGCCTTTGACACTATCAACCACTCCATCCTCCTCTCACGTCTCCAGTACTCCCTTGATATAACTGGCACTGCCCTCTCCTGGTTCACCTCCTATCTTTCAGATCGACATCAATTCATTAGCATAAATAACTGTAAATCCTCCACTCCACCAGTTACCCATGGTGTCCCCCAAGGTTCCGTGCTTGGTCCCCTCCTCTTCATCATTTACATCCTTCCGCTTGGACAAATTATCCGTCGTCATGCTCTCGATTTCCACTGCTACGCTGACGACACCCAACTCTATTTCTCCTCCAAAACCATCACCTCAGTCACCCACTCCACTCTCACCACCTGTCTCACTGAAATAAAATCATGGATGCAACAGAACTTTCTCAAACTCAACTGCAATAAATCCAAATTACTCAGCATCGGCCCAAACTCCCTTACCCGCTCAGCTCAGACCTTCTCTCTAAACATTGATGGCTCCTTCGTCACCCGCTCCACCCAGATCTGCAACCTCGGTATCATTCTTGACCCCACCCTTTCTTTCCTACCCCATGCCAACCACATCACCAAAACTGCCTTCTTCACCTCAGGAACATTGCACGCCTCCGACCCTCCCTATCCTCTGCCACCACCGAAATGCTCATCCATGCCCTCATAACCTCCAGACTTGATTACTGCAATAGCATCCTCTATGGCTCTCCCAACAAAATTATCAACAAACTCCAATATGTTCAGAACTCTGCCGCCCGCCTGCTCACCTCCACCCAGCGCTATGAACATATCACCCCGGTCCTACGCAACGTCCATTGGCTCCCGGTCAAATATAGGATTGACTTTAAAATGTTGCTCACCATCTTCAAAGCTCTAAAAAAATATATATATATATATATATATATATATATATATATATATATATATATATATATATAGCTCAATATTATATTCCATTTCTGGCAATTTCCCTAAATGCAACATACTGCTCCTTTAAGCAAACTGATGATTTAGGATTCCACTGGAATGAATCCTACCACTGAGGCTTTGTCTGTCTCTGCTGGCTGTAGAAGCTTGCGGGTTCCTTACTTCTCCCCTGTAGAGTAGTAGGGGGTTTCAGACCCCAGTTCAAAGGAGCCACATGTTCCCTCCCAGAGTGTAACTCTGTGGGGATGTGACAAACATCACAGAGAAGCCTTTTATGAATGATGACTGAGACCAACTGGCAGACAGACAGAAGGACCCATGGACTGACAAGCCCACATTAGGTATTTATTGACTGGCTAGTGGCTTGGTGCTCCCTAATGGTGTGTTCACACCGAACGCGACGCGAATCTTTCGCGCGACCAGATTACATGTAAAGTCAATGCACAGACGCGTTTGGTTGCGACAGACGCGAAATTTCGCCGGGCGGCGCGTTAGACGCGTTTGGCGCGGCGCGTTTGACGCGGCGCGTTTGACGCGGCGCGTTTGACGCGAAATTCGCGTGAGTTGAAATTTTCCAACTCGGGCGAAAATTCGCGTCGCGAAAGCCAATCAGCGTTGAGAAGCTCTGCGCGTCATCACCGCCGTCCTGCCGGTTTGAATCAAACAGCTGCTGATCCACCAGAAGTAGCGCTGGCAGCGGCCGTCATTCAGACGCTGTTGTGCGGCTACGGATAATATTATGAACCCGGACACGGGGGCGTTTGATGGTCCGACATTAGAGGGACTTCCACAAGAAGGTTAAAGCAGAACTAGTGGTTAGTTTAATGGTGGATGGCGGAAACGGTACTGTTTTTACGGAGATAAGCCACGGAGATAAGCCCCGCCCGCGTTAAAGCGAATTTGCGTTGACGGAAATTAACCACATAAAGTCGAGCGAGTAAACTCACTCGAGTAACGCAACGCGAAATTTCGCGTCGCGTTCGGTGTGAACACACCAATAAAGTTGAGCGAGTAAACTCACGCGAGTAACGCGACGAGAAATTTCGCGTCGCGTTCGGTGTGAACACACCATAAGGCAGCAGCAGTGGGGATTTAAAGAGCTGACTGCTGGGTTACAGCAGCAGAACAATAATAATACAAAAAGCCCCACTCTCGTGAGCAGGTCTACAACTGTAGACACACAAAAGCTCAAACTAATTATGAACTGCTTGATTTAACACGTGCTACTACCCTCACGTGAGCTCCTCGTTGCAAAGTTTTAATGGTGCAGTATTTTCTCTCTTTTAGGCTTTAACGTTTCACTGTTGAGAGCTCCAGGGCCACCCCATGGCTCCCTTCTCCTCTCTATATTGAGTCGGTTTAACTCCAGATTAATACCAGACTCAACAGCAAAGAACTCTCACAGGCAAAGTTTCCATCAGAAACTTTTTAAGAAATTAAAATCTGTCTACTGTTTTTGTTATTTGCACTTTTGCAGTACATATTACAGTTATTCGCAGGAGTGGGAGAGTCAGACAACTCCCTTCGTGATTCACGAGGGCAACTCACCCCGTGATTCCGTCAGAAGGAATCCCCCACCCCCCTCCTTAAATTTCTTTAGTGCTCCAATAGGCTTAGACTGCTGGGGGAAATCTTAGGATACACTGAGCTTTTCTCTCCTCTTCTCATTCTCTCTATCCTTCTGGATGAATTAATGTTTCTTCAATGCACATTACTAACTCTTCTTCCTCTCGGGAGCCTCTGTGCTTCCTTTCCTCAAGCTTCCATGGATCGTGGCTGTCTGAAGCCGGTCCTGCTCCTGCCATGGCGGCCCTCCTGATGCCCCTCCTCTCTACCTTCTTCTGCTGACATGGATCGTGGTTATCTGGATCGTGGTCCATGCCTACTACTCATTACATGAATAATTTCTGTTGTATTCATTGAATGTGCTGTAACTATGTTACGTTGTTCATTCTATACACATGACATGTCAATGTTACAACCTGTTATATGTGTCCATGTTACAGGCTGTTATATGTGTCCATGTTACAGGCTGCTATATGTGTCAATGTTACAGGCTGTTACATGTGTCCATGTTACAGGCTGTTACATGTTCCCATGTTACAGGCTGTTATATGTGTCCAGGCTGTTATATGTGTCCATGTTACAGGCTGATACAGCCTCGTCTGTTCTGTCAGCCCTTCCTTCAACCGACTCTTTCTCACTCATGCATCCTCTGCCACGGACACTCTCCTCTCTACTCTGTCCTCCTCTCTTGATTCTCTCTGTCCTCTTACGACACGTAAGGTCCGCAACTCCCCTCCAGCTCCGTGGTTGTCAGACCCGGTCCGTGCCCAGAGAGCCACTTTGCGAGCATCAGAAAGGAAATGGCGAAAATCCAAACACGCAGACGACCTGCACGCCTATCACTCTCTTCTCGCCTCCTTCTCTGCCTCTATCTCTGCAGCCAAAAGCCTGTTCTACCAATCCAGAATTGAATCTTCTTTCTCTAACCCCAAAAAACTCTTCTCCATTTTTTCCAACCTCCTTGACCTCCCCTCTCCTCCTCCTCCCTCCACCCTTCTACCGAACCACTTTGTCAACTACTTTACAAAAAAGATAGATGACATTCGCTCCTCATTTACTGATCCCCCTCCCATAACTACATCTCCACTAACCCTATCCGCCTCCCCTTCGCTTTCCACTTTCACCCCCCTGTCTCCCGATCAAGTTCTTACCTTGGTAACCTCTGTCCGCCCAACCACCTGCCCCCTTGACCCCATCCCATCTCACATCCTCCAGTCTATTGCTCCTGACCTTCTTCCCTTTCTCACCCATCTTATTAACACCTCCCTCTCAACTGGTTGTTTCCCTAACTCTCTGAAGGAGGTGTGGCGACCCGGGGGCTGGGAGGTAAGATTCCGGGGCAAAACAGTAACCACAAAGACAATAGCGTTTCCAACAAAAAGATTTCTTTAATAACGATGCAGGGATGGGGGGAAGGGGAATGTCCAAAAAGGTCAACTTAAAATTCTTCCCGTCCGGGGTCGGCGTCCTCGCGCCTTGGGTTCGGTGATTCCTCAGTCCTATGACAGAGCAGAAGCGAGACATTAATGGTAGGTTACCTCCAGCTTCCTGTGGCGTTGCCTCTGTCGCTCCGCGGCTTCATCTGTCGGCCTCTCCCTTTCTCTCTGTTTCCCCGCCTGAGATATAGTCCCCTAATTGGGGATTGCCTGCAGGTGTGTCCACTGCCAATTCCCTATTGGCTGCAGCACCTGCACGGGGAAGTACTGCGTGTTAATCACTTCCCCCAGCTGGAGCCTGGGGATCCTCCCCCGGGGCTCTCGCTTTCCCGTTGGTTCGCCACAGAGGCAAGAGTTAACCCTCTCCTGAAGAAACCCACTCTCAACCCGTCAGAAGTCAACAATTACAGACCTGTCTCTCTCCTTCCCTTTCTTTCCAAAACCCTGGAGCGAGCTATCTTCAATCAAGTCTCCTCCTTCCTCCATCAGAACAACCTTCTGGACCCTCACCAGTCTGGATTCAAGATTCAAGGCAGGCCACTCAACAGAGACTGCCCTCCTTGCTGTCTCTGAACAGCTTCACACTGCGAGAGAAGCCTCTCTCTCCTCTGTCCTTATCCTTCTGGACCTTTCTGCTGCCTTTGACACAGTGAACCACCAGATCCTCATCTCCTCCCTCCAGGACCTGGGTATCTCAGGCACTGCGCTCTCCCTCCTCTCATCCTACCTCAGCGAACGGACCTACCGGGTAACCTGGAGAGGATCTGTGTCTGACCCATGTCCTCTCACTACTGGGGTCCCTCAAGGCTCGGTCCTCGGTCCTCTCCTCTTCTCCCTGTACACCAACTCTCTTGGCTCCGTCATTCGCTCGCATGGCTTTTCCTATCATAGCTATGCTGACGACACCCAACTGATCCTCTCGTTTCCCAAATCGGAAACACAGGTAGCAGCACGAATCTCGGCCTGTCTGACTGACATCTCACAATGGATGTCCGCACATCACTTGAAGATTAACCCCGACAAGACGGAATTACTTCTCCTTCCAGGGAAAGACCTGGCGGGTCTACCTGCTGGTGCCATCCGACCTTTGCAGCTCATCCAGAATGCTGCAGCTCGACTGGTCTTCAACCTCCCGAAATTCTCACACACCACTCCGCTCCTCCGCGACCTTCACTGGTCACCGGTGGCCGCCCGCATCCGCTTCAAAACACTGGTACTGGCGTACCGTGCTACGAACAGATCTGGTCCAGTCTACATCCAGGACATGGTAAAACCTTACACCCCAACTCGTGTGCTCCGCTCGGCTTCTGCCAATCGGCTTGTAGCTCCGTCGCTGCGAGCTAAACACTCAACAAAGTCTCGACTGTTCTCTGTCCTGGCTCCTCGGTGGTGGAATGAGCTCCCCATTGACATCAGGACATCAGAAAGTCTCTACATCTTCCGTCGCAAACTAAAAACATATCTTTTCCGACTATACCTTGAATAAAGGATGTAGCACTATAGTAGCACTGAAATGGCTCTTACTGATAGCACTTTGTAGTCGAAACTTTGACGAAATTGTACCTTCTTGATTCTTGTTGTTCTGATTCTTGTTTGTAACCGTAGAATGCACTTATTGTAAGTCGCTTTGGATAAAAGCGTCAGCTAAATGACATGTAATGTAATGTAATGTAATATGTGCCAATATTACAACCTGTTATATGTGTCAATGTTACAACCTGTTATATGTGTCCATGTTACAGGCTGTTGTATGTGTTCATGTTACAGGCTGTTACATGTGTCCATGTTACAGGCTGTTATATGTGTCCTTGTTACAGGCTGTTATGTGTCCATGTTACAGGCTGTTGTATGTGTTCATGTTACAGGCTGTTACATGTGTCCATGTTACAGGCTGTTATATGTGTCCATGTTACAGGCTGATATATGTTTCAATGTTACAACCTGTTATATGTGTCCATGTTACAGGCTGTTACATGTGTCCATGTTACAGGCTGTTACATGGGCACATGTAACAGGCTGTTATATGTGTCCATGTTACAGGCTGATACAGTATATGTGCCAATATTACAACCTGTTATATGTGTCAATGTTACAACCTGTTATGTGTCCATGTTACAGGCTGTTGTATGTGTTCATTTTACAGACTGTTACATGTGTCCTTGTTACAGGCTGTTATGTGTCCATGTTACAGGCTGTTGTATGTGTTCATGTTACAGGCTGTTATATGTGTCCATGTTACAGGCTGATATATGTTTCAATGTTACAACCTGTTATATGTGTCCATGTTACAGGCTGTTACATGTGTCCATGTTACAGGCTGTTATATGTGTCCTGGCTGTTATATGTGTCCATGTTACAGGCTGATAAAGTATATGTGCCAATATTACAACCTGTTATATGTGTCAATGTTACAACCTGTTATATGTCCTTGTTACAGGCTGTTATGTGTTCATGTTACAGGCTGATATATGTTTCAATGTTACAACCTGTTATATGTGTCCATGTTACAGGCTGTTATAAGTGTCAATGTCAATGCCCAGGTGTGTTAGAGACTTGCTTATCTCCCTGGAGCAGTTCCTGTCCTGCTGAAGACTGAGCCCAACCTTATAAAAGAGTGCTTTTATGGCAGAGAGGTATGGGGTCAGATCGGTCTCATAATTCACAAATGCACACAGAACAATTCACAAATATATTTGATTTACAAATGCACACAGAAGGATTTACAAATACATTTTACAAATAAATCTGACTCACAAATGCACAAAGAATGAATTACAAATACATTCCAATGCACAAATGTGGATTTGTATGTATTTATTTGTGGATCGCTCTGCATTCGTGTGTGAATTGCTACACATTTGTGTGTGGGTTTTTTGAGACTCCCCTGACGTCGCCTGATCCACAAATGCATTTTTTCAACATGGACCTATCTGTAGCCAATCAGATGTCGCCCTCATTTTCAACCAATCACATCACTGCCGTCCCGCCGTTGCGGAAGCAGCTCTGGAAGCGGTTGTCATTCAGACGCAGTTGTGCGACTACGGATAATATTATGAACCCAAACACGGGGAGTTTGATGGTCCGACGTTTGAGGGACTTCCACAACAAGTATAAAGCAAAACTAGTGGTTACTTCAATATATATTTAAACTATATGTGGTTAAATCGCGGCATTCACTTCATTTGCGACGAAAAGGGGGCGTGACTTGTCTCTGTAAAAACAGTTACCATTTCCTCGATCCAGAAAGAAAGAATACATACATTATCCTTATATCCTTATATGAACACAGACACGGGGCCGTTTGATTATCCGCCGTTTCAGGGACATCCACAACAAGTACAAAGCAGAACTAGTGGTTACTTCAATGGTGGAGACTGAACTGTGTTGAGCACTGAACCCTCAGTTGCTCCCCGGGGCGCCTCACAGCAGCACACTGCTCCTTAACTACATAGGATGGGTTAAATGCAGAGAATAATATCCCTAAGGGAATTAATAAAGGATAATTTATGTCTTCTTTCTTTCTGGATGGCGGAAATGGTTTTTACAGAGATAAGTCACGGAGATAAGCCACGCCCCCTTTCCGGCGCAAATGAATTGAATACCGTGATTTAACCACATATAGTGTAAATATATATTGAAGTAACCACTAGTTCTGCTTTATACTTGTTGTGGAAGTCCCTCAAACGTCGGACCATCAAACTCCCCCGTGTTTGGGTTCATAATATTATCCGTAGTCGCACAACTGCGTCTGAATGACAAATGCTTCCAGAGCTGCTTCCGCAACGGCGGGACGGCAGTGATGTGATTGGTTGAAAATGAGGGCGACATCTGATTGGCTACAGATAGGTCCATGTTGAAAAAACGCATTTGTGGATCTGGCGACGTCAGGGGAGTCTCAAAAAACCCACACACAAATGTGTAGCGATTCACACACGAATGCAGTGCGAACCACAAATAAATACATGCAAATCCACATTTGTGCATTGGAATGTATTTGTAATTTGTTCTTTATGCATTTGTGAGTCAAATTTATTTGTAAATCCTTCTGTGTGCATTTGTAAATCAAATATATTTGTGAATTGTTCTGTGTGCATTTGTGAATTATGAGACCGATCTGACCCCATAGTGGAGGACACTGTTTTGCGGCTACTGATAATATTATGAATCTAGACACGGGGGCGTTTGATGGTCCAACGTTTGAGGGACTTCCACAACAAGTATAAAGCAGAACTAGTGGTTAGTTCAATCGTGGATGGCGAAAACTGTACTGTTTTTACGGAGATAAACCACAGAGATAAGCCCCGCCCCCTCTCAGGCACGACTGAAGCGAATGGCGCAAATGAGGCAAATTAACTACATCAAACGCGTCGCGTTTGCCCGTGTGAACGCAGCATTAGCGTTCAGAATACATTGGAATTGCGATCATAGCATACATTTTCAAAGAGTCACAGTAATTACAATTTTGCATGTTACTTTCTGACGCCGGCAACAGGGTCTGTACAAGAAGAGTTAGTGCGAGCGGGACATAAATAATACATTATAAGACCAAAGATGCAGGCCGTATGAAATCTGACCGCGTGGCGTGATTGGCCCACGGTCTGGACTTTAGACACCCCTGCTCTACATGATACATGTTGGCCAAAGCAGTACACACTGCTAGTAGTATCTGGGTGTGGGGCGGGGGGGGCGTGGTCAGCGCACCTGTGACGGGAGAGAGAGAGAAGGACGCTCGGAACAGCTGCGGCTAACGAGCCGCAGCTGTAGCCAATGAGCGCGGGGTGTGTGTGTGTGTACTTAAGCACGGCTGGGACAACAGCAGGGTGTGGTTGGAGCGTGTTGCATGAGTGCGCATGGAGCATGAGAGGAGTGCAAGCGTGTACGTGCCAATAAAGACCGTTACCAACGCCAGCAACGTGTCGTGTTGTGTGTTGCCGAGTGAAGAATCCCCGGGTAAGCAAGAACCCGTGCCACACTGGGTTTGAATACATGTGAAAGTAAAGTTCAGGTTTTTACGACATAATTAATTTATGACATTATTCACTTTACACATGATCCATTTGGTGTTCAATGAGAATAGTTTATTTGAAGAATAGCCTACAGGCTGTGCTTTTATATGGAAACACTAAGATTGGTTTTGATGTTAAAATGTTTATTTAAGGAGAGCTTTATTTTTAAAGGAACAGTTGATGGTGTTAGAACGTAACAACTATGAAGTGTCCTGATAATAAAGAGATGGATAATGTTTGATAGGACTGTTGTGACGATGGCTCAAAGGTCAAAGTCTGTTTTCTACCTTCACAGGGAATTCTGAACAAATCTGAACTGGGTGAGTGTGTCTCTGAAAATACTATGGCTCAATACTTGAGTAGATTTTACTTTCTATCACATGTGCACATGTTAAATCCCAAGGCTTTATCCTGTCTTCGGCATCATGGTGGAATTGGCGTTTTACCCGGCAGTGGCACTGATGTATTTCTTTGGCGTGATGAAAGCCACACAGGACGACCGTGTTGAGCTGGATGAGCGAGCGTCGCTGAACGTCTTCTGTCTGTTCGTGTTGGCACAGCCACTGTGTCTTGTACTGGGAGAGTACACCGGCATGGCGACATACCTCCTCACCGCTCTGGTCTCCTACAACTTCCTGCCTTGGAGAAAGACAGCGCAGCCTGTGAAGGGAAAAGAATCCACAAAGAAGACAAAGTGAGAGCGAGAAAAATACACTGAAAGAAGAAGAAGAAAATATACATATATATGTATGCAAAGAATAAGCATTCAATGTGAAAATGTTATTTGTATGAATAAATGAACGTGTTGCTCAACCATGTAGTAGTAAACATCTGTGAGAAAGTTCTGTATCCAGAGACTTACAGCTCTCTAGAAGTGAGGAAGTGACTCACGATTCCAGATGCGGCAGCAGGGTGAATATCCATAAGACGTACGAGCATCATAGAGAAACTGAGAAATCCGTCAACTAAATATCTATAGAATTGTATATATATATAAATCAATGCACCTAAAAATAATAGAAATCCACAAATATATGTATTTAAAAGTATTTGCATCAAAAACACTTGTGTTGGCTCTCGGATGTCTCTTTCCATTTCAGCGAACAATAAATATATATTTTATTTCTACATTTATGGACCTTCTTCCTTATTAACCATACCCTTCCTTGTTAGTAAATAAATCTGCATTGTGTTTAATGTTCATGAGGGATGTGTGCCTAAACCTTGGAGTTTACAGTATGAGTGTGCTTTGTAACACTGGAGTGTATGATGGGATTAGACCATGCTATTTAGAGGATAGTCCAGGCTTTGTTCTGTGTGTGTCTGAGGAAAGGTGGGCAGTTCTATTGAAGATGCTCATGAGTTCCCTCGACATTAAATTAGAGCTCATGGTACATGAAGTCATTTTACAGGTCTGCACAGTGTCTCTCTCATATTTCTCCTCTTATTAGTGAATTTACGTAACATAACGTTGTTAACCTACCTGTTACCTGGCTGTATATGTTCTCAGTTCACTTATTGGCAGGTCAGTGGTACTGCTTCTGCATCCTCCATTAGTTAGAAATACCATTAATATTCTGCAATTCTTAAACTTCCATTGCTCCTTTATTGCATTTTTAGAGCTTCCAACCTATTCCCAGGCGGTCCTCTGAACTGAATTACTTCTCCTTGTTGTCGTTCTTCTATCCATCGCAGTCATTCTCTTTGTTTCCAAGAGGCTTCTATTTATCTGTCTAATTTATTTGCCATTGTCATTTCCTTTGCATCATCTGATCTGACTATCTATTATACAGTCCATAATCATATACAAGGTCTGTATTTACCAAAGAAAACTTCTCTCCCTTTCTATGAGCACAACATGTGATTTTACAAGTTACACAGGGATTCGATCAGATAACCCTAAAGGAAGTATAACAGAGCACAAAGATGTTTTTTGTAATTTTAATATGTCTAGTTTTTTTTTTAATTAGTTGATTTGGTTAATTATTGGATCCTCCCCAATACCGAAAAAGGTGACAATGGTGGCTTTTTTAAGAATGTCACTAATTTCAGTGATACTGAGGGAAGATGTGTGCAGATCTTTCTAAAGGAGACAATGCACCTGATCCTGAAGGCATATGACGTTGCTATGACATTTTATGACCACTATACCATCATTTATTATGATTTTTTTTATCACACATTATTCTATGACTTTATGACGTAGTATGTAATGATTTCTTATTGTGACCATTATATCCGCTGCTGCTGTTACCATTAGTATTCTTTCTATCAGTATTTCTGCTATTATTAGTGCTACCAATGCTACTCTCATTATATGTCTCATGTCATATGGATTGAATATGCTTTCATTTTAATCTTTCAATTGTATTATATTGTTAATTATGGGCACATCCTCCTCTGTTGCTCTTGTTTCTTCCTTTGTTTACTCGACAGAGGATTATGTCCTGGGAACACCTTGGTCCCCCAGAATGAGCTGGAAAATGTTGCGGGAGAGAGAAGCCTGGGCCAGCCTGCTGGAGCTGCTGCCACCACAACCCGAGCCTGCATAAGCGGATGATAATGGATGGATGTAGGGAGGATGTCTTATGTTGTAGAGATTGTAAAGCTCTCCGAGGCATTATTCTTTGTAATAATTCTGGGGGATCCCGAGGCGTTCCCAGGCCAGCTGGGAGATATAATCCCTCCAGCGTGTCCTCGGTCTTCCCCGACCTCTTCCATCTTCCAGTTGGACGTGCCTGGAAAACCTCTAACGGGAGGCGTCCTGGAGGCTCAACTCCAAGCTCCCTCCTGATGTCCGAGCTCCTTACCCAATTCCGATTTTTATTTAAAATATATTTTATATGACTGGAAAGGAGTCATAGTATAGCATAAAAAAAAATGATAGTCTTGGTATAGTATGTTGAAAATAATCCTAAATAAGTCAACATACTCTACACTAAGACTATGCCTCTTTGACAAACTAAGACTATGCCTCTTTGACAAACTAAGACTATGCCTCTTTGACATACTAAGACTATGCCTCTTTTACAAACTAAGACTATGACTCTGACATACTAAGACTATGACTCTTTGACATACTAAGACTATTACTCTGACATACTAAGACTATGCCTCTTTGACATACTAAGACTATGACTCTTTGACATACTAAGACTATGCCTCTTTGACATACTAAGACTATGACTCTGACATACTAAGACTATGCCTCTTTGACATACTAAGACTATGACTCTTTGACATACTAAGACTATGACTCTGACATACTAAGACTATGACTCTTTGACATACTAAGACTATGCCTCTTTGACATACTAAGACTATGACTCTTTGACATACTAAGACTATGCCTCTTTGACATACTAAGACTATGCCTCTTTGACAAACTAAGACTATGACTCTGACATACTAAGACTATGACTCTGACATACTAAGACTATGCCTCTTTGACATACTAAGACTATGCCTCTTTGACAAACTAAGACTATGACTCTGACATACTAAGACTATGACTCTGACATACTAAGACTATGCCTCTTTGACATACTAAGACTATGCCTCTTTGACATACTAAGACTATGCCTCTTTGACATACTAAGACTATGACTCTGACATACTAAGACTATGACTCTGACATACTAAGACTATGCCTCTTTGACATACTAAGACTATGCCTCTTTGACATACTAAGACTATGCCTCTTTGACATACTAAGACTATGCCTCTTTGACATACTAAGACTATGCCTCTTTGACAAACTAAGACTATGCCTCTTTGACATACTAAGACTATGCCTCTTTGACAAACTAAGACTATGACTCTGACATACTAAGACTATGCCTCTTTGACATACTAAGACTATGACTCTTTGACATACTAAGACTATGACTCTTTGACATACTAAGACTATGCCTCTTTGACATACTAAGACTATGACTCTTTGACATACTAAGACTATGCCTCTTTGACATACTAAGACTATGCCTCTTTGACATACTAAGACTATGACTCTGACATACTAAGACTATGACTCTGACATACTAAGACTATGCCTCTTTGACATACTAAGACTATGCCTCTTTGACATACTAAGACTATGCCTCTTTGACATACTAAGACTATGCCTCTTTGACATACTAAGACTATGCCTCTTTGACATACTAAGACTATGACTCTTTGACATACTAAGACTATGCCTCTTTGACATACTAAGACTATGCCTCTTTGACAAACTAAGACTATGACTCTGACATACTAAGACTATGCCTCTTTGACATACTAAGACTATGACTCTTTGACATACTAAGACTATGCATCTTTGACATACTAAGACTATGCCTCTTTGACATACTAAGACTATGACTCTTTGACATACTAAGACTATGCCTCTTTGACATACTATGACTATGCCTCTTTGACATACTAAGACTATGACTCTTTGACATACTAAGACTATGCCTCTTTGACATACTAAGACTATTGTCAGGTTCCCTGGTAGGGAGGCTAGGCGGCTCGGACCCAAGTGCCGGACAGAATCAGGGAGAGAGAGGTTTAGTGTAGAATATCTCAACAGGTTTATTTCACAATTAGTCAAACTCGTCACTGGCTGTGATGTCGGATGCTCTCCGTGTCGTTCGCTGGATGACGTGGCGTGGATCTCGTGTGCCGTGGCTCGTAGCCGGTGACTCGTGGCTCGTGACAGGAAACTCGTGACTCGTGGTTTGTGCTCGTGATGCGTGCTCGTGCTCGTGCTCCGTGGTTCGTGACTCGTGACTCAAACGTATCCCGCACCGGGATAATGGTTGTCGGTCAGGTAGCTTGCTGGTATCTGAAAAACACAGTAGAAGCAATCTCGCGACGCCGCGGTCTGGGTTGTCGCCCTTCTTATGCGCCGTGAGAGTCCTGATGCGCCGCAGCTGCGCGCCTCTCCCCTCAGCTGTTCCGCATCGACCTGATTGCCAGAAGAGAGAGAGAGCAAGAGAGAGGGAAAAATGCAGGAGAGACACAGGAAGATAGAGAGAGAAGAGAAAAAGGGAGAGGGAGAGCAGGACACTCCAACACCAACCCTCACAGCACCCCCCCCTCAATGATCGTCTCCCGACGATCTTCCCGGCTTATCCGGGTGATCTCGGTAAAACTCCCGGAACAACTCGGGACCCACTATCATCCGGCGGGACAACCACGACCGCTCCTCGGGACCATACCCCTCCCAGTCCACTAGATATTGAAAACCCCGCCCTCGCCGACGCACCTCCAGGATCCTTGAAACCTTGTGGGCCGGATGACCGTCGATGACCAGGGCGGGCGGAGGGGGAACGGCCGGAGGGCTATGCTCACTCTCCCCCACCGGTTTCAGCAGGGAAACATGGAACGTTGGATGGATAGGCATCGAGGCCGGAAGAGTCAGTCGAACCGCCGATGGATTAATTATTCTCTCGACCGGGAACGGTCCCACGAACCTGGGCCCCATCTTCTTGGACTCCATCGGCAACGCCAAGTCTTTTGCGGACAACCAGACCTGCTGCCCCACCCGATATTCAGGAGCGGGTGCCCGAAGCCGATCCGCCAACCGTTTATTGTTTGCCGAGGACCTGGCAAGGGCAGCCCTGGCCGCTGCCCAGACGGACCGGATTCGCTGGACGTGCGCCCCCACTGACGGAACCGCCACCTCCTCCTCCTGGGCTGGAAACACGGGAGGCTGAAACCCATAACACACCATGAAAGGCGACATTCCGCCAGTAGAGGAGCAGGAAAGGGAATTGTGTGCATACTCCACCCAGGGTAGATGGACACTCCAAGAAGCGGGATGCTGGGCACACACACACCGCAGGGACGTCCCCAGGTCCTGGTTTGCACGCTCCGTCTGACCATTGGACTGCGGATGGTAGCCTGACGACAGACTGGCGGTGGCCCCGATCGCCCGGCAGAACGCGTCCCACACCCTCGAGGTGAACTGGGGCCCCCGGTCGGAGACGATGTCCATTGGAATACCATGGAGCCGAAACACGTGCAGAATCAACAGCTGGGCGGTCTCCAACGCGGAAGGGAGCTTGGGGAGAGGGATGTAGTGCACCGCTTTGGAGAACCGGTCGACAATCGTCAGGACGACGGTGTGCCCCTCAGATGGTGGCAATCCCGTGACGAAATCGACCGCGATATGCGACCAGGGCCTGCTCGGGATCTGCAACGGCCGCAGCAAACCGGCAGGGCGTTGATGGGAGGCCTTCCCTCGAGCACACACTGCGCAAGCGGCCACAAACCGCCGGACGTCCTCCTCCATCCTCGGCCACCAGAAACGCTGCCGGATGAACGTCGTGGTTCGCCGCGCCCCGGGATGACAGGACAGACTGGACGAATGGCCCCACTGCAGCACCGGCGCTCGCACTGTAGGAGGAACAAAAAGTCGATTCGGTGGTCCTCCCTCCGGCACCGGATCGTCCCTCGGAGCCCCCCTGACGACCGACTCGATGTCCCAGGTGGCCGCTCCCACGATGCAGTCTGATGGAACGATGAGCGTCGGGTCGGACCGCTCCGGCGAGGGATGAATCCGGGAGAGTGAGTCCGGTTTCCCATTCTTACTCCCGGGCCGGTAGGATAGGGAATATTGAAAACGGCTCAAGAACAGAGCCCAGCGCGCCTGGCGGGAGTTCAGCCTCCGAGCTGCTCGAATATAGATCAGGTTTTTATGATCGGTCCATATTAAAAAAGGTTGTTTACTCCCCTCCAACCAATGCCTCCATTCCTGTAATGCCAAAACCACCCCCAGCAGTTCCCGGTTCCCCACGTCGTAGTTACGCTCGGCGGAACTAAACCTACGCGAAAAAAAAGCGCATGGGTGAAGTCGCTGAGTAGTGGGGTCCCGTTGGGAGAGCACCGCCCCCGCCCCCGTCTCCGACGCGTCTACCTCCACTACAAACTGGAGCGCAGGATCGGGGTGCCGAAGAATGGGGGCGCAGGTAAATAACCCCCGCAACCGATCGAATGCCCCCGCCGCCTCGGGACTCCACACGTACGGAATCTTAGTGGAGGTAAGACGAGTGAGCGGCCCCGCTACCCTGCTAAAGTTCCGGATAAATCGGCGATAGAAATTAGCAAACCCCAGAAAACGCTGCAGCTCCTTCCGAGTACCTGGGATGGGCCAGTCAGCGACGGCGCGAATCTTAGCGGGATCTGGCTCCACCCGACCCCTGGCGATGACATACCCCAGGAAGCTCACTGACGCAACGTGGAACTCACATTTTGCGGGCTTGACGTAAAGTCGGTTCTCCAGCAGACGTCGGAGAACCAACCTCACGTGCTGCCGATGTTCCTCCTGAGACCGTGAAAAAATGAGGATGTCGTCAAGATAGATAAAAACGAACTGTCCTAACATGTCACGAAATAGGCTGTTCATCAGCGTCTGGAACACGGCTGGGGCGTTGGTGAGGCCAAACGGCATAACTAAGTACTCAAATTGACCTAATGGGGTGTTGAAAGCCGTTTTCCACTCATCTCCTTCCCTGATACGCACGAGGTGATACGCGTTGCGGAGATCAAGCTTCGAAAATACTTGGGCCTGGCAGAGGGGTTCAAATGACGGATCGATCAGGGGTAATGGGGTCTTGTTCTTGATTGTTATCTGATTAAGGCCCCGATAATCAATGCATGGCCGCAAAGACTGGTCTTTCTTAGTGACAAAGAAGAACCCCGCCCCCAATGGCGCGGACGACGGCCGAATCAGCCCAGCATCCAAACACTCCTGAATATACTTTTCCATCGCGGCCCGCTCTGGGCGGGAGATGTTATACAGTTTGGACGTGGGAAGCGGGGCCCCCGGAAGCAAGTCTATCGCACAATCATAGGGTCGGTGGGGAGGGAGTCGCTGGGCGAGATTCTTACAAAAAACCGGGCCGAGGTCGTGGTAGTCGCCGGGAACCCCTGTCAGGTCTGGCGGAGTCGAGGAACGCGTGGGACTCCGGGTTGCCGGAGAAGCCTCCCGGAGGCAACGTACGTGACAAGCCACGCCCCAACTGGCGATGGACAAAGTCTTCCAATCAATCTGCGGATTGTGGACCTGCAGCCACGGGAGACCTAGAACGACGGGGGATGAAGGGGACGGGATAACATATAACTGAATTGTCTCTGTGTGCTGACCAGATAAACAAAGTCTCAGGGGACCGGTACGGTGCGTAACCTGCGCGAGGAGCCGGCCGTCCAACGCGTTGACCTGTCGCGAAGGATCCAACGGTTCCACTCTCAACCCCGCCCTCTCCACTAGCCCGGCGTCGATGAAGCTTTCGTCAGCCCCGGAGTCGACCAGGACCTCCACCGGTATGTCAGCACCCTGACCCGAGAGGATGGCGTTGATGGAAATGCGGGATGTCATGCGAGACGTAGTGGTACTGCTCAATCTCACGGGTTTCTCCGGAGCAGGACTATTAACACACAGAGACGGATTTGGGCTCGCCGGCACGCTCTGATTTACTGGCGAGCCCCCCCGTTTGGGGACTCGCGGCAATTTCGGGCATAATGCCCTGCAAGCCCACAATACAGACAAAGCCGCCCCTGGAATCGTCTCTGCCGCTCCTCCGGCGTCAGACGAGCGCGCCCCAACTGCATCGGCTCGCTGGCATCCTCCCCCCTCCCAAGCGGCTCCCCCCGAGACCCGGCGTGCTCGCCCCCCAAAACCCAGCTCGACGACGGACGTGGAGCTCGCCGCCCCCGTTCTCGCCGACGCTCCCGAAGCCTATTGTCGAGCCGAATTGCCATCGTGATGAGCTGCTCGAGAGTCGCAGTGTCGTCCCGCGGAGCCAGCTCATCCCTAAGCTCCGCGGATAATCCCCGTCTGAAAATAGTCATTAACGCTGGCTCCCCCCAGCCGCTCTCCGCGGCAAGAATCCGGAACTCGATGGCGAACTCCGCCGCCGACCCGGACCCCTGCCGCAGAGAGCACAGGTGGTCGCCGGCCTCTCGTCCGCGTACCGGATGGTCAAACACTCGCCGGAGCTCTGCTGTAAACTCCGTGAAAGAGGCTAATGCGGCGGACTGCCCGTCCCACAGCGCCGTGGCCCACTGGGCCGCCCTCCCCCGCAGCAGGTTTACACAAAATGCTATCCTAGCTCGATCCGAAACGTAACTAAGAGGCTGAAGGCTGAAGACAAGGGAGCAATTCAACAGAAACCGCCCGCACGCCCCGGGCTCACCGGCGTATGGTTCGGGTAACGGAACTCGGGGTTCCCGGGTGGCTTCCACGGGAGCCGGAGCTGGAATCGCACTCACCGGGGGCGAAGCGGCAGCGGCTGGTGGCGGTGCGTCTCGTGCGGCCAGTCTCTCCACATTCAAGCTGATGTTGTCCAGTCGAGCCATAATCCCCACCAAGGCTTGCTCGTGTCTGCCCAACAGTTCTCCCTGATGGCTGACCGCCTCTCTCAACGAATCTGGTCCCGCTGGGTCCGTCATTTCCTTGGTCGCGAGATTCTGTCAGGTTCCCTGGTAGGGAGGCTAGGCGGCTCGGACCCAAGTGCCGGACAGAATCAGGGAGAGAGAGGTTTAGTGTAGAATATCTCAACAGGTTTATTTCACAATTAGTCAAACTCGTCACTGGCTGTGATGTCGGATGCTCTCCGTGTCGTTCGCTGGATGACGTGGCGTGGATCTCGTGTGCCGTGGCTCGTAGCCGGTGACTCGTGGCTCGTGACAGGAAACTCGTGACTCGTGGTTTGTGCTCGTGATGCGTGCTCGTGCTCGTGCTCCGTGGTTCGTGACTCGTGACTCAAACGTATCCCGCACCGGGATAATGGTTGTCGGTCAGGTAGCTTGCTGGTATCTGAAAAACACAGTAGAAGCAATCTCGCGACGCCGCGGTCTGGGTTGTCGCCCTTCTTATGCGCCGTGAGAGTCCTGATGCGCCGCAGCTGCGCGCCTCTCCCCTCAGCTGTTCCGCATCGACCTGATTGCCAGAAGAGAGAGAGAGCAAGAGAGAGGGAAAAATGCAGGAGAGACACAGGAAGATAGAGAGAGAAGAGAAAAAGGGAGAGGGAGAGCAGGACACTCCAACACCAACCCTCACAACTATGCCTCTTTGACATACTAAGACTATGACTCTGACATACTAAGACTATGACTCTGACATACTAAGACTATGACTCTGACATACTAAGACTATGCCTCTTTGACATACTAAGACTATGACTCTGACATACTAAGACTATGCCTCTTTGACATACTAAGACTATGACTCTTTGACATACTAAGACTATGACTCTGACATACTAAGACTATGCCTCTTTGACATACTAAGACTATGACTCTTTGACATACTAAGACTATGCCTCTTTGACATACTAAGACTATGCCTCTTTGACATACTAAGACTATGCCTCTTTGACAAACTAAGACTATGACTCTGACATACTAAGACTATGACTCTGACATACTAAGACTATGCCTCTTTGACATACTAAGACTATGCCTCTTTGACAAACTAAGACTATGACTCTGACATACTAAGACTATGACTCTGACATACTAAGACTATGCCTCTTTGACATACTAAGACTATGACTCTTTGACATACTAAGACTATGACTCTTTGACATACCAAGACTATGCCTCTTTGACATACTAAGACTATGACTCTTTGACATACTAAGACTATGCCTCTTTGACATACTAAGACTATGACTCTTTGACATACTAAGACTATGACTCTGACATACTAAGACTATGCCTCTTTGACATACTAAGACTATGCCTCTTTGACATACTAAGACTATGACTCTTTGACATACTAAGACTATGCCTCTTTGACATACTAAGACTATGCCTCTTTGACATACTAAGACTATGCCTCTTTGACAAACTAAGACTATGACTCTGACATACTAAGACTATGACTCTGACATACTAAGACTATGCCTCTTTGACATACTAA
Organism: Cottus gobio; assembly: GCA_023566465.1. Classification (NCBI taxonomy): domain Eukaryota; kingdom Metazoa; phylum Chordata; class Actinopteri; order Perciformes; family Cottidae; genus Cottus; species Cottus gobio. The sequence goes on from CM042222.1 coordinate 884,192, forward strand.
GACTATGCCTCTTTGACAAACTAAGACTATGACTCTGACATACTAAGACTATGACATACTAAGACTATGCCTCTTTGACATACTAAGACTATGCCTCTTTGACATACTAAGACTATGCCTCTTTGACATACTAAGACTATGACTCTGACATACTAAGACTATGCCTCTTTGACATACTAAGACTATGCCTCTTTGACATACTAAGACTATGCCTCTTTGACATACTAAGACTATGACTCTTTGACATACTAAGACTATGCCTCTTTGACATACTAAGACTATGCCTCTTTGACAAACTAAGACTATGACTCTGACATACTAAGACTATGCCTCTTTGACATACTAAGACTATGACTCTTTTACATACTAAGACTATGCCTCTTTGACATACTAAGACTATGACTCTTTGACATACTAAGACTATGCCTCTTTGACATACTAAGACTATGCCTCTTTGACATACTAAGACTATGCCTCTTTGACATACTAAGACTATGCCTCTTTGACAAACTAAGACTATGACTCTGACATACTAAGACTATGACATACTAAGACTATGCCTCTTTGACATACTAAGACTATGCCTCTTTGACATACTAAGACTATGCCTCTTTGACATACTAAGACTATGACTCTGACATACTAAGACTATGCCTCTTTGACATACTAAGACTATGCCTCTTTGACATACTAAGACTATGCCTCTTTGACATACTAAGACTATGACTCTTTGACATACTAAGACTATGCCTCTTTGACATACTAAGACTATGCCTCTTTGACAAACTAAGACTATGACTCTGACATACTAAGACTATGCCTCTTTGACATACTAAGACTATGACTCTTTTACATACTAAGACTATGCCTCTTTGACATACTAAGACTATGACTCTTTGACATACTAAGACTATGCCTCTTTGACATACTAAGACTATGCCTCTTTGACATACTAAGACTATGCCTCTTTGACATACTAAGACTATGCCTCTTTGACATACTAAGACTATGCCTCTTTGAAAAAAACTAAGACTATGCCTCTTTGACATACTAAGACTATGACTCTGACATACTAAGACTATGCCTCTTTGACATACTAAGACTATGCCTCTTTGACAAACTAAGACTATGACTCTGACATACTAAGACTATGACTCTGACATACTAAGACTATGCCTCTTTGACATACTAAGACTATGCCTCTTTGACATACTAAGACTATGCCTCTTTGACATACTAAGACTATGACTGACATACTAAGACTATGCCTCTTTGACAAACTAAGACTATGACTCTGACATACTAAGACTATGCCTCTTTGACATACTAAGACTATGCCTCTTTGACATACTAAGACTATGCCTCTTTGACATACTAAGACTATGACTCTGACATACTAAGACTATGCCTCTTTGACATACTAAGACTATGCCTCTTTGACAAACTAAGACTATGACTCTGACATACTAAGACTATGCCTCTTTGACATACTAAGACTATGACTCTTTGACATACTAAGACTATGCATCTTTGACATACTAAGACTATGCCTCTTTGACATACTAAGACTATGACTCTTTGACATACTAAGACTATGCCTCTTTGACATACTAAGACTATGCCTCTTTGACATACTAAGACTATGACTCTTTGACATACTAAGACTATGCCTCTTTGACATACTAAGACTATGCCTCTTTGACATACTAAGACTATGACTCTGACATACTAAGACTATGACTCTGACATACTAAGACTATGACTCTGACATACTAAGACTATGCCTCTTTGACATACTAAGACTATGACTCTGACATACTAAGACTATGCCTCTTTGACATACTAAGACTATGACTATTTGACATACTAAGACTATGACTCTGACATACTAAGACTATGCCTCTTTGACATACTAAGACTATGACTCTTTGACATACTAAGACTATGCCTCTTTGACATACTAAGACTATGCCTCTTTGACATACTAAGACTATGCCTCTTTGACAAACTAAGACTATGACTCTGACATACTAAGACTATGACTCTGACATACTAAGACTATGCCTCTTTGACATACTAAGACTATGCCTCTTTGACAAACTAAGACTATGACTCTGACATACTAAGACTATGACTCTGACATACTAAGACTATGCCTCTTTGACATACTAAGACTATGACTCTTTGACATACTAAGACTATGACTCTTTGACATACTAAGACTATGACTCTTTGACATACTAAGACTATGCCTCTTTGACATACTAAGACTATGCCTCTTTGACATACTAAGACTATGACTCTTTGACATACTAAGACTATGACTCTGACATACTAAGACTATGCCTCTTTGACATACTAAGACTATGCCTCTTTGACATACTAAGACTATGACTCTTTGACATACTAAGACTATGCCTCTTTGACATACTAAGACTATGCCTCTTTGACATACTAAGACTATGCCTCTTTGACAAACTAAGACTATGACTCTGACATACTAAGACTATGACTCTGACATACTAAGACTATGCCTCTTTGACATACTAAGACTATGCCTCTTTGACAAACTAAGACTATGACTCTGACATACTAAGACTGACATACTAAGACTATGCCTCTTTGACATACTAAGACTATGCCTCTTTGACATACTAAGACTATGCCTCTTTGCAATACTAAGACTATGCCTCTTTGACATACTAAGACTATGACTCTGACATACTAAGACTATGCCTCTTCGACATACTAAGACTATGCCTCTTTGACATACTAAGACTATGCCTCTTTGACATACTAAGACTATGCCTCTTTGACATACTAAGACTATGACTCTTTGACATACTAAGACTATGCCTCTTTGACATACTAAGACTATGCCTCTTTGACAAACTAAGACTATGACTCTGACATACTAAGACTATGCCTCTTTGACATACTAAGACTATGACTCTTTTACATACTAAGACTATGCCTCTTTGACATACTAAGACTATGACTCTTTGACATACTAAGACTATGCCTCTTTGACATACTAAGACTATGCCTCTTTGACATACTAAGACTATGCCTCTTTGACATACTAAGACTATGCCTCTTTGAAAAAAACTAAGACTATGCCTCTTTGACATACTAAGACTATGACTCTGACATACTAAGACTATGCCTCTTTGACATACTAAGACTATGCCTCTTTGACAAACTAAGACTATGACTCTGACATACTAAGACTATGACTCTGACATACTAAGACTATGCCTCTTTGACATACTAAGACTATGCCTCTTTGACATACTAAGACTATGCCTCTTTGACATACTAAGACTATGACTGACATACTAAGACTATGCCTCTTTGACATACTAAGACTATGCCTCTTTGACATACTAAGACTATGCCTCTTTGACATACTAAGACTATGCCTCTTTGACATACTAAGACTATGACTCTTTGACATACTAAGACTATGCCTCTTTGACATACTAAGACTATGCCTCTTTGACAAACTAAGACTATGACTCTGACATACTAAGACTATGCCTCTTTGACATACTAAGACTATGACTCTTTGACATACTAAGACTATGACTCTTTGACATACTAAGACTATGACTCTTTGACATACTAAGACTATGCCTCTTTGACATACTAAGACTATGCCTCTTTGACATACTAAGACTATGCCTCTTTGACATACTAAGACTATGCCTCTTTGACATACTAAGACTATGACTCTTTTACATACTAAGACTATGCCTCTTTGACATACTAAGACTATGACTCTTTGACATACTAAGACTATGCCTCTTTGACATACTAAGACTATGCCTCTTTGACATACTAAGACTATGCCTCTTTGACATACTAAGACTATGCCTCTTTGACATACTAAGACTATGCCTCTTTGAAAAAAACTAAGACTATGCCTCTTTGACATACTAAGACTATGACTCTGACATACTAAGACTATGCCTCTTTGACATACTAAGACTATGCCTCTTTGACAAACTAAGACTATGACTCTGACATACTAAGACTATGACTCTGACATACTAAGACTATGCCTCTTTGACATACTAAGACTATGCCTCTTTGACATACTAAGACTATGCCTCTTTGACATACTAAGACTATGACTGACATACTAAGACTATGCCTCTTTGACATACTAAGACTATGCCTCTTTGACATACTAAGACTATGCCTCTTTGACATACTAAGACTATGCCTCTTTGACATACTAAGACTATGCCTCTTTGACATACTAAGACTATGACTCTTTGACATACTAAGACTATGCCTCTTTGACATACTAAGACTATGCCTCTTTGACAAACTAAGACTATGACTCTGACATACTAAGACTATGACTCTTTGACATACTAAGACTATGACTCTTTGACATACTAAGACTATGCCTCTTTGACATACTAAGACTATGACTCTTTGACATACTAAGACTATGCCTCTTTGACATACTAAGACTATGCCTCTTTGACATACTAAGACTATGCCTCTTTGACATACTAAGACTATGCCTCTTTGACAAACTAAGACTGACTCTGACATACTAAGACTATGACTCTGACATACTAAGACTATGCCTCTTTGACATACTAAGACTATGCCTCTTTGACATACTAAGACTATGCCTCTTTGACATACTAAGACTATGCCTCTTTGACATACTAAGACTATGACTCTGACATACTAAGACTATGACTCTGACATACTAAGACTATGCCTCTTTGACATACTAAGACTATGCCTCTTTGACATACTAAGACTATGCCTCTTTGACATACTAAGACTATGCCTCTTTGACAAACTAAGACTATGACTCTGACATACTAAGACTATGCCTCTTTGACATACTAAGACTATGCCTCTTTGACATACTAAGACTATGCCTCTTTGACATACTAAGACTATGACTCTGACATACTAAGACTATGCCTCTTTGACATACTAAGACTATGACTCTTTGACATACTAAGACTATGCCTCTTTGACATACTAAGACTATGCCTCTTTGACATACTAAGACTATGACTCTTTGACATACTAAGACTATGCCTCTTTGACATACTAAGACTATGCCTCTTTGACATACTAAGACTCTTTGACATACTAAGACTATGCCTCTTTGACATACTAAGACTATGCCTCTTTGACAAACTAAGACTATGACTCTGACATACTAAGACTATGACTCTGACATACTAAGACTATGACTCTGACATACTAAGACTATGCCTCTTTGACATACTAAGACTATGCCTCTTTGACAAACTAAGACTATGACTCTGACATACTAAGACTATGCCTCTTTGACATACTAAGACTATGCCTCTTTGACATACTAAGACTATGCCTCTTTGACATACTAAGACTATGCCTCTTTGACATACTAAGACTATGACTCTGACATACTAAGACTATGACTCTGACATACTAAGACTATGCCTCTTTGACATACTAAGACTATGACTCTGACATACTAAGACTATGCCTCTTTGACATACTAAGACTATGACTCTTTGACATACTAAGACTATGACTCTGACATACTAAGACTATGCCTCTTTGACATACTAAGACTATGACTCTTTGACATACTAAGACTATGCCTCTTTGACATACTAAGACTATGCCTCTTTGACATACTAAGACTATGCCTCTTTGACAAACTAAGACTATGACTCTGACATACTAAGACTATGACTCTGACATACTAAGACTATGCACTCTGACATACTAAGACTATGCCTCTTTGACATACTAAGACTATGACTCTTTGACATACTAAGACTATGCCTCTTTGACATACTAAGACTATGCCTCTTTGACATACTAAGACTATGACTCTTTGACATACTAAGACTATGCCTCTTTGACATACTAAGACTATGCCTCTTTGACATACTAAGACTCTTTGACATACTAAGACTATGCCTCTTTGACATACTAAGACTATGCCTCTTTGACATACTAAGACTATGACTCTTTGACATACTAAGACTATGCCTCTTTGACATACTAAGACTATGACTCTTTGACATACTAAGACTATGCCTCTTTGACATACTAAGACTATGCCTCTTTGACATACTAAGACTATGACTCTTTGACATACTAAGACTATGCCTCTTTGACATACTAAGACTATGCCTCTTTGACATACTAAGACTATGCCTCTTTGACATACTAAGACTATGCCTCTTTGACATACTAAGACTATGACTCTTTGACATACTAAGACTATGACTCTTTGACATACTAAGACTATGCCTCTTTGACATACTAAGACTATGACTCTTTGACATACTAAGACTATGCCTCTTTGACATACTAAGACTATGACTCTTTGACATACTAAGACTATGACTCTGACATACTAAGACTATGCCTCTTTGACATACTAAGACTATGACTCTTTGACATACTAAGACTATGCCTCTTTGACATACTAAGACTATGCCTCTTTGACATACTAAGACTATGCCTCTTTGACATACTAAGACTATGACTCTTTGACATACTAAGACTATGACTCTTGACATACTAAGACTATGCCTCTTTGACATACTAAGACTATGCCTCTTTGACATACTAAGACTATGACTCTTTGACATACTAAGACTATGACTCTTGACATACTAAGACTATGCCTCTTTGACATACTAAGACTATGACTCTTTGACATACTAAGACTATGACTCTTTGACATACTAAGACTATGCCTCTTTGACATACTAAGACTATGACTCTTTGACATACTAAGACTATGCCTCTTTGACATACTAAGACTATGACTCTTTGACATACTAAGACTATGACTCTGACATACTAAGACTATGCCTCTTTGACATACTAAGACTATGCCTCTTTGACATACTAAGACTATGACTCTTTGACATACTAAGACTATGCCTCTTTGACATACTAAGACTATGCCTCTTTGACATACTAAGACTATGCCTCTTTGACAAACTAAGACTATGACTCTGACATACTAAGACTATGACTCTGACATACTAAGACTATGCCTCTTTGACATACTAAGACTATGCCTCTTTGACAAACTAAGACTATGACTCTTGACATACTAAGACTATGCCTCTTTGACATACTAAGACTATGCCTCTTTGACATACTAAGACTATGCCTCTTTGACATACTAAGACTATGCCTCTTTGACATACTAAGACTATGCCTCTTTGACATACTAAGACTATGACTCTGACATACTAAGACTATGCCTCTTTGACATACTAAGACTATGCCTCTTTGACATACTAAGACTATGCCTCTTTGACATACTAAGACTATGCCTCTTTGACATACTAAGACTATGACTCTTTGACATACTAAGACTATGCCTCTTTGACATACTAAGACTATGCCTCTTTGACATACTAAGACTATGCCACATACTAAGACTATGCCTCTTTGACATACTAAGACTATGACTCTTTGACATACTAAGACTATGCCTCTTTGACATACTAAGACTATGACTCTTTGACATACTAAGACTATGCCTCTTTGACATACTAAGACTATGCCTCTTTGACATACTAAGACTATGCCTCTTTGACAAACTAAGACTATGCCTCTTTGACATACTAAGACTATGACTCTTTGACATACTAAGACTATGCCTCTTTGACATACTAAGACTATGCCTCTTTGACAAACTAAGACTATGACTCTTGACATACTAAGACTATGACTCTTTGACATACTAAGACTATGCCTCTTTGACATACTAAGACTATGCCTCTTTGACATACTAAGACTATGCCTCTTTGACATACTAAGACTATGACTCTTTGACATACTAAGACTATGCCTCTTTGACATACTAAGACTATGCCTCTTTGACATACTAAGACTATGCCTCTTTGACATACTAAGACTATGCCTCTTTGACATACTAAGACTATGCCTCTTTGACATACTAAGACTATGACTCTTTGACATACTAAGACTATGCCTCTTTGACATACTAAGACTATGCCTCTTTGACAAACTAAGACTATGACTCTGACATACTAAGACTATGCCTCTTTGACATACTAAGACTATGCCTCTTTGACATACTAAGACTATGACTCTTTGACATACTAAGACTATGCCTCTTTGACATACTAAGACTATGACTCTTTGACATACTAAGACTATGCCTCTTTGACATACTAAGACTATGCCTCTTTGACATACTAAGACTATGCCTCTTTGACATACTAAGACTATGCCTCTTTGACATACTAAGACTATGCCTCTTTGACATACTAAGACTATGACTCTTTGACATACTAAGACTATGCCTCTTTGACATACTAAGACTATGCCTCTTTGACATACTAAGACTATGCCTCTTTGACATACTAAGACTATGCCTCTTTGACATACTAAGACTATGCCTCTTTGACATACTAAGACTATGACTCTTTGACATACTAAGACTATGCCTCTTTGACATACTAAGACTATGCCTCTTTGACATACTAAGACTATGACTCTTTGACATACTAAGACTATGCCTCTTTGACATACTAAGACTATGCCTCTTTGACATACTAAGACTATGACCTTGACATACTAAGACTATGCCTCTTTGACATACTAAGACTATGCCTCTTTGACATACTAAGACTATGCCTCTTTGACATACTAAGACTATGCCTCTTTGACATACTAAGACTATGCCTCTTTGACATACTAAGACTATGCCTCTTTGACATACTAAGACTATGCCTCTTTGACATACTAAGACTATGACTCTGACATACTAAGACTATGCCTCTTTGACATACTAAGACTATGCCTCTTTGACATACTAAGACTATGCCTCTTTGACATACTAAGACTATGCCTCTTTGACATACTAAGACTATGCCTCTTTGACATACTAAGACTATGCCTCTTTGACATACTAAGACTATGCCTCTTTGACATACTAAGACTATGCCTCTTTGACATACTAAGACTATGACTCTGACATACTAAGACTATGCCTCTTTGACATACTAAGACTATGCCTCTTTGACATACTAAGACTATGACTCTTTGACATACTAAGACTATGCCTCTTTGACATACTAAGACTATGACTCTTTGACATACTAAGACTATGCCTCTTTGACATACTAAGACTATGCCTCTTTGACATACTAAGACTATGCCTCTTTGACATACTAAGACTATGCCTCTTTGACATACTAAGACTATGCCTCTTTGACATACTAAGACTATGCCTCTGACATACTAAGACTATGCCTCTTTGACATACTAAGACTATGCCTCTTTGACATACTAAGACTATGCCTCTTTGACATACTAAGACTATGCCTCTTTGACATACTAAGACTATGCCTCTTTGACATACTAAGACTATGACTCTTTGACATACTAAGACTATGCCTCTTTGACATACTAAGACTATGCCTCTTTGACATACTAAGACTATGACTCTTTGACATACTAAGACTATGCCTCTTTGACATACTAAGACTATGACTCTTTGACATACTAAGACCTACTAAGACTATGCCTCTTTGACATACTAAGACTATGCCTCTTTGACATACTAAGACTATGCCTCTTTGACATACTAAGACTATGCCTCTTTGACATACTAAGACTATGCCTCTTTGACATACTAAGACTATGCCTCTTTGACATACTAAGACTATGACTCTGACATACTAAGACTATGACTCTTGACATACTAAGACTATGCCTCTTTGACATACTAAGACTATGCCTCTTTGACATACTAAGACTATGACTCTTTGACATACTAAGACTATGACTCTTTGACATACTAAGACTATGCCTCTTTGACATACTAAGACTATGCCTCTTTGACATACTAAGACTATGCCTCTTTGACATACTAAGACTATGCCTCTTTGACATACTAAGACTATGCCTCTTTGACATACTAAGACTATGCCTCTTTGACATACTAAGACTATGCCTCTTTGACATACTAAGACTATGCCTCTTTGACATACTAAGACTATGCCTCTTGACATACTAAGACTATGCCTCTTTGACATACTAAGACTATGACTCTTGACATACTAAGACTATGACTCTTTGACATACTAAGACTATGCCTCTTTGACATACTAAGACTATGACTCTTTGACATACTAAGACTATGCCTCTTTGACATACTAAGACTATGCCTCTTTGACATACTAAGACTATGACTCTTGACATACTAAGACTATGCCTCTTTGACATACTAAGACTATGCCTCTTTGACATACTAAGACTATGACTCTTTGACATACTAAGACTATGCCTCTTTGACATACTAAGACTATGCCTCTTTGACATACTAAGACTATGCCTCTTTGACATACTAAGACTATGACTCTTGACATACTAAGACTATGCCTCTTTGACATACTAAGACTATGCCTCTTTGACATACTAAGACTATGCCTCTTTGACATACTAAGACTATGACTCTTGACATACTAAGACTATGCCTCTTTGACATACTAAGACTATGCCTCTTTGACATACTAAGACTATGACTCTTGACATACTAAGACTATGCCTCTTTGACATACTAAGACTATGCCTCTTTGACATACTAAGACTATGCCTCTTTGACATACTAAGACTATGCCTCTTTGACATACTAAGACTATGACTCTTTGACATACTAAGACTATGCCTCTTTGACATACTAAGACTATGCCTCTTTGACATACTAAGACTATGCCTCTTTGACATACTAAGACTATGCCTCTTTGACATACTAAGACTATGACTCTTGACATACTAAGACTATGACTCTTGACATACTAAGACTATGCCTCTTTGACATACTAAGACTATGCCTCTTTGACATACTAAGACTATGCCTCTTTGACATACTAAGACTATGACTCTTTGACATACTAAGACTATGACTCTTTGACATACTAAGACTATGCCTCTTTGACATACTAAGACTATGACTCTTTGACATACTAAGACTATGCCTCTTTGACATACTAAGACTATGCCTCTTTGACATACTAAGACTATGCCTCTTTGACATACTAAGACTATGCCTCTTTGACATACTAAGACTATGACTCTGACATACTAAGACTATGACTCTGACATACTAAGACTATGCCTCTTTGACATACTAAGACTATGCCTCTTTGACATACTAAGACTATGCCTCTTTGACATACTAAGACTATGCCTCTTTGACATACTAAGACTATGCCTCTTTGACATACTAAGACTATGCCTCTTTGACATACTAAGACTATGACTCTGACATACTAAGACTATGACTCTGACATACTAAGACTATGCCTCTTTGACATACTAAGACTATGACTCTGACATACTAAGACTATGCCTCTTTGACATACTAAGACTATGACTCTTTGACATACTAAGACTATGACTCTGACATACTAAGACTATGCCTCTTTGACATACTAAGACTATGACTCTTTGACATACTAAGACTATGCCTCTTTGACATACTAAGACTATGCCTCTTTGACATACTAAGACTATGCCTCTTTGACAAACTAAGACTATGACTCTGACATACTAAGACTATGACTCTGACATACTAAGACTATGCCTCTTTGACATACTAAGACTATGCCTCTTTGACAAACTAAGACTATGACTCTGACATACTAAGACTATGACTCTGACATACTAAGACTATGCCTCTTTGACATACTAAGACTATGACTCTTTGACATACTAAGACTATGACTCTTTGACATACTAAGACTATGCCTCTTTGACATACTAAGACTATGACTCTTTGACATACTAAGACTATGCCTCTTTGACATACTAAGACTATGACTCTTTGACATACTAAGACTATGACTGACATACTAAGACTATGCCTCTTTGACATACTAAGACTATGCCTCTTTGACATACTAAGACTATGACTCTTTGACATACTAAGACTATGCCTCTTTGACATACTAAGACTATGCCTCTTTGACATACTAAGACTATGCCTCTTTGACATACTAAGACTATGCCTCTTTGACATACTAAGACTATGACTCTTTGACATACTAAGACTATGCCTCTTTGACATACTAAGACTATGCCTCTTTGACAAACTAAGACTATGACTCTTTGACATACTAAGACTATGCCTCTTTGACATACTAAGACTATGCCTCTTTGACATACTAAGACTATGCCTCTTTGACATACTAAGACTATGCCTCTTTGACATACTAAGACTATGACTCTTTGACATACTAAGACTATGCCTCTTTGACATACTAAGACTATGCCTCTTTGACAAACTAAGACTATGACATACTAAGACTATGCCTCTTTGACATACTAAGACTATGACTCTTTTACATACTAAGACTATGCCTCTTTGACATACTAAGACTATGACTCTTTGACATACTAAGACTATGCCTCTTTGACATACTAAGACTATGCCTCTTTGACATACTAAGACTATGCCTCTTTGACATACTAAGACTATGCCTCTTTGACATACTAAGACTATGCCTCTTTGAAAAAACTAAGACTATGCCTCTTTGACATACTAAGACTATGACTCTGACATACTAAGACTATGCCTCTTTGACATACTAAGACTATGCCTCTTTGACAAACTAAGACTATGACTCTGACATACTAAGACTATGACTCTGACATACTAAGACTTTGCCTCTTTGACATACTAAGACTATGCCTCTTTGACATACTAAGACTATGCCTCTTTGACATACTAAGACTATGACTGACATACTAAGACTATGCCTCTTTGACATACTAAGACTATGCCTCTTTGACATACTAAGACTATGCCTCTTTGACATACTAAGACTATGCCTCTTTGACATACTAAGACTATGCCTCTTTGACATACTAAGACTATGACTCTTTGACATACTAAGACTATGCCTCTTTGACATACTAAGACTATGCCTCTTTGACAAACTAAGACTATGACTCTGACATACTAAGACTATGCCTCTTTGACATACTAAGACTATGACTCTTTGACATACTAAGACTATGACTCTTTGACATACTAAGACTATGCCTCTTTGACATACTAAGACTATGACTCTTTGACATACTAAGACTATGCCTCTTTGACATACTAAGACTATGCCTCTTTGACATACTAAGACTATGCCTCTTTGACATACTAAGACTATGCCTCTTTGACATACTAAGACTATGCCTCTTTGACATACTAAGACTATGACTGACATACTAAGACTATGCCTCTTTGACATACTAAGACTATGCCTCTTTGACATACTAAGACTATGCCTCTTTGACATACTAAGACTATGCCTCTTTGACATACTAAGACTATGCCTCTTTGACATACTAAGACTATGACTCTTTGACATACTAAGACTATGCCTCTTTGACATACTAAGACTATGCCTCTTTGACAAACTAAGACTATGACTCTGACATACTAAGACTATGCCTCTTTGACATACTAAGACTATGACTCTTTGACATACTAAGACTATGACTCTTTGACATACTAAGACTATGCCTCTTTGACATACTAAGACTATGCCTCTTTGACATACTAAGACTATGCCTCTTTGACATACTAAGACTATGCCTCTTTGACATACTAAGACTATGCCTCTTTGACAAACTAAGACTGACTCTGACATACTAAGACTATGACTCTGACATACTAAGACTATGCCTCTTTGACATACTAAGACTATGCCTCTTTGACATACTAAGACTATGCCTCTTTGACATACTAAGACTATGCCTCTTTGACATACTAAGACTATGACTCTGACATACTAAGACTATGACTCTGACATACTAAGACTATGCCTCTTTGACATACTAAGACTATGCCTCTTTGACATACTAAGACTATGCCTCTTTGACATACTAAGACTATGCCTCTTTGACAAACTAAGACTATGACTCTGACATACTAAGACTATGCCTCTTTGACATACTAAGACTATGCCTCTTTGACATACTAAGACTATGACTCTGACATACTAAGACTATGCCTCTTTGACATACTAAGACTATGACTCTTTGACATACTAAGACTATGCCTCTTTGACATACTAAGACTATGCCTCTTTGACATACTAAGACTATGACTCTTTGACATACTAAGACTATGCCTCTTTGACATACTAAGACTATGCCTCTTTGACATACTAAGACTATGACTCTTTGACATACTAAGACTATGCCTCTTTGACATACTAAGACTATGCCTCTTTGACAAACTAAGACTATGACTCTGACATACTAAGACTATGACTCTGACATACTAAGACTATGACTCTGACATACTAAGACTATGCCTCTTTGACATACTAAGACTATGCCTCTTTGACAAACTAAGACTATGACTCTGACATACTAAGACTATGCCTCTTTGACATACTAAGACTATGCCTCTTTGACATACTAAGACTATGCCTCTTTGACATACTAAGACTATGCCTCTTTGACATACTAAGACTATGACTCTGACATACTAAGACTATGACTCTGACATACTAAGACTATGCCTCTTTGACATACTAAGATTATGCCTCTTTGACATACTAAGACTATGCCTCTTTGACATACTAAGACTATGACTCTTTGACATACTAAGACTATGCCTCTTTGACATACTAAGACTATGCCTCTTTGACAAACTAAGACTATGACTCTGACATACTAAGACTATGCCTCTTTGACATACTAAGACTATGACTCTTTGACATACTAAGACTATGCCTCTTTGACATACTAAGACTATGCCTCTTTGACATACTAAGACTATGACTCTTTGACATACTAAGACTATGCCTCTTTGACATACTAAGACTATGCCTCTTTGACATACTAAGACTATGCCTCTTTGACATACTAAGACTATGCCTCTTTGACATACTAAGACTATTTATGATATAGGTTGTGCAGAAGGGGCATGTACTGCTGGGATGTGACAGGGTTCATGTAGGGATGGTTATTTGTTTGGAACTGGCATCTTCAAATGTTTTTTGCTTCCTTGGAGGCGTTAATGGCCGTCGTACATCATAGTGCGAGCGTCTCCCACTGCAGCTGGGACAAACGTCGCCTGACATCAGTTAATGATCGGAGTTTGCAAAGGAAATGAAGATGTACGAGTTCTGAGTCTGAATCTCTCATCGTGAAGTGGAAAGAAATGCATCAGAATGAAAAACATCTCCCCAAACCTTATTCTCATCCCTTACGCCTGTTTATCCTGATAAATAAACTCCACGTCCACCTGTAAGGATTGTTTTGTCTTTAGATAAAACAGTGGAGATCAAGAGCTAAATGTACAGTAATCTGCCGACAGCTGCGGAAATAAAAAAATTAAAATACTGTCAATATAATAACAGGAGCGTGATTGTTAGAAAAATAATTTTAAGTAAAATCCGTCTCCCTGTGGAGGTTCAACTTCAGCTAGATTAACAGCCATTCTCTGGGAAAGGCTGGTAGGACTTTCACAATACTTCTGATTCTACTAAAAACGATTCAGCTACTGGTGTTATTCAGAATCAGAATCAGAACCATTTATTGCCATGTATGTTTACACATACAAGGAATTTGTCCTGGCGGGAAGGTGCATACATTTAACATTTAACAATACACATTTAACAGTTAACGCAGTGCAATAAATGAGGATGAATTAATATTTACATTGAAACAGTAGTGTAGCAGTGGAGGGAAGCACACACGCATACAATACGTCTCTTACAGGTTGCATCGGCCTTTATTCAGGGTTTAACACACAGAACAATCCTCGTTCCCTTCCCTGCCACCGGTCTACCTCCCCGACTGACTACCCAGCCGGGCTTAAATTGCCTGGTCCACTCATTGGGATCAGCTGTGGCGTATTAGCCACAGCTGATCCGAGTGTTTTCTCCCCTCCCTCTCCGTGCCGCAGGCGCGCTAACCACGCCCCCGCCCACAAGTAGCATATCAAAATATCAAAATACCAAAAATAAGATAAAGTGCATGGAATGTGCATGAGTGTAAGTGTTGTGTGAAAGTGGCAAGAGTAGTCTTAAGTGTCAAGTGTATTTAAGCATATTTAAGCATAAGGCTATGTGCAGGTGAGTGTCCGGTGGGAATTGTCTGGGGGTGACAGAGTCAGTCGAGTAGAGTCAGTGGGGGACCCGGGCTCTGTTGATGAGCCCGACTGCAGACGGGAAAAAACTGTTTTTGTGGCGTGAGGTCTTGGTCCTGATGGACCGCAGCCTCCTGCCAGAGGGGAGGGACACGAACAGTTTGTGTCCAGGGTGAGAGGGATCAGCAACAATCTTCCTCGCCCGCTTCAGGGTCCTTGAAGCAAACAAGTCCTGGAGGGACGGCAGATTGCGGCCAATCACCCTCTCGGCAGAGCGAATGATGCGTTGCAGCCGGGCCTTGTCCTTGGCAGTGGCTGCAGCATACCAGACGCTGATGGAGGCGCAGAGGATGGACTCGATGATGGCAGTGTAGAAGTGTACCATCATTGTCTTTGGCAGGTTGAATTTCCTCAGCTGCCTCAGGAAGAACATCCTCTGCTGCGCCTTCTTGGAGATGGAGCTGATGTTTAGTTCCCACTTGAGGTCCTGGGTAATGATGGAGCCCAGGAAGCGGAAGGACTCCACAGCTTTGACGGGGGAGTCACACAGGGTGAGAGGGGCTGGTGGGGCTGAGATCTTTCTGAAGTCCACAACCATCTCCACTGTCTTCAGAGCGTTGAGCTCCAGGTTGTTTTGGCTGCACCAGGTCACCAGGTGGTCAGTCTCCCACCTGTAGGCGGACTCGTCCCCACCAGAGATGAGTCCAATGAGGGTGGTGTCATCCGCAAACTTCAGGAGCTTGACGGACTGGTGACTGGAGCTGCAGCTGTTGGTGTACAGGGAGAAGAGCAGAGGGGAAAGAACACAGAGCTTGTCCTGCAGCAGAGACGGGATGATGGTGTTGAAGGCAGAGCTGAAGTCCACAAACAGGATCCTGGCGTAGGTTCCTGGGGAGTCCAGATGCTGGAGGATGGAGTTGAGGGCCATGTTCACTGCATCGTCCACAGACCTGTTGGCTCTGTAGGCGAACTGCAGGGGATCCAGGAGTGGGACGGTGAGGGTTTTGAGGTGGGACAGGACCAGGCGCTCAAAGGACTTCATGACCACAGAGGTCAGGGCGACGGGCCTGTAGTCATTGAGTCCTGTGATCCTAGGTTTTTTGGGGACGGGGATGATGGTGGAGGCCTTGAAACAGGCTGGTACATGGCATGTCTCCAGGGAGGTGTTGAAGATGTCTGTAAACACCGGGGACAGCTGATCAGCACAATGCTTCAGGGTGGAGGGGGAGACAGAGTCCGGGCCGGCTGCTTTGCGGGGGTTCTGCTTTTTAAAAAGCCTGTTAACGTCTCTCTCTTGGATAATGAGGGTCGTCACTGTGGAGGGGGTAGGGGGCGCTGTTAACGATGGTTCAGAGAAGTGAGCCCCTGATGGGCTGGGGGAGGGAGGGCTGGTGGTCTGTGGCTGGTTGGTGGGGCTGTTGATGGGGCTGAGGGGGATGGCGTCAGGGCTATTCCATTGTCTTTCAAATCTACAGTAGAACTCATTCAGCTCGTCTGCCAGGCGGAGGTCGTTCATGGAGTGGGGGGTTTTGGGCTTGTAGTTGGTGATCTGTCTGAGCCCTCTCCAGACAGAAGCAGAATCACTTGCTGAGAGCTGGTGTTGCAGTTTCTCAGAGTACAGTCGTTTAGCGTCCCTCACCGCCCTGCTAAACCTGTATTTTGACTCTGTGTACAAGTCCTTGTCCCCACTCCTGAACGCCTGGTCCTTTTGCAGCCGTAGTTTTCTGAGTTCCGCTGTAAACCAGGGTTTGTCGTTGTTGTAGCTCACCCTGGTACTGGTTGGAACACAGCTATACTCACAGAAGCTGATGTAGGAAGTCACAGCCTCTGTGTATTCATCCAGACTGTTGGTAGCAGTCCTGAAGACATCCCAGTCAGTACAGTCCAAGCACGCCCGAAGATCGTCCAGAGCCTCACTGGTCCACTTCTTGAACTTCCTCACCACAGGTTTGCAGAGCTTTAGTTTCTGCCTGTATGCAGGAATCAGATGGACCATGACGTGGTCAGAGTGACCCAGTGCAGCTCGAGGGACGGCGTGATAGGCCCCGCTGATGGTGGTGTAGCAGTGGTCCAGAATGCTCTCCTCTCTAGTCGGGCATTTAATAAACTGTTTGTATTTAGGGAGTTCGTGTCTGAGGTTACCTTTGTTAAAGTCACCAAGAACAATAACTAAGGAGTCCGGGTAGGTCCGCTCCACACCCCGTATCTGCTCGGCGAGGGTCCGCTGTGCCTCCTACACGTTGCCCTGCGGTGGCATGTAAACTCCGGCCAGGATGAATGAAGCGAACTCACGGGGGGAATAGAAGGGTTTGCAGTGGATGATGGATGATTCCAGGTCCGGAGAACAGTGCTGCAGAATCACTGTCACGTCGTTGCACCAGCTGTTGTTGACGTAGAAGCAGATTCCTCCAACCTTCGTTTTGCCGGAGAGCTCCGTGTCGCGGTCCGCTCTGAACACCTGGAAGCCCGCCAGCTGGAACGCAGAGTCCGGTATCGATCCGCAGAGCCAGGTCTCCGTGAAGCACAAAACGGCAGCCTCTGGTTTTATTGGATATTATCTCTGGAAAGGCCTAAACCTATTTTTATTGTTATTGCCACAGGCTCTATCCATCTTTTTTTTTTGCCTTTATTTTTTTTTCTTTATTTTCTTTCAAACAAATTTAAGTTTAACAAACAAGAACAGAAAAACAGAACAGAGCTCAGCACAATATAGATCTGGACAATATACAGGACACAGGATACAATACAAAAACAAAAAGATTAATCTAGAGCAACGCCATTCAATATAGATGCAACAGTAGAGTTGGTCCAAATATTTAAGAACCGTCCTTTTGTGGAATGAAGAAGGCAGGTTAGGTATTCCAAAGGAAAGAGCTCCATGATGAGTCTATGCCAAGATGTTTTAGAAGGAGGTTTGTCGCTAATCCACGACAGGAAAATGTTCTTGCGTGCAGCATAGGTGAGAATATCATATAGTCTGCCTGAACCAGGACTGATTTTAGTGTCTCTATATCCCAAGATCAGCGAAACAGGATCACAGGTCAAAACAGTTCCAAAAATAGCGCTCATATCTTCCAGAATACCTTGCCAAT
The DNA here is from genome assembly GCA_023566465.1 of Cottus gobio. Taxonomy (NCBI): domain Eukaryota; kingdom Metazoa; phylum Chordata; class Actinopteri; order Perciformes; family Cottidae; genus Cottus; species Cottus gobio. Next base: position 903,419 of record CM042222.1, read on the forward strand.
ATGACTGAATTTTAGGACAGTACCAAACACAATGAGTATATGTTCCCAACGCAGTTTTGCATTTAAGGCAATCAGGAGAGGTATGAGGATACATGTTATGTCTTTTGCTAGGAGATATTTGCAATCTGTGAATAATTTTAAATTGCAACAACCTGGCGCGATTACAGACAGATATCCGTTTCGTTTGATTACAGATGACATCCCATTTCTCCTTACCAATAGTTACACCCAGCTCAGATTGCCACGTTAGTGCTGCGTCTGAGACTGCCAGTATGACAGATGTCTGGTTAAGCACATTATAAAAAGAAGTGATCACCTTCTTAACTGGACATTTAAGTAGTAATTTTTCTATTAGAGATAAAGAGGCATCAGAAGCAAATGTAGTTTTTTTAAATATAAAATCCCGCACTTGAAGATATCTAAAAAAATGAGAGCCAGGGAGGTTATATTTAGCCTGAATTTGTCCAAATGAGGATAAGGAGGGTCCCACAAACAAATCACACATCATTTTGGCTCCTTGGCGTGTCCAGATATCATAACCTGTATCTGTCATGCCTGGTTCAAAGTCAGGGTTTCCTTGCACTGGGGAAAGCAAAGGAGTCAGCAAAGACCTCCCCTCCAGCTTACGCACTGCAAACCATGCTTTAACAGTGTTAACAACTATAGGGTTGTTATTGCACAAAGTCCTTACAGACTTTATATTCTTACAGGATAAAAGACCGAGCAATGAGCAGTGAGTGTGAAACTGTTCTAGACATAACCAAACAGAGGTGGGATCCTCCTTTACCCATTCAGCTACAAACCTCAAATGTGATGCCAGTTGATACAATCTGAAGTTAGGCACATCCACCCCCCCTTTTGACGTAGGTAACTGTAACTTAGAAAATTTAAGCCTGGGTTTTCTCTTATTCCAAATAAATTCACTCAACCAGCTGTTAAGTAGCTTCAGTACTTTGTTTGAAAGCAGTAAGGGGATCATCTGTAAGGGGTACAGTAATTTAGGAAGAACCTTCATCTTAATAAGAGACACCCTACCAAGCAAAGATAAGGGAAGAGAGCACCACCTATGTAAATCTTTTTTTATGACATCTAGGAGAGGAGTGTAATTAGCCTTAAACATCTGGTGAAACATAGGAGTGATATGAATACCGAGGTACACAAAACCAGACGGAGACCAGCGAAATGGAAAAGGCACAAGGGAAGTAGTCCTCCCTCTGAGAGCCCCCAGTGGCATCGCAAGAGATTTCGAGAAGTTTATTTTGTAACCCGAAAATGTTCCAAATTGGTGGATTAGTTTGATGAAACGAGAGATAGTTGAAGCTGGTTCTGATATATATAATAGAATATCATCCGCGTATAGAGAAATTTTATGTTGAGTGTCGCCGGCGCTAATTCCTTTTATTAATAAATCTTGCCTGACGGCCGCGGCCAGGGGCTCAATCGCCAGGGCAAAGAGGGAGGGGCTAAGAGGACAGCCTTGCCGAGTCGAGCGGTAAAGTGAGAAACTGTTAGACCTACAGCCGTTAGTGATAACTGAAGCTAAAGGGTTATTATACAGCAAATCAATCCACCTTATAAATGTCTCCCCAAAATTAAACTTATGTAAAATATGATGCAAATAAGGCCATTCAACACGGTCGAAGGCCTTCTCTGCATCAAGTGAGATGATTAGACTTTCGATATTCTGGGTTTGACATATATTAATAACATTTAAGAGTCTTCTTACATTGTGGCTAGAACTTCTTCCCTTGATAAACCCCGTCTGGTCTTCCTTAATTATGACAGGCAAAACTTTTTCGAGTCTGAGCGCTAGTATCTTAGAAAGTAACTTAAGATCCTGATTTAACAAAGCGATAGGCCTGTAATTAGAACAGTGATCTGCGTTCTTGCCCTTCTTAAGGATAACAGTGATGTCTGCCTCTCTCAAAGATTGAGGTAGAAGGCCGGATGTAAAAGAATGCTCTAGCATATTCAAAAAAGGGTCCAATAACACGTGATGGAACTCTTTATAAAAATCACCAGTCAAGCCATCTGGCCCGGGCGCCTTCCCTGATTGTAATGTTTTAAGTGCAAACAGGGCTTCATCTTTAGTGATAGGTGCATTTAATTCAACCTTCTGAGTTTCAGAAATAGTAGGAAGAATTATTTGAGACAGAAAATGTTCCATATCCACAGAGGCTCCTGGGGGAAGATCCGATTTATAAAGTTGCGAGTAAAAGTCTCTGAAAATATTATTTATGTTTTCATTATCAAAATAACGAGTACCAGCAGTATCAATTATTGAGGTAATTATTTGAGGATCTGATTCGACTTTAGTCAAGCAAGATAGATACTTGCTGGGTTTATCACCAAATTCGTATAGTCGCTGTCTAGAAAAGAGAATAGAACTCTTAGCCCGTTGAGTTAGCAAAGTGTCTAATGCGGCTTGCAAAGCGCATTTATTTTGTAATAATAATGGGTCAGGTGATGAAGTTAACATTTTTTCAATATCCTTTAAATCTTTCTCAAGCTTTGACTGGAGCTCTGATTGCCTTCGTCTCTTAGAGGCAGAGTAGCCAATCACTAAACCTCTGATATATGCTTTAGAAGTCTCCCAAAGTAGAGAGGGGTCTTCAGTACCCTGTGAGTTTATATCCATAAAGATTTTAAATTCACTGGTCATATAAGATACAAATTTCTCATCTCTTAGAAGGCGTGAATCAAGTCTCCATCTCCTACTTCCTGCAAAATGTCCAACAGTCAACTTTAGATCCTACCTCAGTGATCGGACCTACCGGGTAACCTGGAGAGGATCTGTGTCTGAACCTTGTCCTCTCACTACTGGGGTCCCTCAAGGCTCAGTCCTCGGTCCTCTCCTCTTCTCCCTGTACACCAACTCTCTTGGCTCTGTCATTCGCTCGCATGGCTTTTCCTACCATAGCTATGCTGATGACACCCAACTGATCCTCTCGTTTCCACAATCGGAAACACAGATAGCAGCACGAATCTCTGCTTGTCTGACTGACATTTCACAATGGATGTCCGCACACCACCTGAAAATTAACCCTGACAAGACGGAATTACTTTTCCTTCCAGGAAAAGTCTCCCCCACTCACAACCTGACGATTACTTTCAACAACTCAGTCTTGGCCCCGACCCCGACTGCCAGGAACCTCGGTGTGACCCTTGACAGTCAACTCTCCCTGACTGCCAACATTACCGCAACAACTCGTTCCTGTAGATTCATGCTGCACAACATCAGGAGAATACGTCCACTTCTCACCCAGAAAGCAGCACAGGTTCTCGTCCAGGCTCTGGTCATCTCGCGTCTAGACTACTGTAACTCCCTCCTGGCGGGTCTACCTGCTGGTGCCATCCGACCGTTGCAGCTCATCCAGAATGCAGCAGCTCGACTGGTCTTTAACCTCCCGAAATTCACCCACACTACTCCGCTCCTCCGCGACCTTCACTGGTTACCGGTGGCCGCCCGCATCCGCTTCAAAACATTGGTACTGGCGTACCGTGCAACGAACAGATCTGGTCCAGTCTACATCCAGGACATGGTAAAACCTTACACCCCAACTCGTGCGCTCCGCTCGGCTTCTGCCAATCGGCTTGTAGCTCCGTCACTGCGAGCTAAACACTCAACAAAGTCTCGACTGTTCTCTGTCCTGGCTCCTCGATGGTGGAATGAGCTCCCCATTGACATCAGAACAGCAGAAAGTCTCTACATCTTCCGTCGCAAACTAAAAACACATCTTTTCCGACTGTACCTTGAATAAAGGAAGTAGCACTTTAGTAGCACTGAAATGGCTCTTACTGATAGCACTTTGTAGTTGAACTTTTTGTCGAAATTGTACCTTCTTGATTCTTGTTGTTCTGATTCTTGTTGTTCTGATTCTTGTATGTAACCGTAGAATGCACTTATTGTAAGTCGCTTTGGATAAAAGCGTCAGCTAAATGAAATGTAATGTAATGTAATGTAATGTAGACAAACCATAGCATGATCACTAACAACAATGACCCCGATTTCGCAAGACGAGACATATTGTATGAGGGACTTCGGGACAAATAAATAATCTATACGAGTGTGGCATTTATGCGGAGGGGAGTAAAATGTAAATTGTTTGTCAGATGGATGTAAAGTTCGCCACACATCGAGAAAGCTCATCTCATCACATAACGCAGATAAGGCACTGGCCTGGTTTGTCAAAGCAGAACTACGCGGGGGATGCTTATCAATTAGGGGATTGAGCAAGCAATTAAAGTCACCCCCCACCAAAGCTACAGATGACGATATTTCTGTGAATTCTAAAAATGCTTTTGTTAAAAGATCAGGAGAGTAATTAGGAGGGCAGTAGAGATTCATCACAGTAGTTTCTTCTCCCTGCAAGATTCCCTTAATTATAACATATCTTCCACGCGTGTCCTTGACACACGTCTTTAAATGAAATGGTATTCTCTTACTTATAAGTATTACAACACCCCTACTGCTGGTGGTGAAAGAGGAAAAGTAAACCTGGCTAACCCAACCATATTTCAACCTAAGATGCTCACCATCATTAAGATGCGATTCCTGAAGCAGCGCCACGTCAACTTTCTCCTTTTTTAATAAAGCAAATACCTTTCTCTGTTTAACCCTGCCTCGCAAACCCCTCACATTCCATGAACAAAATTTGACATTATTATTTGACATTATCAAGGTTATTAGTATATAATACAATTAAACCTAGCACAATAAAGCAATTTTTGATAACCTAATGATGCATCGTAAAACACAAAAAATAACCAGATCAGAGCTGAGCATAACCACCATCCAAACCTCACCAAACATGAGGGGGGAAGAGAACAGCAAAAGACAATAGTAGAAGAAAATGAAAAAATGCAAAATTATAAAGTTCAGTAGAAAACTATAACACAAAAGTTCTTTTGAGGGGAGACTTCCCCCAGATTTTATGGGGGCCACCTTTTTAGAATGCGCCCTGAAGAGGTGCATAAACACTTGCCAGAGCCGATACAGAACGCGACGGGGACAAAAACAAGCGCCCGCGAGTAAATATGAAAGTAAATCTTAATGCAGATCGCTTTCTCAAACAATACTAGTAATATAAAACACATGCAAGCGGGCTATATTAATGAAATCTTAAACACAACAGGACTGACTACAGTCTCCATAAGATGGATGTGTGAACAACACACACATGATATAACCCACCGTGTCACAGTAAATAAACGTTCCTCAGCCTTGGTTTGCAGCACTGGACACAAAAGACAAAACATCAGCCGGCGAAAGGAAGGTTTTCCTTATCCCGTTGAACGACACCTGTAGCTTCGCTGGGTAGAGCATGGAGTATTGTGCGCCAATTCCTCTGAGATGCTTTTTAGCCTCCGCGAACTCTTTTCGTTTCTTCAGCACTGCAGCAGAGAGGTCATTGTAGAAAAAAATTTGTTTACCGCACATAGTAATGTCGCCTTCCGCCGCTTTCCGTCGTACTGCTGCCATCACTCTCTGCTTATCTGGAAACGAGTGGAATCTGACAATGACCGGGCGCGGCCTCTGGCCATCCCCGGGTCTGGGTGCGAGGGAGCGATGTGCACGCTCAAGCTTGACACGGCCACCCTTCATATCCATGCCGAGGAAAGTTGGCAGCCAGCGTTCAAAAAACGCTAGAGGATCTTCTCCTTCTGTGTCTTCAGAGATATTAAAGATACATATATTCTTTCGCCGTCCCCTGTTTTCCAAATCGTCAATATGGTCAGCGAAGGCCTTGACTTTCTCCTCTAGGGCCTGTGTTTTAGCAGCGAGAGGCTCGGTAGCCGTTTCCAGCTGTAGTATTCTGGCCTCCGCCTCATCCAGGCGCTCACTAGCTCGTGTCAGCTCGGTTGTGTGCGACGCGACTGTCCTCGCCAAAGGATCCAGCTTTTCACTGATTTGCAACATGATCTTTTTCGTCATTTCCTCAAAAGCTCTAGCAAGCCCGGGCTCCAGTTCAGGCCCAGACGGGTTGCTACTGTTCTCGACGTCTTGTTCGCCATGTTGAGCTAAATGTGTGGCCGAGGTGACCATAGCCTGTTGATCCAATCTGACGTTCTTTCGCCTACTGGAGGGCATCGTTTCGTGTTGTTTAGTCCAAAACTGTTCCAAAGTCATAATACAGCGTCAGCATTTGCAAAAGAGGTCAATATCTAACGGAATATTGCAAAATGTTGGGGCGCCCGCGGAGCTCCCGAAAACACGTCTGTCTCTTATGCCGCCATCACGTGTCCCCTCTACTCATCTTATTTTCCTACTCATCTTATTTTCCCAAAGGTCCTTGTGACCATAAGGTTTTATCAATAGTTTTCAAAACCTCTTCCTCCTTCGAGGAGAGGGAAAGATGTCTGACGTGTTCTTAGGCTTCTTTAATTTCTTTGCTTCAGTAACTCAGTTGAGTTTGGTTGTGTAGGTTTTTACTGAGGAGGAATAATAAACCTTGAGATTCCCTCCCACAGGTTCAATTCAATTCAGTTTATTTTGTATGAGGGTTAGGGGGGGAGCGAGAAGAGAAGAAGAGGAGAGAGGAGCTCAGTGTATCCTAAGATGTTCCCCAGCAGTCTAGGCCTATGGCAGCATATCTAGGGGCTGGACCAGGTTCCCACCCCTCCCCTCAGTCCTCTGCGTTGGACACAACCCTCCCACATCTCCCCACATAGCATCAGGTGGTTTAGCTAGCGAGAGATGAGGTGCACATTCCCCCTGAAAAGTTTCTTCTCCTCTTCCAGGAGATTGCATGTTTATTCTTATATTTGCCATTGAGGCTTTAAAGAACCTGTTTTCATATGTTTTGTTTGGCCCTGAATACTGAAAGAACATTGTGTAGTGCATGTCCTTCATTGGTTGTTGTTTCACAAACGGCAGAGACACTTTTTTAGTTTCTCTTTTCTGTTCATGTGTAATAGATTGTGTCCCTGTGTTGGCCAGGTCTAACATAGTCTGGTGACCCCATGCCCTCCTGAACGTAGCAGTCACTTGCTTGTAACCTAACTACTTTCATGCCTTTTGGCGTTGATATCACCCCAACACAGACATACAATCTCTCCCCAACAGGTTAACTGGACAATTTTTTAGACAACACAAATTGTTGTCTTGTCTGCACGCCTGTTTTTGGATCTTTGATCATTGATGGTACCGATAGGTGTTCGGTTTGTGTTTGCCCATTTGCTGTTCTCACCACAATGGTGTTTGATGATTATTTCATACATTTTTCCCTTCTGAGGTTAAAATAACAGACCTGCGTGCTCCGGAATCACACAGAAATATTATCTTGCATACCATTAAAGTCACAAACGGTTTCTAATCTTGTAACAAACACAGCTCTATTTGTTCTAACTATATTCTCTACTAATACTCTAAACTAATATTTCTGTCTCCTGTTGTTCATTGACACTCTCTGTTTGTGTATCAGTGTGTGTAGGCGCATGACTGTGCGTGTGTGTGTGTGTGTGTGTATATGACCTGGGCGTTCAGCCTTGGCGCCTCGCTCTCTCCAACGCAGACACGAGGTCAGCTGCTGTGCTGCGTTCCGGCTGTGTGTGTCGGGGCTGCGGCGGCAGGTGGAGAGGGTGGATGGAGTGTTGGAGGAGACGCTGGAGGGTGAGGTCACTGCAACAGGAGGAGCGGGAGCAGGGGCAACATGCGGAGGAGGCCGTCTCCCGTACACCACTTCAGCATCTGCTTTATCACAGAAATGTACACTTGGATACAGATTAGAAGAGTTAGTCATGTTTCTTTTTTCATACTGCTCTCTCTCTTTAATTTCTCCCTTTCCATGCCTAATTTACGCTTCCTCCGCTTCCTTTGCCCACAGCCGGGCTTCATTTAAAACTTTTTATTCTTTTATTCCTTTGTCCATTTCCTTAGGTATTTAACGCTTCTCTCATTTTTGTTTTTCATATATTTTATACCGCCTCCCGGAGTCGCTTCTCTGCTGAGGTTGGCTCCCATCTTTCCCTGTTTCTTATTTTTATTTAAAGGATTCTGCCCTGTGTCTTTCTTACGTCCACGAATAGAGGAGTTTAAAACAACCGGCAGGATTCCTTCCCCAGTTCTTTCTAAAGAAGGCAGAAGAATCAAGACTCCTTCCCCAGTCCTCTCTGAGAACGGAAGGATCAAGACTTCTTCCCTGGCCCACTAAAGCGAACAGAAGGAATCCCCCTGTTCCTACTAAATTCCTGCTGAACTGAAGCGCTTACTGGTCCGGCGACTACTTTCAATTCACCAACACTGAAGCTATTTAAAGTCCGAGACTCCTCCTTAGGTTGTGAATGAAAGCTCTTTAAAATCCCGCGACTTCCAACATTACATTACATTACATTACATTACATTTCATTTAGCTGACGCTTTTATCCAAAGCGACTTACATGCTATACAGTAGACCGTAGACACAGCAACGGTGAGCAATTAGGGGTTAAGTGTCTTGCTCAAGGACACAACGACGCAGACTGCCGGAGCCGGGGATCGAACCACCGACCCTCTGATTGAAAGACCGACTTGCTAACCACTGAGCCACAGTCGCCCCGTACAAAGCCCTCTGCCCTAATCAGACAGACAAACAGACAGAAAGAGATCTCACCTGCAATGAATCTTGAAAAATTGGATCTCGTCTCTCCTCCAGCCGTTCCTGGCCTCTCAAAACACCAAACTACTCTTGCGAGATTAGGGCAGAGGGCTTTGTACGAGAGTCCTGCACTTCCACGTATACAATTTCAGGAAAGAACTCTGGAGCAAAGAGGAGGTCTTGTGATCCGGCTCGAAATTATGTTAGAAAAATAATTTACACTCGATGCCGGGTCTTGGTGGTCATATCAACAGGTAATTTATTCTGTTGCAAGAGAGGAGCAGAGACAGATATACAACGTGTTACTTTACTAATTGTACATCCACAACTGCTCAAAGAACAGATGGAAACCTCCTTCCTTATATCCCACAGTCACAGGAGCCCTCATGAAGTCTTCGTACCCTTCCTCCCGCCATAGACAAAACAATGATGCGCTGTCTCTAGTGCTGCATATCATATGAATTTGATAATGCGGAACCTCCAGTCAGGCACATCTCATTTGATAACAGTGCTTCAATCAGAGACATACAGATATCAAAGATTCCTGGACTCCTAACTGGCTTGCTTTGTATATGGGACATACTTCATAATTATGGGAAAGTTCATCTAAGAGAATATATAATATTCACACCGGAAGGCTGTTGTTTTTAAACTTATTTATTTTCTTGAGGGAATGTTAGATCCTTCATTAAATATTTATTTACATTAGGTACAGTTAGATATTTTACATGGCTCAGTCACATGCACATTGTTGTATAAAAAAACTGTACACACATTTACACTCATTTTAGAGGGAGTAGTCTGTGCAATAAAAGGCACAAATGACCTTCAACCCTGCATTTATGACCCACAAGTAGATATTTCACAGACACTGCCACATATCGTCTTCTCAAACGTGAGCTCAACATGATGCCACACGTCTGGAGCAGCATGACAGCAGCAGAGAAGCCCAATGTTGGTGTGTGGTAGCGACCCAAAGCAGGAAGCATTGAGTCTAAATGCGTTTCCATCCTTCAGCAGCCTGAGCAGAGTGTTCAGATAAAGGGAGCTGAGCCTCACCATCTCTTGGACAATCTACAAGCCTCACAATAGGTCTGTTTCAGACTCAGGATACGGTATGAATGTGTATCAATGTCCTACATGCGCGTGCTGCTTCTGAAAGGCAGTAAGGCGGGTCGGCTGAAGCTGAGCGGACCTCTTGGGTTTCACGTCCTCGGGGTCTTAAGATGGTTCGGCCGGACTAGAACTGCTCTCCTCCTGTATCTGGGCTGCGGTCCTAATACCAGACCCACTGGTTACACACTACACAATACATTGTTTTGTTTGTCTTTGTTTTGATACCAGCCAATTGACCATTTGCTTAATTAAACATTTGCTAAAATCTGCCAACAAGCAACTGTTAGAAAATAATGATTTTTAGTGCTCCTAGTGAGAGCTAGAGAGTTTACATTGGAGGGTCAAGACAAATAAATAACTCTGTATGGATTATCAAATATTGAATGGATGACACTGTATGTACTACACAAATGTATTAATTAGAATTATGAAATGTATTGAGTGATTGTGGAAGGAATCCTGAAAACATCAGGAGCCCACAAACAGTTACGCAGCCTGAAGATTGGAGCAGATAGATAAGGAGGACGTGCTCAGGAATGTGAGGGGGTTGATTGAAGTCCTGAGCACTGTTGTTTAAGCGAGAGGGGGTTTGGGTTGACCAACACCAAAAGGACGAGGTCTTGTCCAATCAATGGACTGGAAGAGAGGCTAGCCAGAGGAAGGGGGGCTGACCCCAAACCTGGCAAAGCTGAGACATTATGAGAACATCAGCAGATCTCTGGGTGCCTTCTGCCGGGCAGGTATGTATGGATCTGCTGCCCGGTGGGGGGGGGCACTGGATCTCTGTCTCATGGGATATCTCTCTCTCATGGGATATATTTTGTATATATTGTGTAGTTATTAGTGTGATTCATTTTGAAATGCTGTTCATCATCTTTTTATTAAATCAATTTTTATTATAACTTTCTGCATCTGGGACTTCTCTTCACACAACCGCCCAAAGATTTTTGAACTTAACAATTTGGTGACCCCGACGTGATCTTTGTGGTGAGTTGTGGTTGAAGAATAGTGATTTGAACAAAGGACCAGACTTTTCTCTGGGACCCCTTGGATTATCCCTCCTCTCTGCTCACATGAGGCCTCACTAAAAAGGTAATGGCAAGGACCTGTTGATAACCGAACCTTGTTTAGGTAGAACTAGGTAGACAATTTAGTTGTGAGCAGGGGAGGGCTGGTCTGACGAGGTAATAAATTATTAGAGTAAAAATTACATAAGGATAATGTTCAAATGATGAAAGTGGTGCAGCATATAGATGTATGTTGAATGAAAGATGACGTCAGTGCATGAGTGGAAGCTTTATGTTGAGTGAGAGATTGTATGTGTTTGTGAAACTTACAGAGGTTTCTTCCACCTGAAGAGGTGTGAATGTGTTCGCAGCGATGAGTAACTACTTAGTTTCTTTATGATAAATACATAAACTGACGGGGCTTTCGTGGTCGCAATCGTTATAATACGCGGCAGATGAATGATTGGAACTGTATTTTAACCAGTTTTGCATAAATTTTAACAGAACTAAAAGTCCACGAGTGGCCTGAGATAAAGTATCGTCAGTAAGTTTTGGGGATTGGCATGCGCGAGGAGTTACGTTTAGTAAGTCGACGGGCCCTTCATTGTCTCTGAGCTCCGAGAACCAATTCTTAGGTTACTGTTAAAATGCATATCAAATATTAATCTGGAAAAGACGAAGTGTGTCTCTCATAAAAATTGGAGCTCATAGAGCTATTGGTGCAAAGCACATGTACTGCGTTTGCATCAGAGAGGGCAAGAAGTGTATGTCTTCAAGAGATTCACAGCTAGATAACGAAATTTAATCTGAATAAGACGACGCATGCGCTATGGCTAAGGCGTATGAATAAGATAACAAAAAATAACGAATTGGAAAAACACATCTAGGAAGACATATCAGTTGATAGTGTATTTGTTGTAAAAAATAAGAAAAGGAAGAAGAAAGCGTTGTATCTGTTGTACAGGGTGATTGCCTGTTGTATGTTTTGAGTGTAAAAGATATTGAAAACTGCCATTTTATAGTTTAAATTGTAAAGTAAGAAACGTAGGCCTCAAGGAGAAGTAGAACAAAGAGTCATAAAAAGGAGACAAGGTGTTAAGGTGGAAGGGAACTTAAGAGAGACAAGCTAGATGAAGTAAGATTGTGAAATCAAGAGGGAACCTTAATACACAGAGAAGAAATTAAGATAGAGGGAATTTGAGTAATTGGGACTCCGTTGGACGACAGAAGCGCAAATAATAGGTGATTCCTCCCAGAAGGTGAGAAGCTGTTCCTCAGACGGAGTTCAAGATTGCCAGTCCAAAGCTGGAACTAGAAAGAATTCCACCCGGTGAGAATTCTGTTCCATGAGAAAGTCCTTTGAGATGCAACAGATGTGTCCTAGTGAACTAATAATGATAAAGAACAATTAATTAGAAAAGATGTTGTAAAACAGTAATGGTGAAGTTTTAGAAGGAGAAATTGAAAGAATGGAAAGACAAGAAGGATTTTAGTGGAAGATTGACAGTCACATGATGTCAATATTTGGTTCATCAGATTGAACAAAGAATAAGAGGGAAAAAGGAAGTGAGAGACAGGTATGGAAAGAGAGAATTAGAGAGAAGAAAAGGACAACACACACACACACACACACACACACACACAGATAAGCTGAACAGACTGTTAATTCAGGATGCAAAGCTGTTTAGAACTTTAGGAGTAGAGGGATGTGAAGTGACTTTTTTGGAGTGTTTCCGGAGCATGCAGATCTGTCATTCTAGCACCTGAAAGTAGAAAACTAAATTGATAGAGCAAAAAGATAGAACCATTTGGTGAGAACAGCATTTGTAATCCTAAATCCTTAAACATGACTATAAGCAAAACAGTTGAAGTTATCTAAGAAACTGTCCAGTAAATCTTAAGCAGAGAGAGAGCATATTGGTGACAACGTTTAGGATGTTTATTGGCAGGAAGGTGCACCGGTTGTCTGCAGAAAACTGCATTGCTGAGGACCCCTAAGCAGGCACCCATCTCCTCTGTGGTGAAGTCTGGTTACAAAGGGAGGTGAAACCAATAGGGGCACTTGTCTCAACCCAGTGAAGAAATCATCAAACACCCAGAGGCCTAGGGAGTGTCTGTTTATCAAGGGGAGCTCAGTGTTGATTTTAGAAGGAGAAACTGGTTAACAACTATGGACAATAGCCAAAAGGAATTGTTCATTTTACTGTGATGCTGAGAAAGGCGGATTCTGTAAAATGTTTGGATTTGCCTGTTTTACTTTCATCCTAAGCAACACAGCTCCTGATGGATCAGTGACCGAAGCGCTGACTGGTCTTACGGCATTGAGTCACAACCTTGCAGAGAATGCTGGGATTGATGATCCCATCACAAGCTGGTTGGACAGTATGTTTGGAAGATGCATTTCTGTCCATAATAACCTCACTTTGTCTTGCCACCACAGTTGTGATCCCCTGAGGATGCTGCTGCATCCATGGACTTCTGCAGAGATTGATTGAAGCTGCATTTAGTAAAAAACATTCAAGGGAATCAATTAAGAGTTGAAGATGAAGAAATAAGCTTTTGATTGATGCATCTGTTTATCAAGGGGGGACATGATTTAGTCTGTAAGTGAATGACGATTATGGGAGTTGTAACAGCAAGTTAAGTTTATGATAATCAGAGTGTCTTGCATGCTTTTTGTATACTCACTATAAATAGTGAGTAAGGGGGGATTGTTAGAAAATAATGATTTTTAGTGCTCCTAGTGAGAGCTAGAGTTTACATTGGAGGGTCAAGACAAATAAATAACTCTGTATGGATTATCAAATATTGAATGGATGACACTGTATGTACTACACAAATGTATTAATTAGAATTATGAAATGTATTGAGTGATTGTGGAAGGAATCCTGAAAACATCAGGAGCCCACAAACAGTTACGCAGCCTGAAGATTGGAGCAGATAGATAAGGAGGACGTGCTCAGGAATGTGAGGGGGTTGATTGAAGTCCTGAGCACTGTTGTTTAAGCGAGAGGGGGTTTGGGTTGACCAACACCAAAAGGACGAGGTCTTGTCCAATCAATGGACTGGAAGAGAGGCTAGCCAGAGGAAGGGGGGCTGACCCCAAACCTGGCAAAGCTGAGACATTATGAGAACATCAGCAGATCTCTGGGTCCCTTCTGCCGGGCAGGTATGTATGGATCTGCTGCCCGGTGGGGGGGGCACTGGATCTCTGTCTCATGGGATATCTCTCTCTCATGGGATATATTTTGTATATATTGTGTAGTTATTAGTGTGATTCATTTTGAAATGCTGTTCATCATCTTTTTATTAAATCAATTTTTATTATAACTTTCTGCATCTGGGACTTCTCTTCACACAACCGCCCAAAGATTTTTGAACTTAACACAACGTTTGGTCAATATAGTCAATTCATTGTGTCACCAGCTGAGATCCATGGGTGCATTGTCATTTGGCACAACATTTTTAAATACTACTTTCAATGACACATATATGCTTTAAATAGACTAGTTTCAGCTTTGGTCAAACAGTTTTTAAACTTGATGCTATGAGTGGCTCCAGGAACCTACACCAAATGTTATTTTTGTCCCAATTGGTGACATATCACTGCCATCAGCTGGTGGACCAATTCAAGATGGTACATTTGGTGTGATAACCTTTCTGAAAGGAGAAATAGATTATGTTGAGATCTCATCATCCTGTTTGTGGTCAGTAATAGTATTGGTAAGAATGTCAGTATATGAACAGATGGGATTTCTGGGGTCATTTACAAAGGTATGCATGCTGCTCTGTCAAAGAGAAATGTTGGCTTGAAAGAGGACTTTAAAGGCAGGGACACACTGTGCTGATGCAGTATGTAAAAAAACAGTCAAGACATAGAAAGAGATCCCCAAACATTAACATAATTGATTTCTAATCCTACTGTCGAGCTAACAGATTGTTTTAAGCCTTGTCTGGGACTCATAAACTCATAAACTGTCTTTGTAAACTAAGTCTAAAAATATGCTTCATACATATCTGAAAAACAATTCAGAGTATTCCAAGCAGTCTTAATTATCCAAAGTGCATGTAAATCCTAAATTACAGAGATTGACATCAACTAAATCTCCTATAATATCAAAAAAGGTATGACAAACCTATTTACACATCATCAAGCCATGAAATGGTGCTGACATTGGAAGAAGACAGGTCTCAGAACTAATGGGACTTTGGTGGAGCTGATAAAAGGGTTCAGGACATTAGGGCTCCTGCATTTTTGCTATATTTGTACACATAATTAATTGACTACCAATGCTTCAGAATCTAAAGAATGGCCAAATCCCTCCATAATTTTGATAATCAAACATTAAGGTTAACAATAGAGCAATTCATCACCTTCTAAACTGCTGTTTTGAGGCGACCAATCAACCAATGAGCACCAGTAGCCTCATGCATGCTTCAGCACATGTACAAGCACAGGCACGTGTCTCAAGCTACAGTACTGACAAGTCTTCTCCAGGATTAAGGGTCTAGAGAAGGAAACACTGAGATAACTCCTGTCTTAGCATTATAATCACATGGAACCACCACAGGGTTAGTCTGGCTAATGAGCGCCGATAAATACAGAGTACAGTGAAGGGCCCAGTGGAGTTTGACTCAAGGTCCATAGAATAGAACCCATTACGTTGTGGTTAATTTCCCTCCTGACCACAGTCTGTACCGCTCACTTCAGTTCAACTATACAATTACCATATTGTAAACAAGTAATTATGATCAAAAACCAGTGCACATCCTCTCAGAGTTACCAGACTTTCAGCTTAGGCCGGATTGGAAGATAAGAAAAGCACAGTATAATAAAGCAGAGATAATAAGTCAAGGGCATCAAATGAGTCAATCAAACTTCAAAGTAAAAAAAAAAGAAAATCTCTCAAACAACAATTCAAAGAGTGACCAAAGTAATGACTTCAGCTTGACTAACATTATCCTTCAGTCTGTACCTGAGTTTCTAAGAATGGCTAAATATTAATTAAGTAATCATCCCCATCCACACATTTGCATTAAATATAAAAGCAAAAGCCACACTATTGCTCTTGGAGAACGTGAGCAGCTTCAAACTCATTCTGGCTCCATCAACACCCGTACCTACTTTTTCTCATATTTTAGAGATGAACAAAAGTATTCTGTGTTGTGGTATGTTTACATCGAACTGATGAGAAAAACTCTGATGGGGCTACTCTTACCATCTGTGTGGAGGTGTAACGGCAGGTATGTTGGAGATAATGATCTGGCACTTTGGCCTCAACGAAGTGCCCGGCTCATAAGGTGTGCGCTCTAGGTGCATACTGTGTCATGTGCATTTGGAGTTTTTTTTTCTTTTATGGTGCAGTTAGCACTTTGCAGAGCCGATATTACAACCCTGTCAGATCCTCCGGGGCCGGTGCTCCCTGCGCTGCACTGCTAGTCGAGTGCTTCCTGTTTGCAGGCTCAGCAGCTAGACAGTGTTATAGCTAGGGAGCCACAGAGGACACACCCACACAGAGGAGGAGACGGGCATCACAGAGACACGCCAGAGACCTGTAAAAATGTACCTCACGCAAAAGGTCCAAAAAAAACTGAGGTAGGGAAAATATTAAATTAGTAAGTAAAGTAAAAAAAGTGGAATACAATAAAGTTTCAGTGATATACCGAGAGCAACTTGAAGTGAAAGGACTGGCGGGCGTGTCAGGTGTAAACAGTGTGTTCTGTAACAGTGATGTCTGAGCCAGCATGTTGATCATCCACCACCATGAGCCCACAGCAGGACTCCAATGTGTCCATCATCAGAACAATGCTGGTGGACACTGATGGTCCTGGTTGGAGGAACACAGGGAACCGCCAGAGCTCAGAGTTGTTAGTTCACGTCCCTCTGGGAGTTAAACTCATGATGTGGAGACAAGGTAGATAGACGCATGAATACACACAAGGAGATGGAACCCTTGTGGAACCGCAGAACGACGCTTGTTCTCTTCCTTCTAATACCAAGCTGTGGTAGTTTCCATGTCAAGAGGGAGCAGCCGTTATGCAAGGTGAATCCACGGCTGGAGAGATGCGGTTCATGTGGTCCGAGCATCACACCTGAATGGCTCTTTAAAATTCTCTGTAAAATAATCTGAAAGGCCAATAGTTTGTTTCCCTTTTAATAAATATTCCAACTCTGCTTTGTCATTTCGCGCCCTGACAAAGAAAAACCCCTTGATTTCCTTGGTAACTGTGTTGTCAGTTTCCCATCTCACTGATAAAAGTCAGCAGGTCAGCAGCTGACGTTGCAGGAAGATGGCCGACAGAAGAACCACCTCTGTTATCACCTCTTCCTCCACACCTTCGACGACCAGATCTTCACGGTCTTGTCGCTAAAAATGATGGAGAGAGAGACAAGAAGAGGGCGAGATGAAGTAAGAACACAACCCAGGGAGAAATAACACGACATCAATGAGACAGCATGAGACAAACCCGAGCACAGAGAGATCCACTTAACAGTTACACACTTCATTAAAGACCCTCTCGTGGTGGCTCCAACTTCTCAGAAAAGAGGACCAACAAGTAGGATTCATAACTCTGCAACAAGTAAATCTAATCAACTTGACTCTCAACTGACCAGGAATTAGTTATTTTAATAAAAATATAATTCCCAGGGTGCTCATCATCAGCTTGCACTGGTCTGCGTTACCAGCTTTGTGTTTTCCTGTTACTGAAGATGTGCGCTGAAGAAGATAAATGTTCTGCTGACAACAAACAAGTCACACAGAAGCAGGAGCAGATACCGCCCACGTAAAGGAGTAGAAGGAGCACATGAAGGAGAATAAGGAGGACGTAAAGAGAGTACCAGAGGAAGGGAGGCGAGCGCAGGAGGGGCAATCATGGGAGGCTCGTGGCTCGGCCCTTGATGGCAAGGACCCGTCGAGGAAGACATGGGGTCAAGCCTGGAACATAGCTCCACAACTTCACCCTACAGTCACTGAGGAGGAGCAGGAGGAGGAAGAGGAGGAGGTAAAGGAAGAGGAAAATGAGGAGGAGGAAGAAAAGGAGGAGGAAGATGAGAAGGAGGAAGAAAAGGAGGAGGAAGGCAACATTTTAAGAGACGAAAGAAAAGACAAAAGAGCAGTAAGAGATGATAAAGATAAAAGAATACAGGAAGAAGAGAAAGAAGAGGAGAAATCAGGAAGAATAGGAGAAGACAGGAAAAGAAAGAAGTAGAAAGTTAGTCAGCTTCAGAGAACCAACTGAAGGAAAATGAGGAAACATGAACACAGACCACAGAACGCTCACTCAAACACAGTAAACAAGTATTATTATTAGTAGTAGTAGTAGTGAATCACACCAGCCGGCATAATCAATAATATGTAGCTAAGTGCCAACAAACTACGGAACACTCGTGTCACTGACGGGCATGGCCTCCCAGCACCATCATATTAATGTTCTTTATCACTTTCTGTTGTGTCTATTTCCCTTTTCTGTTGAGAAGGTAACTGAGACTTCTGCTAGCTTTGAGGCACTGCTTATACATGCTTTGTAAAGCATAGATAGTCTTCACTTTAGATTAGGTCACAGAACATGCTAATACTAATAACTAATACTTCACTAACGAGTAGTAACTACTGAATTAATCATGAATTACTAACACTTTACATATGATCTTGTTAATCATCTATAAGTCCCATTTACAAATGGAATCCATCATTTATAAAGTATGAAAACCCAAGCTTATTAATCAAGAATGAATTATTTATAACTGTGTTTATGAATTGCATAGTAATGAGTTACTAATGAGTGTTAATGTTGGAATAATGCTTTATAAATTATGAATTTAGTGTGCATTCATGCTTTACTAATGCTAAATAGTGTCTTATTATAGACACTTTAATTATAGACTTATTATAAAGTGATACCCATGACAGTAATTTACTGTGAAATCATTAAACGCGTTACATCTTCTTAAGGAAAGAGCCTTTCTGCCCATGAATCCATCTCTGCATCAAGAGAATGCTGAGCAGATAAGAATAATTATTAGTTGTATAATTATTATAACAATAACACTTAGTTTTATATTAGTTTTTTGTACGTTTTTTGTATTAGTTTTATAATTATTCTAGAACAATAGGAGAGATTCCTGTAGTTTTTACCTGGACGCAGTGAAGATCTGCCTCGAGTTGGTACATATGGCGTTAATGGGGCTTTCATGAGCTCTGACCTCTCCGATGGGGCTGAAGTTCTCTACGTTCCACACCTTCAGCACACCGCCCCTGCAGGCGCTCAGCAGCATGGGCCGGCCCGGCACGTGGGCCAGGGCGCACACCCAGTCCTTGTGGGAGTTGGGGATTTGCTGTGGAGGCGAAGAAGAGAGAGCGCATGATATTAGCCGCAGTGGTGGACCATGCATTTTCTCCCTGGGCCTTCTGTGCTGTC
The DNA here is from genome assembly GCA_023566465.1 of Cottus gobio. Lineage (NCBI taxonomy): Eukaryota > Metazoa > Chordata > Actinopteri > Perciformes > Cottidae > Cottus > Cottus gobio. The sequence continues at coordinate 922,539 of CM042222.1, forward strand.
TGATATCGTATACATATCAGACGTACCGGGCTGTGCGGCCGCCTACCAGGCTTCATTATGACGTTATGAGTTCTGATAAGCGGCTAAAATACATTGTGAAAAGTATATTGAAAGCACATTTGGTTGAGATGGGGGTTCTGACTGGTGGTCATGACCAGCCTGATACAAAGGGTTTGTCTCCGGTTCCACCTTATGTGGCAACTGGTAGCCTAACATTTGAGCAGCAGAAAGAGATGCTTCTGTTGAGCAAGCAAAGTTGGCTCTGCTGCAATACAGGCAGGATTTGATCAGAAGTGGGAAAATAGAGTTTGGTGGCCCTGGACGGTTCCTCACCACGGCGGGAGCCTTCGAAGAAGTCCTTTGATATTTTGGGTAACCTGCATTTGTTGCCGAAATTTAATGAAAGGGATCCAGAGACGTTTTTTCCCGCTGTTCGAGCGAGTGGCGGACACGAGAAAGTGGCCTGAGTCCACTGGCACGTTAATGCTGCAGTGCGCGTTGACCAGTAGAGCATAGGAGAGCCCACAGATTATTTGGTTGTCAAGTCAGCTGTGTTGAGATGTAGCATGCGGAGGTCAGATAGGGTCTGCAACTTTTGCCATAAGGAATGGCATTGGAGAGCAGAGTGTTATGCTCTTCAGGCGAGACTTACACAGAGTGGGGCTACAGGGCAGGCAAAAGGGGCGTGCCTGGACGTGACTATTCCCAGGAGATCTACGGTGGCTGGAGGTCAGGGGATGCAAGAAAAAAATCAATTAATTTTTGCCTTTTGTGTCAGAGGGTTTGGTCTCTCTGGTGGGAGATACTGCGTGACACGGCGGCCTATGCCTTCTTCATCCAGGGCTTCGATATTACCATTCTCACAGGAGAGTGACACAGGGTGTTCTGTTCCAGTTCTGGGGATGGGGAGTTTTGCAGGTACCACTGCACACTGTCATGTTACATTCAGATCTGTTTCAGAGAAGAGTGGAGCTTGGCGTGCACTCGGCGCTGCCAATTCAGGGGATCACGCTGATTTTGGGTAATGGTGTGGCAGGGGGGCGCGTTTGGGCTGCCGTCACTGCAGCAACAGCTGCATGTCGACCAACCAGTTGAGTAATTATAAATAAATTGCTTCCCATAAACACACTGAAACACACTATGGCCTGTGTATTTTACCAGATGAGCAGCATTAGAAGTCCTGGAGGACGCAGAGTCTATTGTAATATATTCTATTGTACCCGAAGCCACACTTTGATCCTCTTGCATAATTAGACAGAGACGTCAGAGGGAGGTTAAGGGGTTGAGAGGTGGAGGTTATGGGCTGCAGACCAACTGGAACATCTTACGTTACAGTTTCCTGTTTGTGTTGGGATCAACAGAGACTAAGTAGAAGTTATGCAAACAACATGAAAGTGATGATTAATATGCACATTACTCTAGGGTTCACAGGAGGCCACACACACACTTTCTGTTTTTCAATGAATCATGTAGTCTATAATAATCAAGAAGACATATTCAACTTGCTTGTGTTTTTGCAATGGTTATTTCATAATGGAATAAAATCAGGACAGTAGCAAAGCCTCAGAAACAGTCAGTCTGAAATATCTCAGTAATTATTGGATAGATCAGGATAGATTGGAGAGACTTTGAATGTGTCTCATGCTACTTGCCAAACTAAAGCATCCCGTCAGCCTCAGCTATACTTTGTGTGCTTTGTGGGTCTAATAAGGAAATGTTTGCATGCTCACACTGCTTAAATCTGCTTTAACCTGTGATGCTAGTTATCTATGTTTTATTATGTGATGTCATCTCTCTTGTTTATATTGTTTTGTTTCTATTTTTACCATGTAAAGTGCCTTTTAAGCACTATCCAAATACAATGTAGTATTATGATTAAACTAAGATTTGAACATGATAACATGTTAACATCATGTTAGAATGCTGCCATTCTCATTCAGTTTAAAGTGCTGCTCGACTCAACAGCTGCTAGCGTAGCTGTAAACTATTTTTATTTAATTTTCAATCTATTGAATGTTAAACTACTGAAACTATCAAAATCAGAACTCACATTTAAATGTGGTTCCCCCTCACACTGTCTTGCACTCTATCTTACTACATGTACCGTGTATGAAGACGGGCTTTGAGCGCCTGCTGAGGGTCAAGAGATCATTAATTAATGGACTCAGAGATGTTATGTTTTAGTCTTTGATGTATGAACTCTACATTCATATAAAAGTATTGTGCTGCTGAACTCGACCCCGCTGACCTCACATACCCCGTGGGAACAGACAACACCCTTCTGTATGTCTTCAGCATAGAAGAAGAGACGTGTTTATCCAAAAGAAAAAGCCTCTTCCCCTGCAGACACACACCTGAGTGAGCTCCTGTTGCACCAGATCCCACTTTTTGATGCCGTTGTCTCTGGACCCGCTGAACAGCACGTCTCCCTGCACAGCCAAACACTCGATGCCGTCATAATGGGGCGGCTCAAAGTTATGAGCCGGACCGACATTACCCAGCATGCCCTCTGCCACGTCAAACACCTGCACAGAGAACAAGGAGCAGGAGACTGGATGTGTCTGCATGCGTGACAATCGGGTATGGTGTATGTGTGTGTGCGAGTGTGCTACCTTGACATAGTGGTCTTTGGAGCCAGTGATTACTTGGTCTTTGCCCAGCATAGACTGTCCCACTGTAAGGCACATGACGGAGCCGATGTGGCCTGTCAGCCTCCCCATTCCTTGCATCCTGCGCACGCGCACGCACGCGCGCACACGCACACGCACACGCACACGCACGCACGCACACGCACGCACGCACGCACGCACGCACGCACGCACGCACGCACGCACACACACACACACACACACACACACACACACACACACAGTCTGTGAAATACATTACTGACAAAAATGTGATTTTCACTGAATGAAATCACTTTCCATCTTGCTGGTGAAGTAAAACTACGGAGATGCAGCAATGTCATAGACAGAGATGATACTGAAGAAATGTTTTCCATACATCATTAATTGGGTCTGAGCCCCTCAGATGCATGAAAAGAAAAAGGTGCCTTGTAGAAACACACATCAGTACTTTCATCCGACAGCCTTTTTGAGCAGATGTTAATCAGCTATCTGGTTTATTAACTCCTTCGCGAATCGCCACCTTAACGCGGTGAAGGAGTTTGAGTGGCTCAATGATCCTGGGAGCTATGTTGTCCGGGGCATCTGCCCCTGGTAGGGTCTCCCAAGGCAAACAGGTCTCGGGGGAGAGCCCAGACTAAGAGCGGTTCAAAAAACCTCGATGATAAGCAGCCCAAAGACTGTAGCTACCTCGCCCGGACCAGGGAAACCGGGGCACCCTCCCGGAGCCAGACCCGGGAGGCGAGCTCGTCGGCGAGCTCGTCGGCGAGCGTCTGGTGGCCGGGCTTTCGCCCATGGGGCCCGGTCGGGCTCAGCCCGAAGAAACATCATGGTGCAGCCACCCTGTGGACCCACCACCCGCAGGGACAGACATCGGGGTCGGGTGCTATGTAGACCGGGCGGCGGGCCGGGCAGGGGGCCTGGGCGAGCCGATCGCCGGCGACATGGACTAGCTCTAGGGACGTGGAACGTCACCTCGCTAGCGGGGAAGGAGCCGGAGCTGGTGAGGGAGGTGGAGCGGTACCAGCTAGATATAGTTGGGCTCACCTCCACGCACAGCGCTGGCTCTGGAACCAAACTCCTGGAGAAGGGTTGGACTTTGTTCTTTTCTGGAGTCGCCCAGGGTGTGAGGCGCCGGGCGGGAGTGGGGATACTCACGAGTCCCCGGCTGAGCGCCGCCGTGTTGGAGTTTTCCCCGGAGAACGAGAGGGTCGCCTCCCTGCGCCTACGGGTTGCGGGGAGTAAGGCTCTGACTGTTGTTTGTGCTTATGCACCAAACAGCATTTCGGAGTATCCGGCCTTCTTGGAGTTGGTGGGAGGGGTCCTGGAAAGGGCGCCGCCTGCCGACTCCATAGTTCTCCTGGGAGACTTCAACGCTCACGTGGGCGACGACAGAGAAACCTGGCGGGGAGTGATTGGGAGGAACGGCTTGCCTGATCTGAACCCGAGTGGTGTTTCGTTGTTGGACTTCTGTGCTAGCCACAGTTTGTCCATAACAAACACCATGTTTGAACATAAGGTGGCTCATAAGTGTACCTGGTACCAGAGCACCTTAGGCCGGAGATCAATGATCGACTTCGTAATCGTATCATCTGATCTGCGGCCGTATGTTTTGGACACTCGGGTGAAGAGAGGAGCAGAGCTGTCAACTGATCACCACCTGGTGGTGAGTTGGATCAGATGGCGGGGGAGTCGGCCAGAAAGACCTGGCAAGCCCAAACGTGTAGTGAGGGTGAACTGGGAACGTCTGGCGGAGGATCCTGTCCGGGAGGTCTTCAACTCCCACCTCCGGAAGGACTTCTCACACATCCCGAGGGAGGTTGGGGACATGGAATCCGAGTGGATCATGTTCAAAGCCTCTATTGTGGACGCGGCCGCTAGGAGCTGTGGTCGGAAGGTCATCGGTGCCTGTCGTGGCGGCAACCCGAGAACCCGGTGGTGGACACCGGGGGTGAGGGAAGCCGTCAAGCTGAAGAAGGAGGCCTTTCGGGCTTGGTTGGCCCAGGGGTCTCCTGAAGCAGCTGACAGGTACAGACAGGCCAGAAGGACTGCAGCTGCGGTGGTCACGGATGCTAAAACTCGGGCATGGGAGGAGTTCGGGGAGGCCATGGAGAAGGACTTTCGGTTGGCCTCAAGGAGGTTCTGGCAAACCATCCGACGACTCAGGAAGGGAAAGCAGGGCCTTCCCCAGGCTGTTATCAGCGGGGGAGGGTTGCTGCTGACCCAGACAGAGGATATCGTCGGGCGGTGGAAGGAGCACTTTGAGGAACTCCTAAACCCGGTCAACATGTCCCCTGAACAGGGGGCAGCGCCTGAAGACTTGGGGTTGGATGAACCCATATCCCTGGCAGAGGCCACTAAGGTAGTCAAAAAGCTCCTTGGTGGCAAGGCGCCGGGGGTGGATGAAATCCGCCCTGAGATGCTGAAGGCGCTGGACTTTGTTGGGCTGTCTTGGCTGACACGCCTCTTCAATGTCGCATGGGGGTCGGGCACAGTGCCCATGGACTGGCAGACCGGGGTGGTGGTTCCCATCTTCAAGAAGGGGGACCGGAGAGTGTGCTCGAACTATCGGGGTATCACACTACTCAGCCTCCCGGGAAAAGCTTATGCCAGGGTGCTGGAACGGAGGCTCCGACCGTTTGTCGAACCTCGGATTCAAGAAGAACAGTGCGGGTTTCGTCCTGGTCGTGGAACAGTGGACCAGCTCTTTACCCTTGCAAGGATACTGGAGGGGTCCTGGGAGTTTGCCCAACCAGTCTACATGTGCTTTGTGGACTTGGAGAAGGCTTTCGACCGGGTCCCTCGGGGCTTTTTGTGGGGGGTGCTGCGGGAGTATGGTGTGCCGGACCCGTTGCAACGGGCCATCCGGTCTCTGTACGCCTGCAGTAGGAGCTGTGTTCGTATCCTCGGCAGTAAGTCAGACACGTTCCCGGTGGGTGTTGGCCTCCGCCAGGGCTGCCCTTTATCACCGGTCCTGTTCGTGACTTTCATGGACAGGATATCTAGGCGCAGCCGTGGGGCGGAGAATGTCAGGTTCGGGGATCTCAGGATAGCCTCTCTGCTGTTTGCAGATGATGTGGTCCTGTTTGCCTCCTCGGACCATGACCTCCAGCATTCACTGGGGCGTTTTGCAGCCGAGTGTGAAGCGGCGGGGATGAGAGTCAGCACCACGAAATCTGAGGCCATGGTGCTCTGCCGGAAACCGGTGGATTGCTCCCTCCGGGTGGGGACAGAGTGCCTACCACAAGCGAAGGAGTTCAAGTATCTCGGGGTCTTGTTCACGAGTGAGGGTAAAATGGAGCGGGAGATCGACAGGCGTATCGGTGCGGCTGCAGCAGTAAAACAGGCGTTGCACCGGGCCGTCTTGGTGAAGAAGGAGCTGAGCCGAAAGGCAAAGCTCTCAATTTACTGGTTGGTCTACGTCCCAACCCTCACCTATGGTCACGAGCTTTGTATCGTGTCCGAAAGAACGAGGTCGCGGATACAAGCGGCCGAAATGAGTTTCCTCCGTAGAGTGGCCGGGCTCAGCCTTAGAGATAGGGTAAGGAGCTCGGACATCAGGAGGGAGCTTGAAGTCGAGCCGCTACTCCTTCGTGTCGAAAGGAGTCAGCTGAGGTGGTTCGGGCATCTAATTAGGATGCCTCCAGGACGCCTCCCTTTAGAGGTTTTCCAGGCACGTCCATCTGGTAGGAGGCCCCGGGGAAGACCCAGGACACGCTGGAGGGATTATATCTCCCAGCTGGCCTGGGAACGCCTCGGGATCCCCCAGAATGAGCTGGTAGATGTTGCGGGTGAGAGAGAAGTCTGGGTCGGCCTGCTTGACCTGCTGCCTCCGCGACCCGACCCCGGATAAGCGGTGGAAAATGGATGGATGGATGGATGGTTTATTAACATCTGACAAGTGAATATATACATCCACGCTGGCTGTCGGACTGAACCAACAAATGTGGCGATGACTCAGCATATTAATCTGTGAAGGAGTTCATGAATACATGACTGACTGACTTCATATTTTAACAAACAATAGGATGAGTAATTAAAAATGTCTCTGACTAATGATGAAGGAACTAAAGTACCTGTTTAGGTCCCACATGCGAACCGTGTTCCCAGCAGCAGCGTAGAGCACGGATCCTGACGGGTTCAGGGCGATCTGGTTAATCTGACACTCCCCCTGAGCAAAGGTTATTGTGCGGGTGGTGGCGCCCGCACAAACATCCCCCGACACCACCTGCCCCGATGACCTTTGAGGGGCAAAGAGAAGCAGAAGGTTGAAGAGGTGAACCAACAGAGGAGGGTTAAAAAGACATGAGGAAACTCACGTGAGCGTGCGGACACACTTGGCCGAGTCGCGGATGTCCCACACCTTGATGTAGGAGGTGGACACGGAGAAGACCAGGCCGGAGGAGGGGCAGTACTTGACTGACACCACGTTGTTTAGGTGGCCTTTGAGAGTGACGATCTCCTGACCCGTCACCAAGTTCCACATCTTACAGGTGCGATCTGCAGCCGGAAATCAGCCCATTCAAATTCTCTCTTTGGGTACTTGCATGCATATCATACTGCAATAAATAGATCAGACTATTCTATTCTTACGAAATATTTTGCTACATGGCTCATTGTCAGAAATCGTACTTTTGATACATATACATGTATATGTGTGTATATATATATATGTGTGTGTGTGTGTATATATATATGTAAAATATATACACAGTGGTATGTGTACCTTTAGATCCAGTGAAGAGCAGCTCATCTGTGGCATCTACACACAGGACCGGCTTTGAATGGCCCTCGGCTACAGAAACACACTGCAGGGGGGCTGTCCGACCCCCCTTCACCCCACCAATGGGATTGATCACACCCCTAATGAACACACACACACACACACACACACACACACACACACACACACACACACACACACACACACACACACACACACACACGGTGTCTTCAGAATAAAGCAGTATGGATGATATCTCTCCACATGAGTACAGGTGTGTGCAGTGTGAAAAGCAGGCCAATCACAAACATGCACACAAAGCACAAATACTCTTCCCATGTTACAGTGTCAACACAAACCTCAATAGACACAGATATATGATGCACTGCCCTGAAAACCATGTCACTGTGCCATCTAACTACTTCCTTTTGGTTTTCAGAGCCCACCCAGTCCGTCTCTCTCTGGCCTGCCTGTGGAATTATGTTATAAGAGCCGCTTCTCCTCCTGCTTCTCCTCCTCCTCCTCCTCCTCCTCCTCCCCCCCCCCCCCCCCCCCCACATTCTGGAAGAGGAATGTGGGGAAATTGGTCCCCAGTGACTTCCTTCTAACAGCAGTGGTGGTTAGTGTGTGTGTGTGTGTGTGTGTGTGTGTGTGTGTGTGTGTGTGTGTGTGTGTGTGTGTGTGTGTGTGTGTGTGTGAGAGAGAGAGAGCGAGGTGGAGAGCCAAACAGTGAGGGAGAGCCAGAAGATGTGAGGAGAAAAAGAGAATCTGTGATCACACACACACAACTTGGGACAGATTTAGTTCCTGCACAGAGGAAGAGAAACACAGAAGGGTGCGCTGGAATAAAGACAGCAACATGCTCCTCTTCTGCGCCTGAGCACACACACACAAATACACACGTCAAATTAAGAAGTAAACACTAGACCACACTTTCTGTCGATCATTTTCTGCAAGATTGAAATGCCAACCAAAACCCCTAAGTCTCATGAAACACAAAAGAGCACCGACTTGTGCAGAATAAGCTCAACACAGTTGTTGACAACAGCCACAGCCTGGAAGACCAACTACACAACAGCAGACAACTCAAAAATAAACCACAGCACGTTGTCAGCATCGCCACATGCAGCATCCATTCTCTGGCAGTCAGGTGGCGCACCCCCACAGCCAACGCCTTGTGGCTCAGGGAACTGGGTGATACATGTGTCCATCCGGTTATAAAAACTACCTCATTCACTTTGCTGTATTGCATTTAATATGAAAAAAAGAGAGAAGGCGAACACCAGAGTCTCTAAAACTCAGAGGCTCAACGTTCCCTCCCATCTCCACTCTTTGTGCTAAGCTAACTGGTTACGGGGTACAAACAACATTCTCATCTCGCACTTGAAGTGAACTATTCCTTTAATTTATATGTATTACTAAACTGCAAGTTTTACTGGGTGTAGGCTGAATAGTAAAAGACTAAGTGTCTCGCAGTTGATAAAACACATAAGATGTTTGTTTAAATAATATAATAATAATTATATCTGCTCTTCTTTTCCGTGGGGAGGTTCTCTCAGGTGTTGTGGCCGAGAAACACAACGACACAGGTGGGAGAGGCCGGCATGTGGTTAGAACATGCACCACAGCAACTTCACCCACGGGGGGGGGGGGGGGGGGGGGGGGGGGTTGAACAGGCAAAGCTCTGACTACCGGTGGAGACGAGATGACACCAGGCAAATGGGAAAACAGAGAGAGACAAACACAGTTCCTCTACCTGAGCACCTCGGAGAGCGAGGAGTCGCTGTCATCCGACCTGGAGGCAGAAGAAGAGAGGGAGAGGAGAGGGAGGGGAAGGAAGAGGAGAGGGTTAACCACGCTCAGGAAAGACAGAAGGGTTACTAGCAAAGGGTTAAAAGGAGGAGTGACTGGATGAGGGACTGAGATATAAAGCAGAGAGCAAAGCTCAGTCAAAGAATAAAGTTTGTCCAGTTCTTCAGCAGTTTGCATGAAGCAAGATAAAATTTATCCTTCTGTATTCTCTGGCCGCTGTCTGCAGATGTGTTCCTCTGCAAATGTTTACTGGAGGAACCCTATGAAGGCAAATCACTGTCATAAAGAGAGAGCGCAAATGAGCTTCACGCGCGAGCGCAAATCAGTCATACGCGCGTGAAATTTACTTTGACGAGCGCTTTTACATCACTCCGCGAGCAAACCCCTCTCGAAAGTTCCTCTCTCGCGAGTAAAAGTCCCTCTCGCGCATTTTTAACCTGCTTGCGCGCGAAGCTTCAATCTGCGCTCGCGTCTCTGTAACCTGCTCGCTCTCGAGTAGATTTTCTTTTTGACAGTAAGTGGGCGGAGCCAGTCGCCATCGTATCTCTACATCTAATTGGTTACAATCCTAGTCTTTGGATTGGCTGGATATCACATCCAGGAAGAGACAGATGAACCCAGTCTACAGCACCCAGTAGAGACTGACCCTCTGTTATGTGGGTCTACAGACATGTGGGTGTCTGTAGACCCAGTGTACAGCACGTTATCTCCGTGTTCCAGGGCGTGTTACCACGAGGTGGGCTATGAGGAAGCTAATGTGTGTGTCTGTTACGTTGCCAGTACGTTATCTCCATGCCACAAGTATACTGGAGCTTTCTGCCTGATCAAGTGTGACTGAATTAATAACACAACGCAAGAGAGAGGGAGTACACAACCGCTACAGTGGATACATATAGACAGTGGATCAGGGGCGGACTGGGGGAAAAAGTGTCCCGGGAGGTACTGTCAGACTGGCCCACTCATTACACGGCGCGTTATATATGTATCCTCTGTGTATAAGACTGGGTTCATCTGTCTTCCTGGATGTGATATCCAACCAATCCAAAGACGAGGATTGTAACCAATTAGATGTAGAGATACGATGGCGACTGGCTCCGCCCACTTACTGTCAAAAAGAAAATCTACTCGAGAGCGAGCAGGTTACAGAGACACGAGCGCAGATTGAAGCTTCGCGCGCGAGCAGGTTAAAAATGCGCGAGAGGGACTTTTACTCGCGAGAGACGAACTTTCGAGAGGGGTTTGCTCGCGGAGTGATGTAAAAGCGCTCGTCAAAGTAAATTTCACGCGCGTATGACTGATTTGCGCTCGCGCGTGGAGCTCATTTGCGCGCGGCTGTTTGATTTGCGCGCGTGCGCGCGGAGCTCATTTGCGCTCTCTCTTTATGACAGTGATTTGCCTTCATAGAACCCCCACACTGAGCAATGCCTGGTTTAGTGGACTTCAGGGCTAACATTAAATGTTAAAGGGTTGAAGGAATAGTTTGACATTTTGGCTTCTTCACTTTCTTGTCGAGAGTTTGATGAGTAAATTGGTTAGACTCACGTCTGTCCGTCCAATGCGGTAACAGCCAACAGCTGGTTAGCTTACCATAGCGTGAGCACAGGATACAGGAACAGCTGCTCTGCCTGAAGGGAACATAGTCCACCTTTCAGCACCTCTAAAGCTGACTGATAGACCACTTATGACTCCATTGAATTAGAACAATGAGACATCAAATACTTGACTACCATGTATATTACCAACCAAACAAAGAAACAAGGTAATTATTGAGCTTTAGAACAGATTTTGGTTAGCCAAATGATGGCTGTAGCTTAATATTTGACATGAGTGGTATCAAATTTTCATCTAACCGTTGAAAATAAAGCAAAAATGTATTTCCCAACTATTCAAACTATTCATTTGAATGAGGCAGAACAAAATTACTGAACTGAACACGAGGAGCACAAGGAGCATTAGGAGCATGAGGAGCATGAGGACTACGAAGAGCACGAGGAGCATTAGGAGCACAAGGAGCATGAGGAGCATGAGGAGCATAACAAGCACGAGGAGTATGAGGAGCACAGGGAGCACGAGGAGCATCACGAGCATGAGAAGCACAAGGAGCACGAGGAGCATGAAGAGCACAAGGAGCATGAGGAGCACAAGGAGCATGAGGAGCATGAAGAGCATGAGAAGCACGAGGAGCATGAAGAGCACAAGGAGCATTGGGAGCACAAGGAGCATGAGGAGCACAAGGAGCATGAGGAGCATGAAGAGCATGAGAAGCACAAGGAGCATGAAGAGGACAAGGAGCATTGGGAGCACAAGGAGCACGAGGAGCATGAAGAGCACAAGGAGCATTGGGAGCACGAGGAGCATGAGGAGCACAAGGAGCATGAGGAGCACAAGGAGCATTGGGAGCACGAGGAGCAAAACGAGCACGAGGAGCAGCTCCAGGTTACCAGGAGGGGAATGAAGGATACTTTTGTCTGATACTAAGCTGTACATAGGAAAGCGGCCTGGAGTTCAACACAGCCTCTATCTCTGTGAGCATGGTTGTCAACTCCTCAAAGTTCAGTGAGGCCTTCCCCAGGATCCTCTTTAAGCAGGTTTTCACAGATCTCACAAGTCTTTCCCAGAAGCCACCCCACCAAGCAGCTCGCTCTGCAATAAACTTCCAGGTGATTCCCTTGTCAGTGAAAAACCCAGTGAGCTCAGATCCTCTGAATGACTTCCATAGTTCCTTTAGATCTTGTTCTGCTCTTTTGAACGTTTTGGCATTGTCTGAATAAACAACCTTGCACAGACCTCGCCTTGCGATAAACCTCTTTAAAGCCAACAGAAAGTTTTCTGTAGTCTGATCAGAAACCAACTCTAAATGCACTGCTCTGGTGACAGCGCAAGTGAAAAGCGCAATATATGCCTTCTTAGACTGACCACTAGCCTTAACATATAATGGCCCTGCAAAATCCACCCCAATAACTTCAAAGGGAGGGGATTCGGTCACTCTGTCTCTGGGTAATGGAGCCGTGGACTGCTGTGCTGGTTTCACCTTCAGTCTCCTGCAGATGTAGCAATGTGATATCATCCTCTTGACTAACTGTCTCCCTTTTGGAATCCAATACCTCTCTCTCGCCTGTACTAGAGTGTCCCTGACTCCAGAATGCATCACTCTCTCATGACAGTCCTGAACAAGTAACTCAGAGTATCTGTGATTTCTAGGTAGCACCCATGGGTGTTGCTGTCTAAAACTGAAATCAGAGTACTGTAGCCTACCTCCTACACTAATAAGGCTATTCTCATCTAAGAATGGTTTCAAGTCTTTGATTTTTGAATCTCTCATGATGTCCTGTCCAGATTTCAGCTGGACGATTTCTTGGCTGAAGTTCTGCTTTTGGGTCATCTTCACCCAATACACTTCTGCTGCAGTGAGCTCCTCTGAAGTTAGCTCTCCATGAATCCTTTGACTACAACGGGCATTAGCTATGAATCGTTTCACCCATGCAGTTATTCTTAATGCAGGTTTTAACCTACTGTACTTCTCCAAGTCCAATAGTGGCTCAGCTTGTTCAGTGCTGGTCAGCTGTACTACAGCCTGAAACTTAGACCTAAGCTCAGTGTTTACCTCATCTTCAACACAGTCTTCATCCATGTCCATTTTCCCATCAGTTGATAACATTGAAGCAGGTCCGCTCCACCACAGCGGGTTTTGGATGAGGTTTTCGACGCTCTGGCCTCTGGTAGGTAACCATTGCAGTGACACCACAACTCTGGATTTGAGAGTCCTTGTATTTCAGTCACTCTGTTGGCCACAAATGGCTTCCACCTTTGTGCTGTGCTGCATATCCAATGGAAAACAATCATTGAATCTGTCCACATGTGCAGCTGATTTCTTTCCACGTTGAGTGGCTTGAGGAGATTATTTCCTAGCCTCGCTCCAATCAGTGCACCCATGAGTTCCAAGCGTGGTAACGTCATTTTCTTCAGTGGGGCAACCTTTGACTTGGAAGCCACAAAGCTTGTTACAACATCTCCTTCCTTCCTTGTTCTGTCCTTGCAGATAGGCAACAGCACTGTATGCCTTCTCACTGGCATCGCAGAAGACATCTGCGAGTTTGGTCGGATCTCGATCTGGTACCATCTTGGAATGTCCACCAGGTGGAGCTGTGGCAGCTCTGCACACCACTGATTCCATTTCTCCGCCAAGTCTGGGGGAAGCTGCTCATCCCAACCGATTCCCCTTTCCCATAGTTCTTGAAACAAACACTTTACTCGAATAGTGAATGGAGTAAGGAAACCGATGGGGTCGAAGACTCTGGCTGATGTCTGTAGCACACTTCTCTTTGTGTTTTCTTTGTTCTTTACAATGTCCAGTAATCCCTTTAAATCAAACACAAAACTGTCCTTTTCCGATCTCCATACCAACCCCAACACCTTCAGCACATTTCCACAAATGGTTGTGTCTGTTGTATGCTCCACTCCCCTTTCTGTCCACTTGTCTCTCAGGTCCGGTGAATTTGTCACCCATTTGCACAGGTTCATGCCGGCGTCAGACAGAATCTCCTTTGCTGTTGTGGTAACTAGAAGAGCTTCATCCACATCACATGAACTGGAGATAAAATCATCTACGTAGAGGGACTCTGTCAGTGCCTCCACTGTCTTAGGCTGTTCCGCTTCATACTGCTTAATATGTTTTCTTATTGTTGCAGCTAACAGGAACGGGCTAGGTGACACTCCAAAAACCACTCTACTCATTCTCATGACGCGCAGCTCATTTTCACAGTCTTTGGTTGGAGGTCCATGTAGCCACAGGAACCTCACAGCATCTTTGTCTCTTTCTGCTAGTTCTATCTGCAAGAAAGCCTTAGTGATGTCTGTCGTAAAGGCTATCTGGTGGAGTCTGAATTTTATCAGCACATCTAACAGATTTGGGTTCAGGTTGGGCCCAGCCAGTAAGCAGTCATTTAGGGAGGGGCAACTCTCTTCGTGTGATGATGCATCAAATACAACCCTCAGTTTAGTTGTCACCTTATCTTCTCGAAGAACAGCATGATGTGGCATGTAGTACTTCACAGCCTCAGTTTGATCTGCCGCTGAGGTGTGCTCTGGTACATCCTCGCACATGCCTTGCTGCAGATAATCTTGTATGACATCATTGTACCTTGTGTACAGCGTTGCATCCATTTTCAGTCTCCTCTTGAGGCCTTCAAATCTTCTCTTTGCAACTCTGAAGTTGTTTGGGAGATCTGGTCTGTCAGGTCGCCACGGCAACTGAACTCTGTAGCGGCCATCCTTGTACTTTATAGTCTTCTGAAAGTTCTGAAGAGCTTCTGTTTCTTCTGGGCTCTGGATTCTTTCATGAACAATGCCCAGTGACTCTACTTCCCAGAAAGCATGTAGTTGTTTGGCTATTTGAGTGTCCTCCTCTAGGCAGATGTGCATGCAAGTGGCATCGGTTACACTGGATGTGGTAACTGGACCCTGCAGGACCCACCCGAAGCTGCTTTCAACGGCTACTAGTGATTCTGTTATCCTCTGAACTCCACCAGTCACTATTCACCAGTAATAGTCTGCTCCTATTAACACTAACACTTCTTGATCCTCGGTGCCCTCTGGTGTAAAATCAGCAATTTGAAGACCTTTTCTCTTTAACTCCTCTTGGATAGGTTCGCTGGGGACCTTTATCACAGCCGTGCACACTTGAGGGGTTTCCACTGCTTCAATCTCAATTTTTTGCTGTGTATTCCACGTTTTCCAGTGACACTCTCACAATGTTGCGACGTGCAGTGACAGGAGAAGTGGACCCAAAGGTGTGGAGGTTCAGCGTCTCTTGCCTGACTACTTGCAGTTTTAGTGCTTTAACTACATCTTCGTGAATGAAGCTTTTCTGGCTACCTCCATCTAACAGGCAGCGTACCATTTTCCTCCCCGCTGGGGCTATTGCCCATGCCTTGGCTGTCTGGAGCAACACTGTGTTCTGAACGTCAGATCTCGGTTTCACTGTGCTGGACACAGAGGATACCACAGCATCCGTACAATCACTGGCAGCATCTGGCTTAGCTTCACTTTAATCACAAAGTGACTGGTGATGTCTGCAATGGCACAAGGCACACGAAACACCCTTGACTCTGTAAAATTTTGCTATGTGTTTTGGACCGAGACACACGTAGCATCTTCCTAGTTTCCGCAGTTTCTCCTTGCGAGCAGCCACAGAACTGTCTGGACAGTGTTCGGGTTTGTGGTTGGCACCATCACAATACACACAGGTCTGACAAACATTACTTGCGGTGTGCAAAGCTGTCGCTGAGGGCACGTTCCATCTTTTAGGTTTGTTTTCACGAACAAGGTCTGGCTTACCAAATGATCTGTTATTTGGTATAAAGTCTCTTTGTGTGTTACCTGGTCTGGTGAGGTGAAGAGCTCTCTCTCTGCTTTGGACTTCATTTTGCAGGAACTGGATGAGATCAAGCACTTTCCATTCGCCACTAGAGTCTGACTTGCGGGTGTAGTCTAGTGCAATATCTTCTGGTATGAGCTGTAGCAATACTGGGCATAGCAGGCAGCCATATGTGTCGTTGTGAACCCCTAAGGATTCTAGACTTCGGATCTGTATTTCACATTCATCGTACAGGTGCCTGAGAGCTACAACATCTGATGATCTTTTCACAGGAGCCAAGTTGAGCAGTCTGGACATATGTGCACTTATTACAATGTCCTTTCTTCCAAAAGGGCTCTGAAGCAGTTGTACTGCGGCATCATAATTATCATCTGTCATAGTTAGTCCTGCCACAGATCTTGCAGCTGCTCCGGTCAGATAGGATCTCAGGTAACTGAACTTTTCCCTTTTACACAGTGTGTCGTTATCATGGATAGCTGTTTCATATTGTGACCAGAATTCTTGCCACTGGCTTATTTCTCCGCTGTATTTTTCTATCACTAACTTATGGTGTGTTCACACCGAACGCGACGCGAAATTTCGCGTCGCGTTACTCGCGTGAGTTTACTCGCTCGACTTTATTGGTGTGTTCACACCGAACGCGACGCGACGAGTGAGTTTACTCGCGTGAGTTTACTCGCTCGACTTTATGTGGTTAATTTCCGTCAACGCAAATTCGCTTTAACGCGGGCGGGGCTTATCTCCGTAAAAACAGTACCGTTTCCGCCATCCACCATTAAACTAACCACTAGTTCTGCTTTAACCTTCTTGTGGAAGTCCCTCTAATGTCGGACCATCAAACGCCCCCGTGTCCGGGTTCATAATATCATCCGTAGCCGCACAACAGCGTCTGAATGACGGCCGCTGCCAGCGCTGCTTCTGGTGGATCAGCAACTGTTTGATTCAAACCGGCAGGACGGCGGTGATGACGCGCAGAGCTTCTCAACGCTGATTGGCTTTCGCGACGCGAATTTTCGCCCGAGTTGGAAAATTTCAACTCACGCGAATTTCGCGTCAAACGCGCCGCGCCAAACGCGTCTAACGCGCCGCCCGGCGAAATTTCGCGTCTGTCGCAACCAAACGCGTCTGTGCATTGACTTTACATGTAATCTGGTCGCGCGAAAAATTCGCGTCGCGTTCGGTGTGAACACACCATTAGGCAGTTTGACAGTATGCTTATTTAGCGATCTGACTGAACTTGAATTTGCATCGCTCACCCGCACACTCACAGCTTCCTCTGCCCTCTGAATGGATCTTTTGGCGCGTGTTTTCAATGTGAGGATGCGGTCCTGGTATTCCTGAGCAGTTGCAATCTCTGACTCAAGCCCATCCGTCTCCGTTCCGTCTTCAATGCCTTTGTCTAAGTCGAATAAACTTTCTTCTCTCGTCGATAATAGTGATAACAGCTCACGGAGTCTCTCACAGTCTGGCACCTCTTCGCTCACCTCTTCTTCAATGTTGGTTAACAGCTTCGTTGTCGAGATGCGTATTGTTTTACGCTTCTTTTTCATCCGTTCAAATTGTGTGGCCATCTCTCCAGCTAGCGGTAGCGTTAGCCAGCGTTAGCTTCCAACTTCGTCGAAGTTTAAAGTCTCACAGTCTTGACTTCCCGGGTTTCGGCACCAAAATGTAGTGAAGTGGAGCTTCAAATGAGGACCAAGACACGTCTTGTATGAACGGAATCACTTTACTTGCAGAACTGCAGTACAAACTGTTCAAGTGATTCAGAACGCGCTCTTGCACCCGACATGTATATTTTTCTCCTACGTATCATCATCGTTAGCGTCAACAAACATGTATCATTCTACTTCCTGTCTTCAAAGTAAAGCATTTCCTGTTTCCATGCGCTTCATAATAAAAGTCAATCATGCAGTCAAACAAGTTACAACACCCTGTACACCAACTCTCTTGGCTCCATCATTCGCTCACATGGCTTTTCCTACCATAGCTATGCTGATGACACCCAACTGATCCTCTCGTTTCCCCAATCGGAAACACAGGTAGCAGCATGAATCTCTGTCTGTCTGACCGACATTTCACAATGGATGTCCGCGCACCACCTGAAGATTAACCCTGACAAGACGGAATTACTTTTCCTTCCAGGAAAAGTCTCCCCCACTCACGACCTGACGATTACTTTCAACAACTCAGTCTTGGCCCCAACCCCGACTGCCAGGAACCTCGGTGTGACCCTTGACAGTCAACTCTCCCTGACTGCCAACATTACCGCAACAACTCGTTCCTGTAGATTCATGCTGCACAACATCAGGAGAATACGTCCACTTCTCACCCAGAAGGCGGCACAGGTTCTCGTCCAGGCTCTGATCATCTCGCGCCTAGACTACTGTAACTCCCTCCTGGCGGGTCTACCTGCTGGTGCCATCCGACCTTTGCAGCTCATCCAGAATGCTGCAGCTCGACTGGTCTTTAATCTCCCGAAATTCACCCACACTACTCCGCTCCTCCGCGACCTTCACTGGTTACCGGTGGCTGCCCGCATCCGCTTCAAAACATTGGTACTGCCGTACCGTGCTACGAACAGATCTGGTCCAGTCTACATCCAGGACATGGTAAAACCTTACACCCCAACTCGTGCGCTCCGCTCGGCTTCTGCCAATCGCCTTGTAGCTCCGTCGCTGCGAGCTAAACACTCCACAAAGTCTCGACTGTTCTCTGTCCTGGCTCCTCGATGGTGGAATGAGCTCCCCAGTGACATCAGAACAGCAGAAAGTCTCTACATCTTCCATCGCAAACTAAAAACACAGCTTTTCCGACTATACCTTGAATAAAGGATGTAGCACTATAGTAGCACTGAAAATGGCTCTTACTGATAGCACTTTGTAGTTGAACTTTTGGACGAAATTGTACCTTCTTGATTCTTGTTGTTCTGATTCTTGTATGTAACCGTAGAATGCACTTATTGTAAGTCACTTTGGATAAAAGCGTCAGCTAAATGAAATGTAATGTAATGTAATGTATAGCTTCAGGTTTGTCACATGAGAGCCTGTGCTTCTAAAAATAAAAATAAATGGTTCTGCATATGTCGAGAGGGAGTTAAAAGGTGGTTTCTTGCTATTTACTGTTAGCTATGTTATCCACTAAAGACTCAAGACCAGGAAGATGCACATGTAATCAGGAGACAACTTTCTTTGAAGAAGGAAAATGCCGCCCACCAGTTCATCCTCCTCCAGCAGGCGCCACAGGGGGGCTTCCTGTGGAAACTACACCCTAAACAGAAAGATCCTCCCACACTGCCACCCTGGGCTAATTTAAAATGTCTCCCATCACAACAGCTGCATGGCAAGATGACCAGAACTAACTCCTTTCCTGACCCCTGCTCCAGGTAATGAGGACCCCCAGCCACCCTCATGCATTCTCGCTAACAAGTAGGGGCCAATAAAGCTGAGGAATGTTCCGGATTAATAAAGATTACAAAAAAAACAACGCTCACTGAAATTAACTGCTGAGGTGTTTCAGAGTGGAAAGCTCCAGCTGATTGGAGCTGGACTACGTGTATACACATTGAGACATGTGTATAACATTCTGTCGCCTTTTGTACATGTAATAAAACAAATGACCAAACACATAGATCTAAGTATCTCTGACACAGTGTCAACACATCTGAATATTATGAGAAGGGGTTTATTGTGTTTTATTGGATGAGATTGTACGAGATGATTTCTCTCTCTTGTCTAAATGCTACTATTCCACATCTTGCTTTGTTCAACCAACCACAGCTGCCTCCTGCAGAGGATGTGACAATGTGAGTTGACTCCCTCCTATTCTACATTTGTTTCCTAGTAACTGCTATGTGTCGACTGGAAGGATGCTGCAACTAGTGCAGTCTTGTTGTTAGTGCTGCCAGATGCAACCTGTGGTTGTAGTGTGGATGGTCAAATTTTCCTTTGAATACACTTAACACCTGTGAATGTGTTACTACCAGGAACTACATTACCCAAACCAACAGTGAAGAGGATAGAATAGTACACGCTTACATCTACAATGCAGACACAGGCACGCTCCTCCCAAAAAACCTGACCATCAGCCTGCAGGCCCCTTTCAACCATGGCAGAGAATAAAAGAAAGGAATGCTTCAAAGTAAGATGGAATTGACCTGACCAGACAAAGAGCTTGAAAGAGCTCTCAGCTTGTTTTAAGGAGAGCTCTCATCCAATCAGGTTTCACCTCTATGTCTCTATGGAAGCAGAGCGGCCAGAGGCCGTCTAGGTAGACTTTGCAGATTAAAGTTCATGGGGTCATGTCCTGCTGCTTTCCTTCAGCGTTTGTGTTGTAGTTTGATTTTTTATTTTAATTTTTTTACGTTGTGATGTTTTAAATTTGTTGTGCAGACACAAACAACACATAATTATATTGTGGCTCGTGCTCTTGAGTGTGCAGTGTTTTAAAGTTTTGTTGGATAACTAAATGTGACTGCTTCTTGTTGATGTGGACTACATGCATTGTCCGTTAATGACGCAGCATCCCGTCATGCATGTATGTATGTATTTATGTATGTATTGTGTATATGTGTGTAAACCTGGATGACCTGCAACTTCGAGATGTTGAACGCGGACAAGACTGAAGTTATTTTGCTTAGCCCAGAGCATCTCAGAAATCAATTATTGAATGATATTGTTTCTCTTGATGGCATTGCTCTGGCATCTAGCACCACTGTAAAGAATCTGGGAGTTGTCTTTGATCAAGACTTGTCCTTCAGTTCCCACGTGAAACAGATCACAAGGACTGCCTTCTTTCACCTACGCAACATTTCAAGGATCAGGCACATATTGACTTGAAGGCATGCAGTGACATTGATCCACGCATATGTTACTTCAAGACTGGATTATTGTCCATCCATCCATCCATTTTCCACCGCTTATCCGGGGTCGGGTCGCGGAGGATTACTGTAACTCTGTATTATCAGGCTGCTCTGTGAAGTCTCTTAGATCTCTCCAGTTGATCCAGAATGCTGCAGCTCGTGTACTAACGAGGACTAAGAGGAGAGATCACATTACTCCTGAACTAGCTGCTCTCCACTGGCTTCCTGTAAGATGAAGAATCTTATTTAAGGTCCTTCTTCTTACTTACAAAGCCTTAACTGGTGATGCACCATCATATCTTAAGGAACTCATACCATATTGTCTCACCAGAGAGCTGCGCTCACTGAATGTGGGGCTACTTGTGGTTCCTAGAGTCTTAAAAAGTAGGATGGGGGCCAGAGCCTTCAGTTATCAAGCTCCTTTTCTGTGGAACCAGCTTCCACTTTCAGTCCGGGGGGCAGACACAGTCACCTCATTTAAGAGTAGACTTAAGACTTTTCTCTTTGATAGTGCTTATAGTTAGGGCTGGCTCAGGTCGACCCTGGTCCAGCCCCTAGATATGCTGCCATAGGCCTAGACTGCTGAGGGACATCTTAGGATACACTGAGCTCCTCTCTCCTCTTCTCTCTCTCCTTTTCTCCTTCTCTTTCTCCTTCTGGATTAATTAATGTCTCTTTAATGCACATTACTAACTCTTCTTCTTCCCAGGAGCCACTGTGCTCCCTCGTCTCAAGCTTCCATGGATCGTGGTTGTCTGGAGCCGGTCCTGCTCCCTGGCCCTGCTGATGCCCCTCATCTCTACCTCCTTCTGCTGACATGGATCGTGGTTATCTGGATCGTGGTCCATGCCTACTACTCATTACATTAATAATTTTTGTCATATTCATTGAATGTGCTGTAACTCTGTTATGTTGATTCTGTACACATGTCATCTATTGCTTCTGTCCATCCTCCAGGGATCCTCGTCTGTTGCTCTCACAAGGTTTCTTCCCTTTTTTTCCATGTGAAAGGGTCACGGGACAGGGATGTCGTACGTGTACAGATTGTGAAGCCCTCAGAGGCAAATTTGTATCTGTGATTTTTGGCTACACAAAATAAACTGAATTGAAATGTATGTATGTATGTATGTATGTATGTATGTATGTATGTATGTATGTATGTATGTATGTATGTATGTATGTATGTATGTATGTATGTATGTATGTATGTATGCATATTTCTATGCAGCAGCGTTACGTACTTGTCCAGAGCAGAACCTTGGGTTTGGTTGCTGGTGAGCCTTGAGAAGACATTGCGGTCGTTCCTGGTCCTGAGAGGGGGGGAGGAGGGGGGAGTATAGCCGTCAGTGGGCCTGATACGGGGCAGGAGGGGGAGGAAGGTGAAGGATAAGGAAAGACAAGAAGAGTTAAGAGGAGAGAAGGAAAGAAAACGTAATTCCGCACAAAATCCGATCAATCTGCCAACAACACAACAAAAGATGTGATGACAGAGGCTGTACCTGTACGCACGGTCGTAAGACTTCCTCCTTGTTAGAGGGGAAGTGTCATAACCCCGAGACTGCCTGGGACTGACACACACACACAAACACACACAAAAGCAAACTAAGCAAATCTTCAAGGGAGAGCAGGAGGAGTATTCATGTGCATGTAAACTGTTGGGAATTAATAAGCAAGAAGGGTTCTTTGCAATTTAACAGCATTTCTAGCAGACTAAGCAACTGGCAGATTCATTTCTTTAAATATCAAATTGCACTCCCAGAGGACTGATGAAATCTGACTGATTAATTGACTTCTTCTTGTCTTGCAGTTCTTTTATAACCTGAAAAATGTCCGACCTCTGGTAGTTCAGTGGCTGCTGACTGGGAACAACTCTATCTGTCATTAGGATTTATGTTTGATATTCCACTGTGTTTATAGTTATCTGAACATACGCTCATGTTTTATTCCACTGGTTTATTTATGCTTGAACTACATTTTATGTCTCAATGTCTCCAGTTCATTCCATGACTCTGCTCTTCTGCTTGTTGAAGGATCGAAGTTCACCAACAGGTCCCTGATGCTTCACAGGTCGAGCAGTGATTTCCAACCACAGGTAAGAAGCGAGTCCACCATTCCTCCTCCCTGTTCACACTAAAGGGATGTCTGGCCAAATCTTAATGAAAACCTCTGTTGTTCTATGAATGGTCGGTTTTATCTTTTGCACTTAAATTTCCTTTGTTGCATTTTGGCCAACTAAAAACGTAGTATCTCACTATTTCTGGCCTCTAAAATGTGCATGTTTTTTATTTAATTTCATCTCACTTTTTCATTGCCAATTATTTTAGACTTCCTTTGCTTCTGTAAATATGCCTGGCTTCATCACAGCAATTATTTTGATCCACTCACAAGGTGTGCCCCCTGACGGGGAGGCTGATGGTGCGGGACACCCGGTCTCTGTGGTAGTGGTCTCGCAGGGCCAGGCTGAGCCCCAGACTAGCGGTCCCCAGGCTCAGCCCGTCCTCCTGGATGTCTGTCAGCGAGGCCAGAGACTTGGTGATGTGCTGCTTGCTGCCGCACGAGGGGTCCGCGATGGGACCCAGGTACTCTGCAGACACCGCCTTCATCTGGGCTGACAGGCGAGGCTCCATCTGATTACAACGAGAGGGAGAGCGATGTGAGGCAGAAGGACAGCGGTATGAATAACTGAGCCATGAGACAAAAGATAAATGTCGACTTTAATCTAGGCACCAGAGGAAATTAAGATGCTGCCAGAAAAAAACAATCAGAATGGAGAGAAATTAAAAACAGTAAAACAAACATGGCTGAAAAGAGACAGCAGGCATTATGGGTATTAATACACATAGTAATAACTTCAGGATAGAAGGATCAGGGTATCTTCTCAGAATATCCAACCAAGCCTGAGGAAGTGTGCTTATACTGCCCCCTAATGATTACAAACTAAATGGCAGCTACTCTGACAGACAAACTGTGGCATGTCAAATTAGAGCAGGAGTCTCAACACAATCCCGAACACTAACGCCATGAGATAACGTGCAGCATCATCGTGGCTCATAAATGTACTGCAGGACGCAGCACTTGATGCTTTGAGCACTGATACCAACACAAATAAATCTATTCAGAAATATACATTTGGAAGTAATGTTAACATCTGGGACAGAGGACATCTTTTCTGTGTCAAGAGGAAGAATGTGGATTTTAATCTGCAAAAGCAAAAAAAATAAAAAATCTGATGTACCTTTATTTTGAAATCGTCTTGGCTGTTGGATTCTTTCATATGAGACACACTGTAGAAAGAGAGGAAATGAGACTCATGCAGCATATCGTGTTAAACTTCTTCTTAAATAACTGGGTCAGGGTGAGGGGAGGATGTAGCATCTCACCTGCTGTCAGAGGCTTGGCTGAACTCAGAGGGTTCCTCGTCTGTGCTGACGTAACCATTTTCTGGAAGCACACAAAAACATCAGCATCCACTTCCACTTGCCAAGTCTGCATGTGTCACATCAGTGTAAATGTATTCTCTAGCAAATGAAGGCAAGAGAGCATTGAGCATGAAGTGTTACACACAGAGCTCAACTTCACCACTCACCCTGCTGCACGTTGTGGATGAGAGCCTGAAGTTCAGGGATGTATTCTGCCTTCTCCCTCAGGGCATCAAGGATGATGTGGTTGTGAGATGAGCCAATCACATCGGTCTGTCTCAGCTGACCCTCCAGCAGGCGGATCTGAGCCTCCTTCTGAGCCACCTGTAAACTCTACACACACACACACACACACACACACACACACACACACACACACACACACACACACACACACACACACACACACACACACACACACACACACACACACACACACACACACACACACACACACACACACACACACACACACACACCATCTGAAGTTATTTCAATTCAACCTTGAGAAACCACAGTCAAGCTACTACCCACTAAATATCTTACTTTTATGACTTCTGATTATTGATATTTCTTTCCAATAAATACAGCTATGGCAGCAGCTTGCAGTAGAAAAAGGCCCCACTAGATGGCATCACAGCATTGTTCAACGCACCTCCACTTTTCCAATGTTGCAAAATCAATACATATGAATAAGAAAATTAAATGTTTGCCAGTGGCATGACATGATAACAGTACAAAACTATTTTAGGTTGCTGTATTTAACACCCATAATAAGAAAGTATCTTTGTTTTGTTGTTCAAGCTACATTTAATCTTCCACACCTTTAAGAGTGCAGATTTAAATAGTTCATTATTGATTTCTTTACGAATGTTTCCAAAAGTGCAAACCCACCTATTGTCTGCTTTTTGTCAGGGCCCTGTGTGGTAACTTACTTTGTCTATGGACGCCTTCAGGAAGTGGTCCAGCAGGTGACGCGCTTCAGCCAGAGAGCAAGCGCTGATCACCACTGAGGTGTCCACAGAGTCCAGCTCGTCCTGTAGGAAAACATGCAGCATCTTCTCACAGCCTAGAAGCAAACATGATCTTGTGTGTGTCCGTGTGCGTGTGTGTGTGTGCTTGTGTGTGTGTGTGTTCTTACCTTGGTCTCTTCTATCTGGACAATGGTGGCCTGGCAGTCAGACAGGCTGTCATTGATGTAGTCTATGTTGGCGTTCAGCACCTCAACGTCCTCGTTAATTTCCTGAAGGAGGCGATCTTCTGCTTCTGGCCCCTCCCCATCCACCATTAGTACCTCCCTCTTATGTGAGAGCGATTCCTGCTGGACTGTCAGCTCCTCTCGCTTCTGACTCATCAAAAACACACAAAAAGAAAGGTCAGAGCTGTACTTGCACAAACCTATGCAAATGTCTATAAAAAACTATAATTACGACACTATATAAAACATTAATGTGCACTGAAACAGTGCAAGATGTTAGAGAATACTGGTTTCAGATAGCATGGTTGCATCAGTCTCTGTAGTGAAGAGGAAGGAAGAGCCACGCCCACTTTGGTTCAAATACTGAGATGAATTGAGCCAAGTGCTGCAGTTACATGTGTCCCATAAAGTCTGTATATGTATAGGCCATAATAGTGCTGCACATCACATGGTGGATATGCTTTTGGGCAAATTGTATCAGAAAACATTTTCCGTGTCCAGACCAGTGATGCAGGTCAAGATCATAAATCCCAACACCAGGTAGCTCCTTTCCACCTTAACTCCAGTTAGCCTGTGACAGCCACTCCTACCTTGATGAGGCGATCCATGTCGGTCTCCACATTGGCGATGGTCATTCTCTGCATGACAATGTCCAGGATGCGGCGCTCCAGGGCCTGCCACTTCTGACGGGCCGACTTTGAGAAGCTACTCGCTCGGCCCGACGCTCCGACGCTGCCTGCTGGCTTACGCTGCAACTTCTTCCTATTGCTAGGAGGGAGGAGAGGAGAGGAGAGGAGAAGGTTTGGGTTTCAAAGTAAGTGTATTGCTCCTTTACAGGGAGACATAACCAAACACTGTCACTTCATCAGTTCAGCCCTGAGGATGAATAAATAAACAAATAAAACTCTTCCAGACAGAACAAGAAAATCGTATCATCATAAATTGACCATCAGCTCCCCCTCCTCCCCTACGGAGCAGAGAACCCCCCCCAAACGCCCCAAAACAGCTGAAAACTGTCACATTGTCCATCATGTGCTCCACCTTCAACCGGGCCTTCAGCAGCCCCTTCAGGACCGGGACCAGTTCAACACTGCCGGCAACCTGAGTCCGGTTCCTTCACGTCAGCCAAATGGCCGACTTTGCAGTGCCAGACCGATAGTTCATCAAAGTGTGTGTTGTTTTCTTTTTAGCAGAGTACTTTGGGCCCAAAATGAACAAAACACACAAAAACACCTCCCGAGACCCTGAAACCATCCTTTTAAGAGAGCAAACAGGTCCGCCAGACGAAGACACTGAACAAACAGGTGGACTACATCTTCACTCTGAGTGCAGAACAAACACCCCTCCCCCTGCTCCATATCAAGGTGTGCTCTGTTCCTGCAGTTTGTAGCTATTGCCCCGTGCACAAGCCTCCACTGAAGGTCTGCTGGCCGCTTCTGCTGGCCGCTGCCTTTCGGGGAAACCCCTGGACCAAAGAACTCAGCCCACCTCGACTCCTTCATCCCTGCCAAAAAAACGCAAATTCACCACTTTGACACATGTGTTGTAGATGGCTTTTTTCCCTGCATCCTGAAACTTGTCCAGGAGCGGGGTTGTCAATGTGTGCAGCTGACTTTCTCCTTCCTGCCACTCCCCCATGAGGGAGCGATAGCCAGAGAGGGGAACCGGTACTCAAAGCCCCCGCACCACTGGTCACACAGAGCCCGGTTCATGGCAAACTCTCTCTGGCGGATTGGCAGGGCGGCTTAGACTTCCTCCACCACACTGTTGATCAGCCTGACGGAGGTGATGCCGCTTCTAGCTCTCAGTGCATCCACTGATGTCGCCGTCATCTTCATCAGATGGCCCAGCTTGGTGCAGCCGTCCTCTCTGAGACTCGCTTGCAGGCTGGCAGATTGTAGAGTTTGAGTCTGGAAAGATTTGTTGAAGAACAAAGGTTCCTCAAACAGCCAGATGTGGTGCGTGTGGTCTTAAAGATCTGCCATGCCTGCAGTACGAAGCTATAAAAAGACGTAAGTCATAAAGCAGCCTTTGAGCTGTCTGCAGCCTAAAACAGGCAACTTTTGACTGGATGTCAAATGTCTCAGTCCAGCCCCATGTCCTCACCAGACACTGAGCACCCCTGTACAAAAGACCAACCCAAGCCAGAAACTCATCACCAAAACCAAAAGCCCTGAGTACAGAAAACAAATAAGAGTGCCCCACCCTGTTGAAAGCTTTCTCCTGGTCGAGTGACACAACCCCCATGTCCACACTATTATTTCTGCTGAAATCCAAAATGTCCCTCGACAGAAAAACGTTGTCCATAATTGTCCTGTCTCGTACACAACACATTTGGTCGGTGTGTACTACATCCAGGATGACTTTGAGTTTATTTGATAAGGCTCTGGAGAGCACCTTATAATCGGTGCAGAGGAGGGCTACTGGCCTCCAGTTCTTCAGTAGCGCCAGGTCTCATGAAGCTCTAGCGTAAGTTCAGACAGGAAGACCATCCCCTCACGCCAGGCTCGTAGGCCTCCCACTCATACCGTCTGTCACCAGCAGTGCACATTCTATACCAGAGTGTCAAGAGCCTCAGACTCCATCAGCTGTTCAACAGCTGGGCGCCTCCAGCCAATACCGCAAAGCCACACAAAGTGTTAGCCTAGCTGCTTGCGTCCTGCTGCTGTCTCATGCGACCCTCCACCTCCCCAGCACCATCCGACTCCTCAGATTCAGCACCCCATCTGCATCTCCAACAACTCCAGCAGAACCTCCAGCCACCACCACCAGTGTCTGGACTCCTCAAGGGGGATCCATAGATTGCTGCCGCTCAGGGCAAACACAGCGCAACCTCAAATCTCCTCGTTGAGTTCAAGCGCCAAATAAATTCTGTGTAACTCATGAACGTATCACCTGGCATATTAAATGTTAACTACTAATCACTCACTGTCTCTCCTGATTGAACTATCTTCGGCAGCAGGAAAAGTACCGCTCGTTGACAGGAGCCAGGAAGAGATCCGGTCCCAAAACACTCCAGAAAGACATTAAGCAAATCTGGACTGAGAATGCTCCAGAAGTGCTTTAGGAAATCTGCAGAGAGCCTAGTCTCTGATCCACCGTCATACTCCATGTCCTCTCCTTCACCTGACAGCTGGCTGTTGGACACAGGCCCTGCACCCTGCCCTTCCTCTAAGTCTCTGGGGATCTCCACCTGCGGAACCTGCAGCTGCCTCTTCACAGCCTGACGGTGGTGCTGCTGTGGTACCAGATGTAGTGAGGTTCTGCGCAACAAGAGAAGCCTCCTGGTTGTAAGACTGGCCCTGATCTTTATCAATTGATGTTCTTAGAAGAAACTGTGCCGCAGGCCGCAACGCTAACAACCCCACCCACGTCCATGGGACCAGCAACGTTCGCAGGGCCGGTCATGAGAACAGCCGCGGCCCCACCAACGGGAAAGGCAACGTCCGCGGGACCAGCACCACCCAGGGCGCACGCCTCAGCAATACGCACTTTTCAGCTGCTTGTGCGGACACGCGAAGCGTTTGTGTCCGACATGTCCACACTCGAAGCAGATCAAGTGCTCGCGTACACCATGTACAACCCATCCCCGTGCTTCACCCTGAACGGCCCCTCCAGTGTTTGTGTCGGAGCCTCCAAGAACAAGAGACAGCACGCTTCAGTTTGTGATCCTTACATCCCAGACTGACTGCTTTTAACCCGCTGGACAACTTTCCAAATCTGCGCAGGTTGTTGGGTATAAAACGCCGGACCGGACACGGTGATCCGCGTTGAGGGCACCGAGAGCGGAGAGACTTGCACAAAGCTGTCCCTGATGACAACGCCAGTCTCTACCAGTTTGTGGACACACGCCTCGCTGGTCACAAACACAACCACTGCTTTGGCCGTGTCCCACCTGGTCTCCCACAGCCAGCAGCACCTCCATTACCGACACGCTGCTGTCCAGGGGAACTAACCGGACCTCCTGCCGGATGGACAGGCGTGACGTCTCAGAGGACGCCTTGCTCACAAACAACGCCAAACAAACCATCAATACCTGCTTCGTCTCTTACCTGATCACGTGTACAGACAGAAGAACAGAGGAAACCAAGGCAGTGACTGCACAATCCAAACTCCGCACCACTCTCACATCCACCTCTCACACGCACACTCACACGCAAGAGGAGAGGTAGTTAACTAATTATGCAGCATGCATTAGCAGCACTACATGCAGCCTTCACAGAGCAACACCATCATTAATATGGGCGACTGTGGCTCAGTGGTTAGCAGGTCTGTCTTTCAATCAGAGGATCGGTGGTTCAATCACCGGATCCACTAGTCCATGTCGATGTGTCCTTGAGCAAGATACTGAACCCTAATTGTTCACCGTTGCTGTGTATACTGTATATCATGTAAGTCGCTTTGGATAAAAGCGTCAGCTAAATGAAATGTAATGTAATGTAATTTGAAGCTATGTGTGCTGAGGGAAATATAATATAATATCTGTGTCTTTAGCTCCCCTGTGTTCAACAGCTGACTGTTAGCTGTGTGTGTCCACAGAAAACAGCCTAGCAGACACTCATAGGAGTGAGAATGAACAAAACCAGTAAAGATGAGATAAAACCCGTAAAGCTGAGGGGAGCTGCAGATTGTGGTGATGATGCACCCTACGAGTGAGCCCTCACAGACTGCCCTTTAACACATCTTGATCAAAGCATCAGTAACAAACAGGTACACGTGTAAAGAGAGGTCCTGAGCCCGTCTTACCCAATAACCTGGGTTCCGTCCATGCTGCCGTCGCTCTCCG
Source organism: Cottus gobio (assembly GCA_023566465.1). NCBI lineage: Eukaryota > Metazoa > Chordata > Actinopteri > Perciformes > Cottidae > Cottus > Cottus gobio. The sequence goes on from CM042222.1 coordinate 952,338, forward strand.
CCAGATACCCGAACACGTTGTTTTTGTTATTCCACTGCCTCACCAGCCCGCTCACGGTTCTGCCGGTCTCGGGCTCAGAGCTGCTGGCTGTCGTGCTGGCCGATAACTCGGCTCCAGAGTCCGTCCCTGGAGGCGCGTGGTTCCAGCGGGCCACGCGCCCGGCCACGCGGTCTGACATGGGCTTCGCCAGGCGCCGCAGGGCGCTCACCTCCTGGGTCTTTCTGCGCAGAACCTGCTCCTGCTGCCGCTTCTGAGACTCCAGCGCTCGGATCTGGTACTGAACAGGATGGAAAGAAACAACCTTTAGTGCGCGGTTTAGGCCGCCCACAGCTTCTCATGGGCTAAAGAAGACGTTTTCCATCATGAGAGGATTTTAAGACGAACCCGAAATAAAAGGATTACAAAGTATGACCATAAGCCCTCTTCTCCAAGGAAAACAAATACATATGGAGATTAATGCATTGAGGTTTAAAGTGACAACCAGAGCGAGGGCCTCGATGTAATGCATACACACCAACTCTTTAAATACAGTCATAAAATGAAGACACTGGCTCATATTACTCCTGTATTGGCTGATCTCCACTGGCTTCCTGTAAGACAGAGAATTGTATTTAAAGTCCTTCTTCTTACATATAAAGCCTTAATTGGTAATGCACCATCATATCTTAGGGAGCTTATAGCACCATATTGTCCCACCCGAGAGCTGTGCTCAATGAATGCGGGGCTACTTGTGGTTCCTAGAGTCTTAAAAAGTAGGATGGGGGCCAGAGCCTTCAGTTATCAAGCTCCTGTTCTGTGGAACCAGCTTCCACTTTCAGTCCGGGGGGCAGACACAGTCACCTCATTTAAGAGTAGACTTAAGACTTTTCTCTTTGATAGTGCTTATAGTTAGGGCTGGCTCAGGTCGGTCCTAGGGTCCAGCACCTAGATATGCTGCCATAGGCCTAGACTGCTGGGGAACATTTTAGGATACAATGAGCTCCTCTCTCCTGTTCTCTCTCTCCTCCTCTTCCCCTCCTCAGGTGCTCCTGGGGTGCTCCTATGGACTTATATTGCCAGGGAGCATCTTAGGGAAACACCGAGGGATTTATATCTTCTTCTCCCTCTCATTTTCTCCTCTCTATACTAGATAAATTAATGTCTCTTTAATGCTCATTACTCTACTTCCTCTCGGGAGCCTTTGTGCTTCCTCTCCTCAAGCTTCCATGGATCGTGGTTGTCTGAAGCCGGTCCTGTTCCCTTCCATGGCGGCCCTGCGGATGCCCTTCATCTTCACCTCCGTCTGCTGTCGTGGATCATAGTCATCTGGGTCGTATGTGGATGTCGTATGTGTACAGATTGTAAAGCCCTCAGAGGCAAATTTGTATTTGTGATTTTGGGCTATACAAAATAAACTGAATTGAATTGAATTGAATATTTCTGATCTTCAAATCTGTGTTTCTGAAGGCTGTTGTATCTGCTGACCCGCTGACCCTCTCCGTCACACACACACACACACACACACACACACACACACACACACACACACACACACACACACACACACACACACACACACACACACACACACACACACACACACACACACCTCTTGTCGGCGCTGCTCCTTCTTGAGTTGGCCGATCTCTCGGTTCCTCTTGGCCTCCACCATCCTCCTCCTCAGCTGCTCCTCCTTCATTTGCTTCATCAGCGTCACCTGGAAACAGAGAGGTCAGGCTTCTCAAACTGCACTTGTGTGTCCGTGCTCCCGAGCCTCCCACTCCCGAGCCAACTCCTTTACCTTGGCCTTCTTCATGTCGTTGACCTCGGTCTGCAGTTTCTTCAGCTCCCGCTCGTACCTCCCCTGGTTTTTGAGGAGACGCGCGTGCTCTTTCTGAGCCACTTGCAGCTTCAGCAGATCTCGGTTCATCTCCTTGAGACGCTTCTCGTAGTCCTGCTTGACCCTGCTGGCCTTCTCTTCCGTGTAGTTCTCCATGGACACTGTGCGTGTGATACAGTCAGTGAGCTTTTGTCAAGCTTTACTTCGAGTGGCACTCGTTAACTTTCTACTGGTCAACAACCACTAATTCCATGAAGCATGAACTCACTGAGATTCTGCAGCACGCGGTCTCTCTCCAGCTGAGTGTCTCGGATCTTGTTTTGCAGGAGAATGAGCTTCTCCTCGTACTGCAGCTTCAGCACCAGCAGCCTCCGCTGGCTGTTCTCCAACTCGTCGATCAGCTTCTGTTTGATCTCGATCTCGCAGGTCAGATCCGCCAGGTCCGCCTGGAAGTTGGCTGCAAATGGGAAGGAAAGGTTGGACAGAATGCAAAGAGCTTCTAGAGGAGTTAAAATAACGTGTTCTTTTAGGGTGATGGAATAGACAGCATGTCCAAACAAGCTTCCACATAGTGTACGTTCAGGTGTTGCTTGTCTCTAAAGCTGCACATTCAGCTCTACCCTATAAAATGTCTTCCTCTGTCTTAACTGTCAGCCGTCCGGCAAACTGCATAACGTTCTGAAGAAAAGGGAGATGTAGGTTACACTCTGTGAGACTGTACACAAAGGGCTGATGAAGCTGATGGGAATGTGATTAGTCATGAATTACAAATAAATCAAAATTTAGACCAGATGATGAGCTAAAGGAAAAGTTAGGGAAGTCATAATGATAAATCATCTAGGAAGCATAATGTCTGTGCAAGATTGTTATGTCAATTCATCTGATGGATGTTGAGATATTTCACTGGGAAAGTACAACTTTGACCAGCTGGTGGCGCTGCCATCTCCAGGGCCTGACATGGCTGAACAGGGGGAAGCACTCTCCAGGAGTCAGAAACACACCTTTCTCATCAGAGTTGGAGTCTGAATCCACCAGGCTCTCGTCACTGTCAAACCCATCCTCTTCCTCCTCCCGGCATTCCTCTTCATCCTCCTCCTCATCTTCCTCACAGCCACTCTCCTCCTGCAGTGGAGACATGATGTCCTGCACACAGAAGCACCCAGATACATCAGACCTGGATCTGTTGGCAGTTGCTTTTACATTACATTACATTTCATTTAGTTGACGCTTTAAATCTGTATGAATGCAAGCATCACCTCAGGGTAGTTGTCGTCTGAATCCATCTCTCCATTCTGTCCGTTTTGGCCGTTTTCTCCACTCCGCCCGTTCTCGCCGTTCTCGTGAGTGTGCAGCTTTACTCGCTTCTTCAGACCTTTCTCCAAATCAGGACTACATGAGGAGGAAAGCATGAGTGATCATTGTATCAGCAACTTATTTTCCTTTCCTGTTTGTGGATGATCATCTATCAAAGTCATCTCCGGTAATATGAGGTTTCTGTCATGAGCATTTCTTAAGCTCTCCTTAAGGTCATGATATGAGCACGAACAAGACAGTACTGGTTCATTGACAAGGGCTCGGAGGGAAGAATGAGACATTACATGTTTTACACGTTTCCGAGTTGAGATATATGAGGAGAAAAGAGCTTGCTTTATATTATACTGTGTATTGTTTTGTCTCTCTTCACCTCGTTCTTCTCTGCCTCCTCTCCTTCTTCTTCAGCCTCTCAATGTCCATCTTGGCCCGACGTAACACGTCAGTCATCTCAGCCTCCATTGACAGTAAAGCAGGGGAGGAGCCAGGGGGGTGGCCGGGGGCGGGGCTGAGGGTGGAAGAGGGGTACGGGGAGCGTAAGGAGAACCGGGCTGCCTGTCGTCGCAAAGACTCGTTCATGGCCTCGCTCTCAAGAAGCTTGGTTCTGAGGGAGGAGAAAAGACAACTCATCCATTCATCATTCTGCTTTGTTCTGAGAAGAGGAGAAAATATCACTCTGAAATTACAAACAACATAAAACAACTCTTCTTCAAGTCAATACACTTGTTTAACCTTTAGAGCCTGGCTTGGTCTGGTATTACCAGAAGCACAAGCGTATTACATTATATTATATTATGTTCCTGTGTAACATTACTGAGTCGGTTCACTGATGCTAAAGTCTTGCTATAAAGTAAGATTTGCTGATTTGGGGAAGTGGTTAGTGATCAATCGCATGCTTTCTAGTAACAAGTTAGATGAGACATAGTCATACCGCTCTCTGGTCAGTATGACGCTACAGAGCCAGGAGAAGTTTAGCTTAGCAATAAAACAGCTGGCCTCTCTCTATCCAAAAGGTAGCGTCCATCATCTTTACACGTCAGTCTTGACAGAACAGAGCCAGCTGTTCCCGTCTTTAACCTCAACTTGGCTAACCAGCTCCATATGGAACAGAAGTAGAGTATACATCATCTTATCTGACTCCTGGCATGAAAGCTCAGTGATGGTAATGCTTCAAGTGAGTAAATAAAGGCATCCCAGAAGGTTTGGAGCTCTTACCGAAGTTCTTCAACCTCTCGGATGTAGTTCTGTATCAATGCACCGATCTCCTCATTGCCCTCACCTGTAATCAAAGGAAGGAGGAGCCTCAGGGCACAGCAAGCACTCAATGCAACAAGGCTGCATCAGAGTAGCATAATATAAGGTGGGGACTGAAGAGAGGTTACAAATCTCCCTCACGTACTTGACTTAGTCAGCAGAGCGCTGACCTCATTGGCCAGCAGATGTGTGACCCGGGTGTTGAGGTGGTCAATGGTCTCCTGCATGGCCTTCACCCTGAGGCACAGGGTGTCACGCTCTCTCTGCAGCATTGCATTCTCCTGATACAGGTCGCTGTAGCCCTCCGACCCATCCTCACCGGCCACCCGCTTCCCCTGCACACAGACCCAAACCGTCAGAATATCAAGGACCCTGAACACGCCAAGAATTTCAAGGAGAAGACAACATCAGGACCAAAAGGCTTCTAGATCCACACTCTGGTCTTCACTCAATGCTGGAGAACAGTATTGTTTAAAATCAGCTGGTCCTTCTGCGGCTCTTTAAGTCTCTGACTGCATCATTGTGGACATGAGATTAACCATGTGACCCACAGCTTCTCAAAACAAGCACAGTCAGATACACCATTCATTTCTTTGTAAAATGCAGACGTTCCACTGATGATCTTCTCCATGCTTTGCATGCACTGTAGTTAAAGTATAGCTGCTGAGTGTTCCAGTAAAGAGCTTTAATCTGCTGTTCATCTTCACTTTCTCCCACTAGTGTTGTCTTTCTTCTTCTGCTCAGTGACTCTCCGTTTCATACCTCATGGACAAGGTACACTGGCCATGTCTTGTCTCTGTTCTTCAGCTTTCTTATTGTCATCACCCCCCATGTCTCACCGCCTTGTACTCCATGAGTTCCATCTGAAGGCGGGCTATCTCTGCTCGCAGAGCGCTGATCTGCTGGCTGTTCTTGTCCTGGTTCACCACCACCTTGTTCCGGATGTTCCGAGCCCGGTTGGCATACTTGAGCGTGTTCAGCGTCTCCATGAAGTCTCGGTCTGACGGACTGACGCAGGCGATCATTACTGTGCGGCTGGAGAGAAAGGAAGTGGAGGTTGAGACAGCCGTGCATGCAGTATGATCATGCCCTGTGTGTTATATGATCATAAACACTGTCATTAAATAAACAGGAGCATAAACCATAAGCAGTCTATTAAATGTTGTTAAATAGTGAACATATTTTTTGTTTGGCACAGACATTTATGTAATTTTGATCAGAAAATGTAATTGACTTTTAAAAAATTACCAATTTTTTTTTTTTCAATCAACTAATCGTTTCAGCTCCAACGCCACCATAAATTATGATTTTCTCTTTTTAAAACCATTTTTATATTATCACAGAATTATGTAATTACATAAATAATTAGATCTGTGTGTGTGTGTGTGTGTGTGTGTGGGTGTGTGTGTGTGTGTGTGTACCTGTTGCCTCCCAGTGAGTCCTGCAGCAGACGAGTGAGTTTGGAGTCTCTGTACGGGACATGACCTCCCTTCTTAGTCTGGTCCCCTAAAGCACTGATCACATTTCCCAGCGCCAGCTACAGCGCACACACACACACACACACACACACACACACACACACACACACACACACACACACACACACACACACACACACACACACACACACACACACACACACACACACACACACACACACACACACACACACACACACACACACACACACACACACACACACACTCTCTGAAATTGATAACAAACTGATTTTCTAGTATTATTTAGATGAAGACATTTAAAGATTCTCAATATGATATTCAGAGCAGAGGAATTGTTTTCTTACAGCTCTTTTTTTAATCATACCATAGAGAGAGACACATACACACACACACACACGTCTCACCAGTCCACAGTTGATGGAAATCCCTTCGCGGGCTCTCTCGCCTGTCGCTCCCGTGCGTTTCAGCCTCTCGGAGCCGGCCAGGTCCACGAAGTGGAACTTTGCCATCAGAGTCTCGAACTCGGGCTGAGCGATGGGGCTGGAGCCCACGCCATTCAGCTCCCCGTTGGCTTCTCCTCCTCCGTTCTGCTGGCGGGGAGGACAGAAAACAACTGGAAATGAGTTTATGAGTGTCAACATCTTACTCTAAAATAACAGTTATTTCATCACCTTTAATCCCTCCCCACCCCCCTACCACTCTCACCATTACAGCCTGCTGGCACACTCTCATCTGACAAAGGTTGATGGTGAAGATGGCGTGAGAGCGGGAGCTGGTGGCATTCATCTGGGTGCTGGCTGTGGTGCGGGACAGAGCACCGAGCTTCAGGCACTGCAGCAGCTGCAGCACACACACACACACACACACCAGAGGGAGGACATGTGGAGTTTCATAGTTTTACAAATGATATGATTAAGAAGCCCAACATTTTCTTCTTCTTCTTTTAGGCCAACACATTAGCAGAGAGTAACTGCATAAGAATATATCATGGACAGAAGATGACGCACATACGATACCAACACACACACACACACACACACACACACCTCCTCCTTTGAGTTCACCAATCGAGAAGTGACTCCAGTGGTGTAGATGCTGCCTCTGGCGTCTTCATGGATCTTAATGTTGGACTTCCTGTGCCGATTCTCTGGATCTCTGGCTTCGTCAAACAGGTCCAGGACCTCTTCATTGTACAGCTGCAATAAGCACATATGCATCATTATAGAAGTTATATATTTAATATATACACATACACATAATAATATATTGAGCACTTATCACATGTTCTTCATGATCTCCCCTTTCTCAGCTGAGCTTTTTATTTACAGACTCAGAAACCAAAGAGGGCAAGGGTCCCCCCCCACACACACACACCTTGTTCTTTAATTGTTTGTTAAGAGATAACCTTGTGACCTGAGAACAAAAACACATGTACAGCAGAGAGCAGGACAGACAGGAAGCAACTAAATAAATAAGAGAAAACTAGAAAGATATTTTTGTTCGTAATTATTATTACAGAAATCATATTAAAGTAATTGAATCACAGACAGACAGACAGACAGACAGACAGACAGACAGACAGACAGACAGACAGACAGACAGACAGACAGACAGACAGACAGACAGACAGACAGACAGGCGCGCACACACACACACACACACACACACACACACACACACACACACACACACAGCCTGCCAGAAACCTCTGGAGGAAATGATTAGTGGTCATATTATCTCATTGCTCCTGCACAAGCATCCCTCCCTCTTCTCCCTTGCTCTTCTCCATCCTCTGCCCCACAGTGATGAGGACTAATGTCAGAGGTAATAGCCGACATTAATCAGGAAAAACGACGCACAAGCACACATTCCTGCCAATCTATCATTGGGCTTCCTGTTTGTGGAAGTGGGGGCTGATCCTCTTGTCTCCCTGTTTTATCCCATCTGGTTAGAGTTAATATGGACCGATGTCCAATACACACACACACAGTCACGAACCAGGCCACACAAGAAGGGGGATACACACAAAATGAGTGGGTTTAACAGAAAAAAAGGGTTCATTAACTTGCACAAATCAGAAACAAACGGTGATCTTGACACTGGCCCAACTGGTGCCATCTACACACCTGCAGGGACAACGGCCGAGAGGGTTGTCTCACACACACACACACACACACACACCTACCTCCAGGAACTGGGCGCTGACTTTAAACTCGGGCGGCTGGGTGCCGGCCTCCTGAGCGCGCTCCCTGCTGCTCTGGATCCCCTCAAACAGCTGGTGAACGGCCCGGGGGATGATGCCCTGGTCCTGCTGGCCCAGGCTCACATCGAAGCCCGTCCCCATAGTATAGGTCTTCCCAGAACCCGTCTGAAATACAGTTCATCAACCATGACACGTCTATGTGCAGCATGTGTATGATGTTAAATACACTGTGTGTTGAGGTGTGTGCATGTTTTAATATTAGAATATTTGGACACCAGTCAATATCAGTTTTCTGTCAGTACCAGTTATATAGATCAAGTAGAACTGAACAAGTTCCCAATAAAACGTAAAAACAGTAAATATAACAACATTCAATACAATACTTAAACATATTCTACATTAGTGTTGGAACATAAGTGTATTGCATGAGTATGATTAATCAACCCTGTGTCTCCACCCACGACTACATATTTTAAAACAAGAAATCAATAAAACCTATATTGTTCCAAGACAGATGTGTTTTTAAGATGTGTTTATCTTCGCTATCTGTCTAACGTGTGGTTGGTGTATATATGTGTCCCTACCTGCCCATAAGCTAACACGGTGGCGTTGTAGCCCTGCAAGCAGCCCTCGATGAGCTTGTGGACGCAGGCTCGGTAGATGTGCTGCTGCTCGGAGTCCGTGTCCAGCACGAAGTCGTAGGTGAAGGCCTTGTCTTTCCCCAGCAGCACCTGAGGTTCTCCAGGTGTGACCAATGTGCACACGTGACAGCCCTCGATCTTCTCCTTGGCCATCTGAGGACGGATCCTGGAGGAGAAAAGGAAAAATATTCTCACATCTTAAATTCAAAATGTAAAACGTGTGTCAGTGTTTTTATGCCAACAATCTGAGGCACACGCTGGACATGCTGTGCTTCGACCTTGTGGTCATTGAGAGTTCAAACTTTAAAGAGGGATACGGGAATCATCCATCTGTAAAATAATAACATATTTCATCAAATGAAAGCTGAGACCATCAGAGACCCCCAGAGACCTTCAGCTCCTTTAGACTCTAGACTGAAGACTTTTCTGTTTGCAGTTGCCTTTAATTGAACCAGATTCAAGGATATTAATTAACTTCTGCCTTGCCTTGATTTACTGGAAGGAAACACTGCAGAGTATATGCAATGTACATTAAACAGAAGATGTGTCACATGGCACCACTGTTCATCTTGTGCTCTCAGCGCTACAATGCGGACGCGATGGGGAGGTAATCACTTTAAGCTGCAGAGAAAGCTTTGAGCCAGCAGTATGGACTCACGCTCACCCTTCAGGGCCGTCTCCAGGGGATGCAAATCAAGTCCCCCATGAGCTTGCTCCACAGACTCCCTCTGGGATGCACACACACACACACACACACACACACACATAATTGTGTGCTATATCCAGCTCACACATGGTTCTTCTCAAGCATGCATTAAGAACCACACCCAGTGCTCACACTCACAACACTCCTTCTACCACACAGTGTGATGGTGCTGCAGACACACACACACACACACACACACACACACACACACACACACACACACACACACACACACACACACACACACACACACACACACACACACACACACACACACACACACACACACACACACACACACACACACACACACACACACACACACACACACACACACACACACACACACACACACGCACAAACAGCTGACAACATTACTTCAGGCCTTGAGGAGGGTCTTCCAGGAAGGTATTAAAGACATTATAGCCCCCTGGCCAGTTTATAACAGAGTGTGTGACCTAGAAAGCAGCTTGCAGACAGACGAGTCCTTTATTGCTGGAGGTGGCCTTGACACAGAGGTTAATGCATCCACATGACTTTAAGCCAATTATTAACATAATATATGATATGACAGGAGGAGTGCGCTGGCTCTGCACAATGGATTTGTGTGAGTGTGTGTGAGTGTGAGTGTGTGTGTGTTGCAGCTGTATTGTAAAAGGATAGGAAGTCATTCTTCTCTCTTTTTCTCCTTGTTTACTCAATTATTTTGTGTGCATTATGTTCAGGTGTAACACCTGACAACTGACAATCAAATGAAAGAAAGAAAGAAAAATCTCAGATTCAGCACCACATCTGTTGGTTTTAGGAGAAATTGCAAAGACTTTTCTGTGCAGATATTTACGGTCTTTCCTCGTCTCACCATCACAGGGCAGAATGTTCCTTCTGCAAAACTAATCAGCTGTAATTTATAATCAGCAATGCTAAACCTTAAAACAATAATGTTTTTGTCTGCAGAACTGTTGCCTTGTCTCTGAGGGCATGCTGATATTAGTATTCGGATTTAGGTAAAAGAATAAAGACTTTAAACAGGACAAAGGGGAGCTACCGGAGGTCAACTCTTAGTCGGTAGAAAACCAAGTTGAAATCCATGTGGTACGTTGATACCTCTGGTAACTGGAGTCACGGAGCAACGAGTTCCTCGTGCACGGTCAGTATTCCGCTGAAGAAGCGATGCCGCAAGAGTCGAGGAAATAAGGACACAGGGAAAGTTTTGTTGTTTTCAATGCACTGTGCGGGTAGGTTTTGTAGATCTTGGTGATTTTAACGAGACCTGAAAACCGTGTGTAGCAGAACATGGAAGTGAACTGAGAACCAGACTACATATCTGTGGGGCATTAAAGGGAAATAAAAGGGAAAATCATAGTCTATGGTACTACGAAGCAAGGAGAAATAAAACAATATTTGTGAACTGGAGCGATTGAGCGCTGTATCCCTCTGATACAGTAGAAAATTCTCGTTCGAGTTCATTGTATTGGGTATTGCAGCCTTTCTCCTGGCCTCCAAGGATACGTGTAAATAAATTAAATAAATTGTTCATAATGGGAAAGACCTGAAAAACAATCGAGGTATGGAAGGGGTGCCCAGAAGGTACATTTAGGTAGAATCAGAGAGTTGTGGAACAACAAACTGGGGGAAGACCACATCAATGATAACAGGACTGAAATGTTGTTCAGAGGGGCAATAGAAGCATCAGTGCCTGAGACCGTAAAGACTCAGCTGAAAGGGACAGTAGGGCTAGCAGACATGAGTTACTATGACTGGAAAGCTTATGTGAAACACCATGTAGATAAACACAAAGAAATGTGGGATAAGGATAAAACATAACTGAGTAACCTACAGTTGCAATTAGCTAAAACACAGCTAAAAGAGAGCAGGGAAAAGGAGAACAAGGACAAAACAGAAGCAAAACAAATGTCACAAATCGTTGTGCAGCAGCTGCAGATACCAAGACACAAACACCCGGACCTTACGGCCTGTACGATCCGTATCTAGCCCCTCCGCCTGATCCATATGCACCGATCTATCAACAGCCACAGCAGCCCATGACTGGGGCCCCAGCGTACGGAGGGTTTAGCCAACCGAGAAGACAGTGGGGAGAAGGAGGTAGGGGTAGATGTAGGGGCAACTGAGGCCAGCTTAGACAAAGACATAATAACTGTTTCAACTGCTAGTACCTGTCCTCATCTGCCACAGGGTCAGCAGTCTCAGTCAGGACCGCCTCAGTACTCCCATGATGTCTATCCCCCGCCCCAACAAGCCCCCAACACACAGCCACAAGGCAATAGTGGTCCGTGGCACCAGGCCCCGGGCCAGACACAAATGCCAAAGGGGTGCCCAGATCCGACAATGACTGACGGCGACCTGTATCCAGAGCATATGGTCACTTTCACGATAAATGGAAGAGACAATATGTGCATACTGGACTCAGGAGCCAGGTATTCCACAGTAAATACGCCACTACCACAATCCAAGAATACCGTGCCAGTGATCGGATTTTCGGTTCAATCAGAGGAGTGGCCGCTTTCGATACAAGTTCCATGTAAGTGGAAATCACTCTGTTTTGACCAATCATTTTTGGTATCCACTGCCTACACAAAACGTAACCATGCAAATGACAAAAGACTGTGTTATAGTGACGTTCCCTGATGGAACCCAGCAAAAATGTGTCACACCCTGCTACAATAGTCACCAAATGAATCAAGTGGGCGACTGTGGGTCAGTGGGTCAGTTGCTTAGGATGAAAGCGTCAGCTAAATGTAATGTAATTAGAAAAGGAAGTGGAGGCAGAGTAAATTATTATGACATGACACCACCCAGCAATAAGGACCTTGGATCAAGGTCCTACATCCATACTCACCACCAGAGGACCCACAACATTGTACCTTTAAGAGATTTATGAGATCCTGTCGGAAGTCTTGGAACACAAGAGCGAGGTTCAAGGAAACCCAACTGTGAAGGCTCGGGAGATCTATGCAGTGAAGCAAGGAGTAGCGGCCAGAGTTGCAGGATTTGTTTGCACTCGGTGACACCTTAGCCCCAAAGATCACAGTGTTGGTCCAGAGTGGGGGCGAAGTGAAAAACATGGGTCCAATGGTCAAAGCAGGGATTGAGGCTACGGACTGGGTGCCCACAAAACTTGCATTACTCCCCATCTAAAATCATGTACAGAATTGCACACACATCGGAGGTCCAGTTATTCCCAGAGACACAAATGCTTAGCCGCACACATGGTAGAGAAAACACTTATCATGGGGAAACTCAAAACATGCTAGGCTTATTTCCAGACACCTTTTGGACAAAAGGGGGAGCTGATTCCAATAGCTCCCGTAGAAATAGAGCTAAAACCAGGGACGATTCCAATTTCTCGTCGCCAGTACCCCTTAAGGACGGAACAGACTGTAGGGATTTCTAAGACGATAGAAGGGCTGTTGGAAGCTGGTGTACTGGAGAGGACAAGGTCCCCCTGGAACACACCTATTAATCCGGTCCCTAAACCTGGAAAACCAGACTACAGAATGGTTCACGACCTAAGGCCAATAAATAAGGTGGTAGTGCAGACTCACTATGACATTCCTAACCCATACACGATGTTGAATGCCGTGGGTCCAGAAAACATGGTTCTTCTGCATTGACTTGGCAAATGCATTTTTCTGTGTGCTATTAGCTGAAGGTTCAAGACAGATGTTTGCATTCTCATATCAGGGAAATCAGTACACCTACACACGCCTGCCACAGGGCTATTTAGACTCACCCTCCATATTCAACCATGTGCAAAAAAAGCATTCTGACAAAACTTGAGTTACCAGTTGGAGTGGTGCTATTGCAGTATGTGGATGACATTTTGCTAACAGGTACCAGTTCATTATGGAGGCCACAAGTGTAGTTTTGGGGTAGCTACAAAAAAATGGGTTCAAGGTATTCAAGTCTAAGTTGCAGATTGGGAGACAGAGAGTGACCTTTCTGGGAAGAATAGTGTCCAAAACAGGGCAGGCTATGACTGAGGAACAGGAATCATAAATTTTACAGCATACAAAGCCAGTAACAGTAAGAGACATGATGACATGTCCCCGTTGATGAGACTTATACAGGGCGCAGGGTATCAAAATTACTCAAAACCGTTGGTATGGACCCAGAAAGCAGATGCCGCGTTCATATCATAGCCACTAAAAAAAGCCATGGTCAGTGTGACCACGTTGCACCCACCCGACTATTCTAAGCCATTTCACCTCGATGTTGATGAAACGAAAGGATTTGTAAATTCCATCCTATTTTAAAAGGGGGAGGAGTGCACGTATAGGAGAATTTTGATGTACTACAGTGGGAAATTAGACAATGTGGAAGTAGGACACCCCACGTGTGTCAGACATGTAGCGGCCATAGGGAAAGCACTGATAAAAACAGCCCATCTAACGATGGAGCACCAGACTGTTGTACATACCACACAAGGAGTAGTGGCGTTTCTACAGTCAACCGCTTTCACACTCTCCGCGAGGCAGGCAACTCTGAAAAGCCTTTTGACTAAGACACACATACATTTTGAGGCCTCAGCTAAAACCATGGCAACACAGATGGGCAATGGGGACGAGCATGTATGTGCAGAGGCAATGGACCATGAAATGAAGTTGCACCAGACCTTGGAGAAAGAGCCACTGACTGAACCAGACACCTACTACTGTGACAGACACAGCCACCAGATACAAGACCGAGAGATAGTGGCGTCTTATGCAGTAGTGAGAAGAGCACCTGAGGGCTGGGAGACAGTAAGAATAGGCATAGTTCCACAACCAGCGTCAGCACAAACTGCAGAAGTATGCGACTAGAAGTATGAGGAGGGGTGACTGTGGCTCAGCGGTTAGCAGGTCTGTCTTTCAATCAGAGGATCAGTGGATCGATCCCCGGCTCCGCTAGTCCATGTCGATGTGTCCTTGAGTAAGACACTTAACCCTATTTGCTCACCGTTGCTGTGTCTACTGTACATTACATTACATTTAATTTAGCTGATGCTTTTATCCAAATCGACTTACAATAAGTGCATTCCACCATGAGTAAAAAACAAGAATCAGACACGAACAATTTCATCAATAAAGTTCAACTACAAAGTGCTATCAGTAAGAGACATTCCAGTGCCACTAAAGTGCTACTACGGTGCTACTTTCTTAATTCAAGGTATGCATGTAAGTCGCTTTGGATAAAAGCGTCAGCTAAATGTAATGTAATAATAATAATAATAATAAAAGTAACAGCACTAACAGAAGCATGTAATTGAAAGAGAGTGAATGTCTACTAAATATTCAGCATATACCCTACAACAACACATAGACCTGTGCCATTGCAGACGAAAAGGTTTTGTGACCAGTAATGATACCTCAGTAATACACTTACAACCCTTGTTGGACCTTTACCATGCCCTAAGAGAACCCAAACAAGTAGCAGTGTTGAAGTGCAAAGGAGATAGTGAAGGGAAACAATGCAGCAGACCAAGCAGCTAAAAGCACAGCAGGGTATAGACCCACGAACCAGATGATGCAGGAAACAGAAGAACCAGAGAAAGACAGATTAGACTCAGACCACATCAGAAGAATGCAGGAACAGGCAGCACCAACAGAGAAACAGGCTTGTATGGAAAAGGGGGCGAGAAAAGATGAGGAAGGGATATGGAGAACCCATGAAGGAAAGGTAGTAGCCCCTGCAGGTCTGTTGAACATGTTTTGTCAGGAAGCACATAGGAGAGGACATGGTGCAAGTGGTAGGATGGTGACATTGCTTTCTCAGAACTGGTAGCATCCATGAAGGATCTAACTAAATACTATGTCCAGACCTGTGAAATATGTTGCAAACACAACCCCAAGGTGGCTCTTAGAGCAGGGTTAGGAAGCTTTCCCGCCCCAACAGCTCCATGGAAGGAAGTAGTCATAGATTTTACAGACATGGGAACTGAAAACCGCATTGAAGGGAAAAGGTATTTGTTGGTATGTGTTGATCCATTCTCTCGATGGGTAGAAGCTATGCCCACAAAGTCAGCTGGCAGCAGATGTGGTGAAGTGGTTAATAAGGGAAATCATACTCCAATTTGGCATTCCAGAAGTAATAAGATCAGACAATGGCTCACATTTACAAGAAATAGACACAACATTTGGCATCACTTATACGTTTGGAGCAGTATATCATCCAGTGTCTCAGGGACTGGTAGAAAGAGCAAATAGGACCATAAAAGAGGGACTAGGAAAAGTATGCACAGACACTAAGTTGAACTGGGTTGAGGCTCTCCCAATAGTACTGTATGGAATTAAGTCAAGTCAGAACTCAGAGGTTAGGAATAAGTCCCCATGAAGTACTTACGGGTAGGAAAATGCCATGTCCACTGACCTCTACCTTGCCGACCATAGTGAGTCAGTTGCAATACCAGCATATGGAAATATCAGATTACATGAGGAGGTTGAACAACGCTGTTATGAGTATCTCTCAACAGGAGACGGAGATCCTTTCCAAAGAAAAAGAAGGGGAGGGTGTTTCTGTGGAAGTGGATGACTGGGTACTGAGGAAAGTAGCCAGATTCAACTGGACGGCTCCCCGCTGGGAAGGACCGTATAAGGTTGCGGAGGTAACCTCACACTGTGTAAAGGTGTGGTTGAAGATAAAATAAGTAATTGACAGGACACATTGTGCTCGAGCTCTGACCCCAAAAGACAGAACATTGGCCTAGGTCAGGAGTGATTTAAAAGAGCTGGACAACAACCAGGAGGCAAGAGCCTCAGAGAAAAAGGAGAAAGCTTCTGAAGACGAGGAAGAACGAAGGTATAACCTGAGAAGCAAGAAGGGCATAGCCAAATGAAAGCCAGGAACGTGAAAATAAGACTAAGAATAAAAGTCTAGTTTTAATACAAACAAAGGAAACAGGGCCGACCCAATAAACGTAGAAGTTAACACTGAGCTCAAAACTCAGTTGCTAGCAGTCCTTGCAGTGGTAATAATAATATATCTGAATATATATCTTGACGTGATCAATATGGCCGCGGATGGCAGCCTCGCTGAATATACCTTTAAATATCTTTGAACACTTGACAATCTTTCAACCAAACTCGGAAGAGTAATTAACAGGATTGTCAGGCTAACAGGCGGGTAGCCCCTCCAGGCTAACACTCTCTCCTCAATGGACTGCTGGCGTCTTCCCGCTGGTATGCTGTGGATCATATCGCTGCTTCTCCTGGGATGCACATCGCTTCTCGTCTCGTGGGCGGCTGGCTCTTGGTCACAGGCTGGCGCGTCGGATCTTTGCGGCTTCAATAACCACTTGCACCTGGACTGCATGGACATTCTACAACAACATGGAATACTTCGCCGAGGCCATCCTTCACACAGAGGCTCTGGCCGCATGTTCATCTACAACTTCACGACCCATAACTCCATCCCATCCCTATTTCTCACTAAACCAGACCACCCCCATAGGATTCACATACATCGATAAACCTCATACTGAGGGCCGGGGAGGTGGTGTGGCTGCTGTCTATAGGGAGGACATTAAAACAACCATCATTCCTATTCCTGCCATTCATTCTTTTGAACATTTTGCCTTCAAACTCTCTGGTCCCACTCCTCTGGTAACCGCTGTTATCTACAAACCCCTTCTCTGATTTTCTGACCCAGCTTTGTGCTATCTCACCTGCCGTTCTCCTCCTAGGTGTTTTTAACATCCATGTTGATAACACTGAATGAAAATCTGCCACAGAATTCCTGGAACTATTACAATGCTTCAACTTTACACATGTCAACTTCCCCACTCACAGGCGAGGTCACATCCTGGATTTGGTCTGCTCCACTGGTCTCACAATACCTCAGCTCTCCAGCCTCAACCTCAATATCTCCGACCACCTGGCTATCACCATGGACATTGACATCCCAATCCCCATCCCAAAAGCCAAGCGCAGTATATCCTTCAGAAATCTCAAAACTATCTCCCCCACAACTCTTTCAGCCTCTCTTGTCAGTACCATGTCTGCCTTCCCTTTCCCGCTGTCTGATAATCCCACCAATCTTGTAAACTACTACAACAACACACTCTCATCCTGTCTTGATCAGCTGGCTCCCATTAAAACCAAAACAGTCTCATTCACACACTCTGCTCCCTGGTATACCCCTGAACTCCACCACATGAAATCCCGTAAGCGCCAGCTTGAAAGACTCTGCAAGACAACAGGTTCAACAGTCCATCTCCAAGCCCACTCTGATTACCTCCAACAATACAAAGACGCTCTCATCGCAGCCCGGTCCACCTACTACTCACACCTCATACACTCTGGCTCCTCTAACCCAAAGGCTCTCTTCTCTACAATAAACAAGCTTCTCAAACCCAGGGACAACACCTCCAAATCCTTTGCAGTTGACAAATGCAACTCCTTCCTTTCATTTTTCAAAATAAAAATGTATATAATTTACAGCATTAGCTCCTCCTCTCCTCAGACTCTGGCCACCTCAACATTCTCATTCTCCTCGATCTCACTGCAGCCTTCGACACCATCAACCATAACATCCTTCTCTCCCGCCTCAAATCGTCCCTCAACATCACTGGAACTGCTCTCTCCTGGCTCAAATCATATCTAACAAACAGACAACAATTCATCAGCATCAACAACTGCACCTCCTCCACCGCTCCTCTGTCTCAAGGCCTCCCCCAGGGTTCGGTGCTTGGTCCTCTCCTGTTCATCCTCTACCTGCTCCCTCTTGGCAAAATCATACGGCAACATGGTCTCCTCTTCCACTGTTACGCCGATGATGTCCAGCTCTACATCTCCACAAAGGCCATTACCAGTGCTACTCACTCCACTCTGACAGACTGCCTCACTGACATTAAATCATGGATGCAAACCAATTTTCTCAAACTCAACTGTGATAAATCAGACATGCTCATCATTGGCCCCAAATCTCTCACCAAAACCAGCCGCAACTTCTCCTCTGATGCCAACCTCCTACCCATCCCCCATAGGACCAAGCACCGGACATGGGGTGACAAAGCGTTCTCAATAGGATGATTTTAAAATGTTGTGTAAAGTGTCTTTGAGTATTTTGAAAAGCGCTATATAAATTAAATGTATTATTATTATTATTATTATTATTTATATCTAGAATTAGAATACTCATGCCATTGCTATCATGAAAACTGCACTAGGATGTAACACAAGGGCCACTCTATTGGTACTCCTAACCATCAGCTTTTTGGTAGGACTCCTCTTCATGTGGTGGGAACTCCAATTGAAAAGATTAGACCAATCCAAGAATAAAACCACAAACTCCGCTCCACTCCTGGAGAATGAGCCCTATCTACACAGGAATAAAAGCAATCAGGTGGCTTCAGACCCCATCATGTCTGTTAAGAATGAATCTGGAACTCAAGTTATTTTCTGTAACCTAAGAGTTTCTCCATTCCCCAATAAACCAGGTGTTACCACTAATAGAGATGAATGGGCCATGGTCATAGGTGTGGCTATATCAGGGAAAGACCCATTGGCATTACTAAAGTTTAAAATACTCCCAGAACCGAAACCAAACACTACTGCTAAAACCAGCATAGCAGAACATCCCAAGGTCACTAGGATAGAGAGAATACATGTGAAATTAGCCATAGAGACTGGTTTTGAGCAGACAAATTATTGGATGGACTGGATAGCTACAGCAGCAGAAGGGGTTAAATCCTCGGATTGTGCGGTATGTGCAAATGCTAGACCTAGTAATAATTAAACCTGCTTAATGAGAAAAAAATGGGAATGGAACTCTTGTAGGGGAAATTGAGGGAGATTGGTGTAATACCACATTTAACGTCACCAGTTATGAAAATGTGACAAAATTACAATATTCCAGGGAAGATATCTACTGGTAATGTGGCAGGGCACGTGCACCTTTGTCTCATTGATAGTCTCCCATTGTGTAATCCAGATGAACATCCAGCAGTTAGAAATCCAGGTGAGAAAGGTGAGCTCGTTGGAAAGAAAGAAAAGAACTATAGACTTGTATAAAGGGTCCCCAATATATTTTGATGCCATAGGAGTGCCCAGAGGAGTCCCTGACGAATATAAGCTGGCCGACTAAATAGCTGATGGATTCTCATTCAATCTCCCATGGATAGTGGTAAATAAAAATGTGGACTGCCTGAATTATGTACATTTCAATATTCAACACCTGACCAATCAAACTAGAGATGCCCTAGATGGAGTGCATGGACAGTTGTCTGCCACCTCTCTAATGACTCATCAGAACAGGATGGCACTCAATATATTGTTAGCAGAGAAAGGTGGAGTCTGCTCGATGTTTGGCCAAACTTGTTGCACTTTTTCATTCCAGACGATCTGAGAGCAATGCCCTATGAATTGGCAGAACACTCAGGCATAGAAAGCCCCCTGAACAGTTGGCTAAATGGATAGTCGGCAAGTGGAAAAGCGTAATCATATCTGTATTCCTTTCCATAGTTATAGCGATAGTAGTGATGGTCTTATGTGGATGTTGCTGCACCACAGCAGTGGACTCTAAATTGCCCACGCCATATCAGATGGCTCTGTTAGCAGAAAAGGTAAAGTTGTTGAAGAATGGAGAGGACGGTATGGTAAGATTCGACATCGATGGATCCGAAGAAGAGACAGAGTTAGACATTCCTGTACACATAACTTGCTAATGTTTGACCATATCCCATATAGTACACGCACACACATAGAAGGCGTGAGACTTTTGTGATAGAATGATTTTATATTGTTTTTGATTGTGCCATATTATGCATTTAGAGGATTATCCAGGAGAATAAGAGGGTTACAAATACCTAGGGACAATGATTCTCTAGTACGAGGGTTATATGAAGCTCCGGGATATAGATGGGTTTTAGCTCAGCTTCTTATAACATAGGTACGAGCTTTAAGCTGTTAGAGATTTCCACTCTGTTAAATAAGTAACACACATAGTTATGAACTGATATAGCCCATTTTTGTAGCTCAATATTATTGTTTAGTTTACATAATAAATTACGTAAAAAAGGGGATTTTTAATATAAATCATTATATTCTGTATATATTCTTATATTATTGTCTATGAAAGATGTTTAGGTTACTTGAGGTCAGAATAACATATAATGAAGCTGTAGTTGTCTCTGGAAAATCTGTTTGTCTGTTCTCACAGTTAGATACACACCGGGCACCACAACACTGACGCATGTTATCAGTATATTTACATCAGGTGCACCAGACTGGCCGCTGCACACCAAAGTCTTGTGAGAAAAGGGGAGGACATTGGAATTTCCTCCTCCTTGACAGGTTAGATGTCACGGCCAAGCTGTGCCTCCTGCCTGTGCTGTGTGTGTATGTGTGGTAGGGGCATGGCTCCAGACCTCCCTGATTACAACTCACCTAACCTGCTCAAGCAACCAAGCTGCATTCAATCCACCAATCACCCTGCAGTATATCTACCCCGGCTCCTCATCCACTCGTCGCCAGATCGTTGTTTCAACTACCTGGTAGTAACTGTGCCTGGCTGCTCTGTTGAAGGTTGACTTAGAGATTTAACCCAATTATTTTTGCCTCGCCTCTGACCGTCTTTTGTTCCCGCAGTCATCTGTCCTCCCGATTCCCCAGTCTGTTTGCCGTTCCCTGCCTGTATTTCCCCGCCTGGATTCTCCTGCCATTCCCCGACTGTTCCCCCATAGCTGTTTTCCTGGCAATAAACCATTTCCTTCTTCTACTCCCTGGTCTGCATTTGGGTCCGCCACCACACATAACATTAGAGCCATCTAGATGTTAGGACAATGCGATGAAACCTGTGACGAAAACCTGTGTATGAAACGGTTGAACGTCCAGTTGTGGAAAGGTTCCAATTTTTAAGACGGCAGCGCACACACACACACACGCACACAGCGCACACAGCGCACACAGCGCACACAGCGCGCACAGCGCACAGCACACAGCACACAGCACACACACACACAAAAGACTTGAGAGAAAAGTAATCTGCAGCATGACCTCACGACCTTCCTGACATTTACAGCAATGCTCCAAACTCATAAAGTAAACATGTTGAGAGGAAATCATGTTATGGTAATATTAAATACACGCTGTGACAAGGTTCTGTCCCGGGATGCTTCTAACCGCGTCGCCCACAGATCGAGACACACGTCGAGGTGACAGTTTCAAGCCTTTTATTGTTTCACGCATATAGGAGCCAGGCTTTCTCTGGTCTCCGCACCGTCTGCTCTGCGGCCGCCCTCCTCTCGCTGCCGCTACGGCCAGGGTTTAACCCTCACACACACACACACACACACACACACCCATCAGCTGCAGGTGCGGCTCATTCCTGCCAATTGCCCGCACCTGTTCCCTGAGCCGCCCTTCGCTCTCCCTCCTCCGCAGCCGCGCTAAACCACGCCCCTGGCCCACGTACCCCCACTGCCCGACTTAGGCCGGCACTGGACCGGATCTGAGGCACCCTTTCGGGTCAGGTCGGTCAAGGGGCTGGTCAGCTCCGCGAAGCCGGGGATAAACCGCCGGTAGTAGCCCGCCAGCCCCAAAAACCGCCTCACCTCTTTTTTGGTCTTGGGCGGCGGGCAGGCTGCAATCGCTGCCGTCTTGTCCACCTGGGGACGCACCTGCCCTCCGCCCAAGTGGTACCCCAGATACCGTACCTCCCTCCGTCCAATTGCACACTTCCCCGGGTTGGCG
This sequence comes from Cottus gobio, assembly GCA_023566465.1. Classification (NCBI taxonomy): domain Eukaryota; kingdom Metazoa; phylum Chordata; class Actinopteri; order Perciformes; family Cottidae; genus Cottus; species Cottus gobio. Next base: position 974,418 of record CM042222.1, read on the forward strand.
GTGAGTCCGGCCTCCCTCAGGAACTCCAGCACCGCGCCCACCCGCCGCACATGCTCCGCCCACGTGGTGCTATGGATGATGACATCATCCAAGTAGGCGGCCGCATATGCGGCGTGCGGACGCAGCACCCGGTCCATGAGCCGCTGGAACATGGCTGGCGCCCCGAACAACCCGAAGGGAAGCGTGGTGAACTGGAACAACCCGTACGGAGTGGAGAAGGCCGACTTTTCCTTGGACTCTGGCGACAGGGGAATCTGCCAGTAGCCCTTGGTTAAATCCAGCGTGGTAAAGAAGCGTGCAGTGCCTAGCCGGTCCAGGAGCTCGTCGACCTGGGGCATCGGGTAAGCGTCAAACCGTGACACCGCATTCACCTTACGGTAGTCCACGCAGAACCGTATAGACCCATCCTTCTTGACCACAAGAAGGATGGGACTACACCAGGCGCTGTTGGACTCTTCTATTACCCCCATCTCCAGCATAGCCGCCAATTCCCGCTGAACCACCTTTTTCTTGTGTTCAGGGAGTCGGTAGGGCCGTGACCGCACGGTCACCCCTGGGGGGGTCTCGATCTGATGAACTATGAGGCTGGTGCGGCCGGGCCGGAACGAGAACACGTCCGCAAAACGCTCCTGCAGCTCGGCAACGTCTGTTTGCTGGGCCGCGGAGAGATGGGCTTCACAATGGAGCAAGGCGGGAACGGCCGTTTTTGGAACCTCAGGCCCCAGCTCCTCTCTCTCCAAGACTGCGGACACCAGCGAAACAGACTCCGCCTCCCTCCACGCTTTCAGGAGGTTGAGGTGGTATATCTGCGTACTCCCGCCCCTGTCCGACCGCACCACCTCATAGTCGACCTCCCCGACCCGCCGTGTGACCACAAAGGGCCCTTGCCACTTGGCGAGGAGTTTCGAGCTGGAAGAAGGAAGCAATACAAGTACCTTCTCTCCCGGTGCGAATTGCCGCAGCTTGGCCCCTCTGTTGTACAGGCGTTCTTGCCGCTCCTGGGCCTGGCGCAAATTGTCTCGTGACAGCCGACCCAAGGCGTGAAGCTTTGCGCGCAGGTCCAGGACGTACTGGATCTCATTCTTGCTGGTGCTCGGCCCCTCGTCCCAGCTTTCCTTAAGCAGGTCGAGCACCCCACGTGGCTTCCTGCCGAACAGCAGCTCAAAGGGAGAAAATCCCGTGGAGGCCTGGGGAACCTCCCGCACTGCAAACAACAGAGAATTCAGCAATTTATCCCAATTACGTTCATCCTCACTAATGAATTTACGGATCATGTTCTTCCAGGTCTTATTCAACCGCTCTACCAGCCCATCGGTCTGGGGATGGTAGACGCTGGTACGAATAGACTTGACGCCCAGTAATCCGTAAAGTCCTCGCAGTGTGCGTGACATGAACGACGTGCCCCTGGTCGGTCAGAATCTCTTTCGGGACTCCGACTCAGGAGATGACCTGAAACAGCGCCTGCGCAACACTCTTTGCAGAGATGCTGCGCAACGGCACCGCTTCCGGATATCGCGTTGCGTAATCCACCAGGACTAACACAAAGCGATATCCGCGTGCGCTCCGGTGGAATGGCCCGATGAGGTCCATGCTGATTCTATCGAATGGCACCTCCATTAATGGCAGAGGGCGCAATGGCGCCCTCGGAATGGCCGGGGGATTTACCAATTGGCATTCCGAGCAGGACGCGCACCAACGGTGCACATCCGCCCGGATGCCCGGCCAATAGAATCGGGCCATTATCCGGTGCAATGTCTTATCGTACCCCATGTGCCCAGCCATTGGGTTATAGTGAGCCGCCTGGAAAACTATTTCCCGGCGGCTCTTCGGCACCAGCAACTGGGTGCCCTCCTGCCCGGTCTGGGTGTCACGGCTCAACCGGTATAACCGGTCTCTAATCAAACAAAAGTGCGGATATGTCTGCGCTGCGTCAGGGCACACCAGCTGACCATCAATTTTGGTCACCTGGTCGAACGCTGAGCGCAGGGTCTCGTCCCGCGACTGCTCGAGGGGGAAGTCCTCCACAGTGTGGAACTCGGGAGTCGGTGGAGTCTCCACCAGATCTCCCCCCCGGCTGTCGCGTCGGACGGCCCCCCCGCGCCACTGAGCACCGCACACATATCGCACTGCCCTGTCTGCCGTGACCACACCCCCGCTACCTGCCCCATTAGCTTACCAAACCCAGGCCAATCTGTTCCCAGAATTAGGGGGTGCGTAAGGCGGGAGCTAACCGCAACCTTCACCCTATGCTTTTTTCCCGCATAACGAATTTCCACTGGGACTACGGGATACTCGTGGATATCCCCATGCACACACCCTATCCGCACCCGTGCTGCCTCCACCAATGCCCCGGGCCGAACCAGGATCTGGTGGATCATGGTCTGCGTGCAGCCCGAATCCACCATCGCCTGGTGTGTACCCCCCTGGAGTCTTACCGGAACGCTGTACGTCGCTCCCGGGCCTGAGGAGGGTGCTGGAGGGGAGGGTGCTGGAGGGCCGGCTGTCGGCGGGCCTGGCGATGGCTGGTGCGGTACCGGCGGCGGCAGCCTCCTCCTCGGCGCCGGTGTCGGCAGGGCTGGTGCCACCGGTTGCCCTCCGCCCCCTCTGTCAGCCGGGTACACCGCCAGGTGGTCCTCGGCCACGGTGACCGCGCTCGCCAGGGTCGGTGGTCGGTGGCTGCGGTTCGGGTCGGCAGCCCCTCCACAAACTGCTCGATGGTAATCTGCTCCAGGACCGCCTCCACTTCCCCCACGACCCGGGCAGGAGCCATCGTCCCGCCGCGTCCCGGAGCTGCTGCGCGAAGGTGAACGGCCGGTCGCTGGACCCCAGCCTTGCCGCGCGGAACCGCCGCCGATGGTCCTCAGGGGAGAGGCCGAGCCTATCCACCACCGCCGCACCGCCCATTCTAACGCCGGCCACCCGCACGCCCCGGCGGTGGCCTCGAAGGCATCCAGGAACGCCTGGACGTCGTCCCCCTCCGCCATCTTGTGGAGCGTCACCGCCGCCAGCGGCGGGGCCGGCAGCGGACCCGCCGGCGCCATCGTCGCCGTCCTGGCGGCGAGCTGTTCGAGGGCGACGGTCTGCCGCACGGCTTGGGCCTGGAGGGACTCCAGGACCTGCTGAGTCGCCACCGTCTGCTCACGCTGCATAGCTGCGACACTCGCCATCAACTGGCCCAACGCCACGATCGGCTGGGCCGGCCCCTCCGGTTGGTCGTCGTGGTTCATCCCGGAACCCACGTTCAGGCGCCACTGTGACAAGGTTCTGTCCCGGGATGCTTCTAACCGCGTCGCCCACAGATCGAGACACACGTCGAGGTGACAGTTTCAAGCCTTTTATTGTTTCACGCATATAGGAGCCAGGCTTTCTCTGGTCTGTGGCCGCCCTCCTCTCGCTGCCGCTACGGCCAGGGTTCACACACACACACACACACACACACACACACACACACACACACACACACACACACACACACACACACACACACACACACACACACACACACACACACACACACACACACACACACACACACACACACACACACACACACACACACACACACACACACACACACACACACACACACACACACACACACACACACACACACACACACACACCAGCTGCAGGTGCGGCTCATTCCTGCCAATCGCCCCTGCCCCACACACGCATTGAGACGCAACTGAACAATCTGTAAAAAACAAACAAATTATCTATTGAAAAGATGATCTTATATGACAGACTGTAACATCCACTGTCTGTCTGGGGGAATCCAGTTTGACATTTGAAATATTTTGAGAAGCAGAGTTTTTAATAATATAACCTCAACCTCCCTTTGTAACGGCTAAAATTCTGAATTAATTTGACAGCCTATAGTTAGCTGAGAGTTATCTTGATGCACAGGTGTATGTATATAGTATATCAGTGGTGGGCCGTCAGGGCCAGCTAAGCCTTCTCTGCTGGCCTAAACAGAATCACAAATTTATAGCTATTTTATAATTGTTTTTCACAAATACACTACATGTATTTTCTCATTGCACAGCTCCTGTCTTTGTTTGTTGCTCTGCTTCCAGTGCAGCTTGTTTTAAGGAGAGCTCTCATCCAATCAGATTTCCCGTCTATGTCTCTATGGAAGAAGAGCGGCCAGAGGCTGTCTAGGTAGACTTTGCTGATTAAAGTACATGGGGACGTTATTGTTGATTGCCATAGACTTCAAATACAAATACCCTCCCCGTCAGACCTGTTTTCCATCGCATCTCTTTGGGTGAGCGTAGTGGTGAACTTTACAGTACTTACTTCCCCAAACCTTCCCCAAAACATTTTCTCCATGTAAACACTTTAGTCAAGACACACACACCCACACACACACTCACGAGCTGCGAACGTGTCTTCTCTTTTGAGCTCTGTTGTCTCCTCCTGGCTCTGAACCTGTGGAGGAAGCCAGCCGCTGCGTCCTTGTTTCCTTTCCTTTGTCCACTTATCAGAGAACCTCATTGACTCTCTTCAAGTTTTCTCCATGGAGTACTATTGCATCATTGCCCCTCCCCTTCCCCGTTATTTGCTTCATCGTCCCGTTCAAGGAACACGTCCTCTGGCTCTTCTTTGTTTCCGTGCTCTTGTCCTCGTCCTCACACTTCCGCCTGCTTCAGGCCGTTTGTTACCGGAGAAAAACAGAATATCAACCCAAGTAATTCATAGATACAAAGATAACCAAACAAATAAGCTCAGAAATGTAGTCCTTGTGTGTTTTGGATCATTGTCTTGCTGAGATGTCCACCCTCGTTTCATCTTCATCATCCTGGTGGATGGCAGCAGATTTCTATCAACAATGTCTAGGTACTTTATTCCATTGAACCGTTCTCAATGATTTGTCAGAGCCATATGCTGAACAACAGCCCCACCTCATGATGCCCCTACAAACAGCCCCACCTCATGATGCTCTTACAAACAGCCCCACCTCATGATGCCCCTACAAACAGCCCCACCTCATGATGCTCTTACAAACAGCCCCACCCCACAAGTAGACCTACTCAGGTCTTTCTGAAGTTCTCCACACGTAGTTATTGGCTCTTGGACAACTCTTCTGATCATTATTTTCACTCCTCTGTTAGAAATCTTGTGAGGAGCATCTGGTTGTGGCCAGTTTATGGTGACATTATGTTCTTTTCACTTCCGGATTATGGTCCCAACAATGCTCACTGGAACATTCAGATGTTTAGAAATCCTTCTGTAACCAATGCATCAGTATGTTTGCAACAATATGGTTGAATCCAAGAGAACATCTATGGAAAGAACTAAAGATCAGAGTTCCCACTGAAGCTTACAGAATTGAAGACTCTTTGTGTGGAAGAATGAGCCACAATCACACTAATGAACTTTTTAATGAAGCTCCTCTATTCTTTCTGTTTTAACAGGAACAATACCTCCAATGACAGTAATGTGGAAAGAGAGAACTCTCACCGGCTCCCTCAGGTGGTATTTTATTGTCTTGTTGCTTTGGGTTTACAATCCGAACTTCACCATTTTGGTTCAGTCTGGAAACTTAGTGGAGTTTTTACGCAGAGTTAAAGTCAGATGAGCAACTTGAGTTAAAGTTAAGAGACAAAACCTAGGACAGGATCGTTTCAGATGTATGTTGACTTTAAGTTTCCAAGATAGAATTTTGGCCAATGCTCTTGATATCCACACGCCTTGTGGATGAGCACAGGTACAATACAATTGTTGTGGGCCAAGGACTAAACCTTTATATTAGACTGCGTCTGAATGAGGAGTATGACTGCATGCTAACTGGAGGTGACTGGGGTGGAGGAGGGTTGCATCGGTTTGAGCTGAAATGACAACTGAGGACAGCAGAGCAGAGAACCCCTTTAAAAGTTTGACAGCAACGATATGATTGGCTTAGAGACACAGCACCGCATCTGGTTGATTGCTTAAAAGTCGACACCCCCCAGATCAGCTGACAGTGTGATCGCTGGGAGATAAGACATTTATGAGTGACCCGTAGTGTCAAGAGTCTTCCTTCCTGAACTACTGCTTAAGCTCCATTAAGCACTCAGCAGAAAAGACGAATGTTAACCCCGTCCTTACATCTCCTCTGCCTTCTCACACAACACATGTCCTTTGTGCAATGACTGCTGGTGATCACACAGCGACCCTGTGTCCTAATACTGAGCAAGCTGTGTCTATTGGGCAATATTTTCTAACAGCTTTATAATTGCCATCTTTAATGTTCTTCTGATGAACACTAACAGTGCTGAAGGTGTTGCCCTTTAATCCTCAGTCTGTGTGTGGTTTCCACGTGGTTCCCAGACTGCTGCAGGATGCATGATGACTTCTCCGTAAATCAGACTGCTGGTGGGCTGTTGGCTAAACAAACACTGCAAGCTCAACTGCTTATAAAACCTCACAGCGATCTAGAATAAAATAATGCACACTTACAAAAGTGGTCTCCATTTATCAAGCAAGTCACTGAAAATTATCTTTTTCAAACTCAAAGCTGTGCATGTGTAAAACCTGTTGAAGCAGCTCATCCGGTCATACACACAATAACATCATGTTAAACCAGATATGCACCCAACACGAGTGACATGTGAATTACTTTATACAATCTCAGTCTTGAACGGTGATTGACTGAAATAAGCATTAAGAGAGCTTAATTTAACACACACCAGCAGAGATTACATAAACTGGACCACAATGTCTCCATCTGGGTCGGCTCTGTCTGCTTGTACACCTCCGATTAGTGCTTTGTCATTGTCAATTCAGATTAGGATTAACCCAACTGGCACAGAGTGTGTGTGTGTGTGTGTGTGTGTGTGTGTGTGTGTGTGTGTGTGTGTGTGTGTGTGTGTGTGTGTGTGTGTGTGTGTCAGAGAGGGGTACAAACTGTATTTTCAAAATATTTTCTTTTTCCTATATTTTCTTTTGACGGGTAAAAATATAGACTATAATAGTAAAATGGCAGTATGACAAACATTCCTAAGAAGTGGGTATAAAGCTGTCCTGTTCTTTTAGTCACACATTGAAAAACATCCTAAAAACAAGAAAGGACAACAATAAAGACAGAAGAGGAATGACCTGGAACAAAGGGACCAGAAAAGATGGAGAATGAAAACAGGAACAGGAGAGGGGGAATAATATGGATATTAATGAAGAGTGGTGCATGTCTGACATGACTCCCTGGCCTGGCCTCTTTAGAGAGGGAGCTCTGGGCGTGAGCAGCTGAGTAGGAGATGTGGGCGGCCCGAGCAGCAGGGATGGAAGGGAGGAGGAGAACGCATTGAGCGAGTGGAGTATTAAAGCAGAGCGGAGGGGAACACACACGTTTTTCAAGGTCCATTGATCAAGACTCATGTATTTCATCTACATTGTCCTGTGGATGTATGTTCAATGTTGCCATTTAATAATATAAACAGGAAGTACATGCGAGGAGAATGTCATTAGTTCTAAACCAAAGTTTTCAACCAATAACATGTTTGACCTGAGTTATTATTACAAATCCTTCCAATCGCTGTTGAGATATTTCATTCTGGTTTCAAGACAGAGTAAAGTACTCTGGCATGTTCTAGTTCATCTACAATATAACACATTTTTGTGTTGCATATTTCTCCAATATTTTTATTTTATATTTAACGTGTTTTGCGGTTCAGATAAATAATTCCTCGCTTTACCGCAAATTAATTCAGCATTATGAACACGTTTCGTCTCTTACAGCTTTCATTATTAAAGCCTCATCACAGAGTGGCTGTCACTCACAGCTAGAAGAGTTGAGCTTAATGCTCTTTTTGATAATTGAGCTGCATTCGGCCTTCCTGTCCTACTCCCCACTCACTCATTCACCCATCCTCCCATTCACCCATTCCCTCCCATTGACTGTCTCTCCGAGACTCAGACATCTATGCAGTGAAGCATCTGAGCCACACACACACACACACGCACACGCACACGCCTTCTCTCCTCCCCACTGCCCCAACACATTAGATGTGAGCCCTGTGTTAACCTCTCTCCGGCCCTCACCTCACAGACCGACGGCCCGGGGCCGAGGCCACATGGGGGAGCAGGGCTCACACACACATAGTGCACATTGGTTTGACCGCTGGTGTTGGCGCTCCGTGTTCATCGACATTCCCTTTGACGCTTCCTTCACGGAGCCAGACTTCAAGCACAGAGATGCCCTACATTGTCTGGGAAGGGCGAGGTCGACTGCACCAGAAAGATCCACTCAGGAACCTTCACAAGAGACACATCCTCTCATTGGTGTTTCAGGTTGTCTAGACTCCGCTCTTGGGGCTTTGCCTCGTGGAAATCAAGTTGAATTGACATCCACGTGACAACAAACCAGCACCTTTCAGGTGGAATGGGACGTGAAGCCAGGGCTCCAGAGTGGGAACTGTGGGGAAGGTTCCAGGTCTCAAATATCACTTTGTTATCCTGGTGGAGTGAGACGCATGGAGCACAACACAGAATGGTGAAGGACTTCAACTACCATCCTCCACTGATCAGATTGACTGTCAGACAAAGCTCTCCTCATATTAATGTCCACCTCTGACACTGAACACTATAAAATACACGAGGGCTTTCCTCACCAGAGGAGATAACTTCTCCCTGTGTCAAAGACGAGTTAGCATCATTCAATGTGAGGCGATCGTCTCTCATCGTTACAAGGGCACATCAATCCGCATCATCGGAGTCGATTCTAGGTCAATCACCACTTCCTCTCCCCCTCCCCCCATCTGCTGCTCCATGGGGGAGGTGGAGGCAAGAAAGAATAAAATTAGCTTCCTTTGCAGTTTCATGACAGATGGTCATGAAAAGTGAGGTGCGGGCCGATCTCTGCTTGATTATAATGAACTCCAGTGGTCTGAGACTGGAAGCGCAGGCTGTGGAGGTAACGTTTGTTCTTTATGGAGACTGGATGCTTTTAGTTAAAGTGTTTCTTCGTGTATAGTTGCAGTCTGAGTCAATACTAGAAGCTGGAGAGTGATTTACTCAACGGACCACAAACTATTTCACAGCATTGCAATAAATTGCTGCAACACTAAATAATGGGGGTGACCCCGGGTGGGTGGAGACCCAGGAGGGAACTCATGAAAGATCAAAGATGAAAAGGTAAGTGCCGTAATAGAGACAAAGAGGCCAAACATGTGCCCATGTGTGGCTGGTCTGACGGCCCACTCGTCCACATGGGAACCGACTAAAAACCTCACACACAGCCCTGTGTGAAGTAAATATGAAATGGTGTTTCACATGTTACCTCACAGTGGAGACGATGACAGACAGAGAGACAGAGAGACAGAGAGACAGAGAGACAGAGAGACAGAGAGACACACACACACACACACACACACACACACACACACACACACACACACACACACACACACAGTCCAGTACGCGGGCATCACTGAAAAACTACAAAGTCGTATTTCTTTTTATTTCACTTAATTTAAACAAAAAAAGATTGTCAACAAGACAAAGAGTCTATGTTAGCAACATTTCCTCAAGGCCTAGAATTATTAAAATGACAATTTTAACAAGCTTATGTTGAGGATGTATAACGGTGCCTTCGGTTTAGAGTGTGAAGATGCTAATAAACGCTAATTAGCGTGGCACAGTTCTGCGGCTATTTGGTCATTAACCAAAGTAGAAAACAAATTAAAGTAAATTCATTTGAATTTCATTTCTTATTTAGTGATAAAATCAGCTGTTCCAAATCCTCGTGCTGCTGTCATCTCTCTCCATTCCCCCAACTACACAAAGCAGACTCACAACTCCAGCAGTGATGCGCTGAAGGCGATTATGAGCCAGCTGGACGGATACACACAGACACACACACACACACACACAGTTTTGTTCATAATATCTTGTCTTCCTCACCGAGCTGTAGATGAATAAATCCATTTCAGATGGACATAGTGAGGTTTAGTGTGCAGCGCTTCAGAGACATTTAGAGGAAGACAGAGCACTTGTTTACTGTCAAGCCATGGTATATTTCTGGCACACAAGATTACCAACGAAAAGAGAATATAATGTTACATTGTTTAGAAAGAGCATGCACCATTAAAATAGAGAAGTAAATTAACTCTATCCAGTCTAGACGCAACCCCTCCGTCTCTTCCTCCCTCTGCGACACACACGCCTTCTCTCCTCCCCACTGCGCCAACACATTAGATGTGAGCCCTGTGTTAACCTCTCTCCGGCCCTCACCTCACAGACCGACGGCCCGGGACCGAGGCCAAGCATCTGAGCCACACACACACACACACACACACACACACACACACACACACACACACACACACACACACACACACACACACACACACACACACACACACACACACACACACACACACACACACACACACACACACACACACACACACACACACACACACACACACACACACACACACACACACACACACACACACACACACACACACACACACACACACACACACACACACACACACACACACACACACACACACACACACACACACACACACACACACACACACACACACACACACACACACACAGTGTTGAGGTGCAGGAAGCTCTTTTCAGAGGAGAAATGAAGACGACATAAGAAATAGACTTTTCAAACCTCTTGCTTTTGCCCCTTTCTCTCAAAAAATATAAGAGCCTGTTCACCTTCCCCATTTACCCTCCAGTTCCAGTAGTTTGTCTTTATAGGTGTGTGTGTGTGTGTGTGTGTGTGTGTGTGTGTGTGTGTGTGTGTGTGTGTGTGTGTGTGTGTGTGTGTGTGTGTGTGTGTGTGTGTGTGTGTGTGCTGACTCAGCACAGAGCACAAAGACCTGCAGTGATGTCACACTGTGTCCTCTGTCTATGCTCAGCCGAGAGGTGCTCTTTTAATAGAAACCCCCTGTTTTGGGAAAATTGTGACTGTGTTGCAGCCAACACTAAATAGTGATTATCTCCACAAGTACAAGGTATATTTGAAAATGTTCAACAACTATAATATACATAAAACCCTTGTGAACATAGATAATACGTTAATATAGGTGTTAGTGGTATATTAGTTTATGAAAATACACGTACAAGTAAAAAAAGAGAGAAAAAGAGATTTCAACGTTAATGTTTATTATCTTAACGATATTCCCAAAGGTTTTTCTTTATTGTATAACATAGCTCTATATGTAAGCTCCCAATGTGTGTTTTCTATTTTACAATCAGAACGACAGCCTCTTTTGGTCTCAAATGAGCAGAAAGGGCAGAAATTAAATGGATGGTCTCTTTTGCCTTCAGAGCAGAAGACTACTTCTTTAAAGATCTTCCAGTTTCACTCTCACTGAGGATCAGTCTGAAATGACTCGTGTCAACAGGCTCATCAGCAGTTCATCAAGCAGGAAGTGAGCAGGAAGTGTGGCAGGTTTAGTGAGTCTCACAGGAAGTCATTGTGCAACAGCAGCACATCATGTGGGAGTGCTGCTGCTGTACAACTCATTTTAAAGCCAAAACCTGGGCAGAGTCCCGAATAGTTCTGATCAATAGTTTAAGAGGTTCGAGGTCATAAAGACCAGCCTATAAATCTGTACATGAGCACTACTTCCCTGATTGTCACAACACAGCCAGACTGATCTATTGTCCACCTGTCACCAGACGTGTAATGAGAGGAGTTGAGATTTTGTTTGGAAAACCAGGATTAAATGTCGTAGCTCAGCAACCTCTCTCACCTCTTTGTCCTGCGGACCTAATGCACCTCCTCTGCAACAATCTCCCTGTAAAGAGCCTGAAGAGCCTTATTACGCAACAGTTACTTTGAGTTGAAAAACAAAAAACTCGGCATGGTTCCTCTTTCTAAGCCCATAGCTGTCCGGATCTCTCTTTCCACAAGGGGTTGTTTGGTTTGAACGTGACGTTCTGTCAGAGTTCGGCCTCATCGACACAACATTCTAGACGGGCAGCTTCACTAGTGCCATAAAGACCCCCACAGCACTGTTGTGTTTAGAGCTCGGAGGGGAACAACAGAGACATGTGAGCAGCAGCGTGAGGAGGAAGTTATGTGCACAGCCAGCATGGGCGTGTGCTCCATCATGTTTCCTGCTCCTCTTCCCTCGCTAACGGCCACATTTCTGATCCAGCCTCCCAACAAAGCCAAACCTCTTCTCCTTGTCCTGCCAGGGACTTAAATTAGCTGCAAGCCGGTCAACAATGTTGAGAGCGAGTGTGAGAATGCCTTCATGAGGAGTTACACTGCAGCACAGGCTGCAGGCTGCTGATTGTCTCTCACACAACACACAACATGCCTCACTAGGGCCCAGCCTTTTTAAAGACCCCTCTGGGGAGAAGTGTACCCCAGATAGAGGCTGCATGGCTAACAGTGAACACACACAGGAAACAGGGCAGACTGGAAGCCTCCACAGGACAACAAGAAACTCCTGTTTAAAGGCTTTGTGCATCAGCTGTGAGGGGCGCCTTCCCGTTGGGTTCTGAAGCAGGGTTTTGGTCACGGGGAGGCAATAGTCTGCAGCACTTTTATGGATTCATAAAGAAAACGTCTGTGTCTCTGCAAAGCTCCATTGTGGTCTGGTTGATTCAAATGTGAGAGGACCGAAGAGATAAAAGCTCCCGTGGCAACATTAAGGAACATGATATGTTGTGCTCTATTTGCCAAAAATCTTCTTTTTTTTCTCCATTCAGCGTCACTGCTGTCATCACTTGAACCACAAAAGCATGAAAAACACAGGAATCATTGATTTGTGATTCCTCAGGTCCTTTTCCAGCAACAGATCTCCAATTAGACAACGAGGAAAGCCGTGAGGAAGACTGTGAAGGTGAGAATATTGAGCAGCAGTCAGAGATCAAAGGTCACCACAGCTCCAGACCGGTTGGTCCTTGTGTATTTATACACAGCATGGAGGCCAACTTCGCACTTTAGTCGAAAACAAGTGGTCTGAAGTGACTTGGTGGAGATGTGTGTGTGTGTGTGTGTGTGTGTGTGTGTGTGTTCAAAAAGGGTAAGACTCAGGAAATGTCTTCTTATTCTTATAGCCTGTTTGCAACGGACATTTTTTTTTAAGTGAATGCAGCTGTATGAAGATGAAACCAGAAGCAATCTAACGACGGATGTGTATCACATCCATTCTTGGGTCAGGTCTGAATGCAGGATTGTAGGTCATGCCACTGTTTATGGCCATTGTTTAGGGAAGGCAGTGCAGACATTCTGGAAATGGATCCTGGCGACTCAGACTGTGTGTGTGTGTGTGTCCACATGACAACCTCATTGTCCTCCAAATGCATACTCACCAATGCACACACAAACACAAGAGGCCCGTGTTGTGAGCTTGCCTCAGGGCTGCTAAACATGGCAGTAATTAGACACGCCCTCTCTTATCACAACCGACTTTCTCAGGGGGAAAAAAAAGACGCATGCTGATCATTGGAGAAACAGTGGCTTATAGGGCAGGAAGTCATCCTCCTCTGTGTTTATTAGTGGGCTTTCCATTTCCTGTCAAACGCTTCTGGTGGCCTTCACAGGACTCAGACGTCATGTAATTACACTCTTTATTACAGTGGTGCGTTAGTGCTAATACAAGTTATTTAAATATGTGGTTATAAGGCCCTTTGACAATATGACAATATTATAAGACCCTCCAACAATATGCTCCCACACTAATGATCATGTCGATATTGCATCACAAATAAAGATGGGGCCAGCTCAACACACAGCGTACCAGCTGTTGTACAACAAGCCTCTTTCTGACTTGTGCAGCTCGATGGCTTCTTTTTTCACCTTTCTCTTCGCTTTTCTGCCAAAAATAACCCACCCCACTTCCTGTTACAGTTCACTGTGAACGAGCACAAAGGAGATCACTCAGCGGCTGATTGACAGGTGGCTGTGAAACCTCCCCTGGGGAAATGGGGGCATCGGTTGTGAGGTCCGTCTGAAAAGGCCGACCCCCACCCTCAACCCCCACTGGGTTCAGTCACTGGGGTCCTTAGGAGAGAATAGTTACATCTTACATCTGCACAGTAAGATCGGGTGGAAGGATGCCTCTTCTAAGGCACTGTCCTATGCGATTAATGAGATTCGTGAGCTGATGAGGGAGGTTCCAGTTAAAGGACAGTGGGGCGGTCAGACCACCGCCTCGGCCCCACACACACACTGCATGACTACAGACGCAGACCCAATCACTACCAGCACGTTCCCTATGATGAGCCCTCTCAATATGTATTTAGTCATTTAGTCTTGGCACACACAATGACGGGCTGCTAATATCTTCTTACACAAATCAAAAGCTGCTCTGCTGCCGGAGCTTTGGGTACATCTCCAGTAAAGGCAGCTAAAGCACAGCTAGGAGAGCATCTCTTTGTGCTCCACTCATTTGCAGAGGCAGGGTTTTTTATGTATTTTTCAAACAGCACAAGCCTCTGCTTTCTAAGCCTGGTTATGGAGCTCACTTTGTCATACACGTGCATGCTGTATATGCTCCGAGGAGACTGCAGGTAGAATGACGCTCCACACATTGGCCTGAGGAGAAACGCCCATTCTCCTCCCGCACCTGGAGCAGCGTGCCCGCTGCTTGTGATGGAGCCGCTGCTCCACGCAGAGCTCGTGCCCTCCAAGAAGAGGACCGTCATCCGGAGATGGCGCGGCGTGGCGCGGGGTGTGCGCCTCAAAAACGTGCAGATCAGCATGCAGGCTTACCTCAGCGCAACCTTCACACAGCAGTCCGCCTGGCTCGCCATCGTCGCTTCTGTGCGGGCTTCTCGGTGCACGTAAGCCGCGCGGTGCGCGCGTTGCTCGGCGTCTCGGGTCAGCAGGACATCAGTCAAGAGCTCCCGGCGATGAGCTCCCTCATCGGTCCTCCTCCTGACTGCAGCCCCCCTTCATCTCTGGCCCGCTGGTCTCCGTCACATCGCAGAGTTCAGCCCGGGTGTTGCTGCTGTCTGTCCGTGGTCTGTCTCGCGGTTTGGGTAAAAGCGTAAGAGCGAAGTCAGCCCGGCTCCGTGAGACGCGATCACGTTGAATGAAGCAGATACTGCTGCCTTCAGGGGTTGTCGGGAAAGTAAAAACCCCTTTGTAGCTTCCGCGCGGAAGGGTATGTATGTCCTCCCCACGGCGCACGCTATGGAGGAAATTTAGATTAACAGAGAAAGTGGGGAATAATAATGATTCACCACTTGGCACACGCAACCCCTTACCATGGATACCGATAGAAGCTGGCTCAGCTGCTGATATATTATCAAATACGAAACATCAAAGAAATATATATATATAGTTTGAAATATATATAAGAGACAAATTAAAACAACAACAGTCAACTCTGACTTTTCAACAATGCAACTGGAAAAGCATCTCCACCTTCTCACATCCTCAAGAGTCTCGCGCTCAATCTGAGAAAATTGAACATCATGTAAGAAGAAAGACCCGTTTTACGTTACATACAAAAAAATACGAGGAGCCCTTGAAAGCAGCATGATCGCATTCGAATGACAGGCAGTTGGACGAACGGCTGAATTAGCCCCGCCCCAATCGATCGTAAGGGACAAATCAGCGGGCTCGATTGGCCTGCGTGGCCTTGCCTCGCAGCACACCCACCGTACGCACACCTCCAGCGCACCAAGGGTCTGTTAGAGTAGACTGCCACATGCAGGTGGGGGGAGGAGGAGGGGGCTGTTCACGTGACGGAGGGGAGGGGCCAAAGGTTGAAACGTCTCGAGGTTCTTGCAGAATATGCAGTTGGTTTGCTATATGGGAGGTGACACTGCTCACTCCCTCTGCTGCTTAGTCAGATGTCTTAAAAACCTTCAATCCTTTGATGCTTCACCAGAGCTCAGTGTTGTGTATCTGGGCCCTGGGCCTCTTCATTACCTGTGACTTATGTTGACAAACAGTTTGCCAATGACAGTCATGTCTGCTGAAACTTATTTCCCAGCACAGTCCAGTTGACTATTTCACAATTCTAGAAACATAATCAATTTATCTAAATTGCCTTATATGCATATTGTGGTCTGACCATATAACCTTTTCTCAGCTAAAAGTCCCTGCACAGCCACAGCAATCATTTTACGTAATGAAACACAGTGATTACATGAGCTATAACCCCATGCACAGAGGAGCTTATGACTCTCAGCATGTGTGTGTGTGTGTGTGTGTGTGTGTCCGTCCTGAGGACCAGGTGCCGATGTCAGTGCTGCACAGGCTACGTATACGATCTGTGTTGGAATCCAAACAAGATTAAGGTCCAGTTATGTGGATAAAGCTACAATCCTCCCAGATCTGCTGGGAACCGATCAGCAAATCACACAAACACACACCCTCTCCACACAGCTTAATTTGTCTGGTGAACTTTTAAGACCATGCCAACTATTACATAATTAGGCTGCATGTGTCCCTCAGCACATGTTAAGTCCATGTTATTCCTCTTCAGGCACGTTAACAGTGTGTGCCGCCGCCTCCTTAGCACTTCAAAATGTAAAAAGCACATTTCATAACTGTACAGCGGGGGTTATAAAACCCTGAATATATTTTAAAATTGCAATTGCCAAACTGCTGCATAATCTCTATATTTAGGGCTTCATATAGTCAAAATAACAGCTCCCAATTACATAAGAGGCCTTCAAATACAATCGTTTCAGCCGCCCTCGGGTTCTGGCAATCACGGGGAAGTCAGCAATTCAGTCCCTTTCTTTGGATTTTACACTTTTCTTGTTCCAGCTAAAAACATACACACACACACACACACACACACACACACACACATGTAAAAGATTACTATTAACATAACTTTAAACTGCAATCTTTTTAAAGCTATTTTTCATTTTGTTTAATATCTTATTTTCAAACGTTACATATTTCATGGCCACACTGATGTAAAATTATCTAAAGGACAAAAACATAGATCCTTCATTGCCAGGTTTCTAGCTGTATATGCCACCATAATACACCCATAACAAATAAACCCATAAGTGTTTGAAGTATTGAATGTTGACGTCCTGTTTCTCTGCAACACCGTGGTTGCTTTCAGTGAAACAGACAAGAAAGAGGGAGATGGAAGATGAAACTGCACCCTAATGTATTCTCCATCCTTATTCTTTGATGTGTCTATAATCCCTCACATGGGTTTTCTATATTTGGCTTTGAAGCTGCATAAACTAATCCCCTATTCTTTACCGTAACAAAACTGTTTGAATTGGCCGACAAGCAGAGAAAGAGGTGCACCACCCAAAAGAAATGTTGAGTTATGGCCAGTTTTTTCTCGTCTATGTTTCACTTCCCCCATGAGTCTAATGATTGGGTGCACAAATGTTTGATGGAGTCTGTGTTTCATGGGTGTCAGAGGAGCTGCTATGGGCTTTAGATTGATGTGTGTCAGCTGCAGTGGCGTCGAGCAGAGCCACTGGGGACCCCTCTGGTGCTTTGTCCCTCCAACACCCTGCAGAGCTCCCTGCTGACGGTAGTTCAAGAAGTAATCCGGTTCAGAATATTCTCAGAGAGTATAGTGCTGCATTGTTTTAAAATTAAGTTCTTTTTGAGGACATTTAAGATCCAACAATAATAATAAACATGCACTGCTCTTTTTTCTTTTTAACAATAAAAAAACACAGAAACAGTATGCCAATATGATAATATTTAGTTAAATATCGTTCTCTGATATTGTACTGATGTCTCATCAGGTTCACCAACCCTTCAAAGAACACTTAGCATGCTCAGAAAAAAGCAGTATACTATACACTGTACTGTTTGTGCAGCAGATCTACATTCACACTCAGAGCTGCAGTTGCAGAGTCAGACCGATGCAGAGCGATCAGTAATCAGTCGTGAGCGTTCTCCCTGAGAGCAGACCTACATGCAGGCTTCCTGGGCTCGCATTGACCCAGTGCTCCGCTTAGTAGGGTGGAAGGTGCAGGGTGCAGGCTGGAAGCTGGAGGCTGGAGGCTGGAGGGGGGTGCTTATAGTTAGGGCTGGCTCAGGTCGGCCCTGGTCCAGCCCCTAGATATGCTGCTATAGGCCTTGACTGCTGGGGGACATCTTAGGATACAATTCTTTCCTCTTCTTCTCTTCTCTCTCTCGTCTTCTCTCTATCCTTCTGGATGAATTAATGTCTCTTCAACGCACACTACTAACTCTACTTCTTTCCAAGAGAGGGCCAAGCACACACACACACACACACACACACACACATTTTGAAGTCAAATATTTTACTTCAACTACCCTACTCAGCAAAGGCTGGTGTTCCGGCATCAACATAAATTCATTTTTGAATTACAGCCATTAAACGGTTTCAATAAAAAGAGTTTTTCTGGTAAAATAGTGGCCTCAGCTCAGGATGTGCTGCCTTTTCACGGTAATGAATCCACTTGGAGAGCTTTGATCTGTTATGCATAGAGGAAACCCTACACACAAACAAATACAACAGGGACATGCACAAGGAAAGCCTCAAACCCCAGCACCACACACAGACACACATGAAATCCCACTCCATTCTGTTAGATAATGGAATTGCCGATCCAGAATAACTTGATTCTAAACAGCGTCCCTCTCCCTCAGGGGAGGCATCACTTAATAAAGCTGAGAGCATTGACACGCCGGCGCCCACACACACACACACACATACACATACACATACACACACACACACACACATACACATACACATACACATACACATACACATACACACACACACACACACACACACACACACACACACACAGCAGAACAGTGACCCAACATCATAGACACGTCTCGGGGAAAATTAGGGAGCAATAAAATCCTATTATTAAAGATTATTAAATGATTCAGTCAACAAGGGGCATTGTGCACACAAGTATTGGTTAGTTAGGTCTGAAAGCTGCCACAAGGTCCAATCCAGCATTCAGCATGAGAAAGGACGTCTTTAAGTCGCAGCTTATCGCTTGTGGGCCAACGGTGAAAACATTTAGTGTGGCTGGAATAAATGTAGTAGATGTGAGACATCATTTTAAACAGGACGCCACAAAGATGCAAACAAAGATGAACAAAGGAAGTACACCCTCTTACAGCGCCACTGCATTTCAGAAGGAAATAGTGTCCTTTAAATAAATTCATTTGAGAGCTGTAGTTAATATTCATTTGACAGATTAAGATTTTGCCTATGCTACAAAACATATAATAATTTTACAAAATATAATTCATTGCTATGGATTGAACTAACCAATAAAGGATTTACATTAGCGCCACCTCGACTGGCTTCCATATTAAATGCATCAGCACTTATAATAATCCAATCATTTGTATGCAGAATATATGCAGTTTGCTAAACCTAATTTGTGCTACTTTTACTTTCTGTATTTTCTCTGAAGTATAATTTTTCCTCCAGTGTGTTGTAGAATAGTTATGGTTTGGTACTGTAGCTTAACATAGAACACTCTGTGTGTTGGCCACATGTCTGGCCTGTTACAGGTCTACAAAGTGCACATCCTTACAGTCTGGAACATGTACATGAGGTTCTGGAGCTCTACCTGGTGGTGGACTGCAGTACATACACGTAATGTGTGACAAAGGAGAGGTTCCCACTTCTTAAATCATTCCATCAATGTATATTTATTGTCAACCACGACTGAGCAATTTGGTCCCACAAGTATCCAAAAGGATTTCAACACGGCTCAGTGAAATAACAGTCCTTCAGACAGAGGATCGTGGGTTCGATCCCCGGCTCTGCTTGTGCATGGCAACGTGCCGCTTGACCCTAAGCTGCAAAAGGCTGTGCCTGTGCTGAGTGAGCTGGTCTGGGGTTTGATAGTCCTGATGGACCGGGGCAACTGTGTGTGTGAATGGGCAAATGACACATAACATATTAAATTAATTAAAAAAAAAAATTAAAGTCCCGGTTAGTGTTTTACTGTTATATGGATTAATTTTACTTCTAAATTATTGTGTTTGTTGCATATTACTGCTGTGGATGTGCTAATAAGTCTTTTTAATTAAATTTACAGCAGTGCATCCTCTTCTGTAAGATGATCATGTGACAATACAACAAGATATAAATACTCCATTACAAGTCAAAGTCCTGCATGGAAAAATTACACTTAGGCAAAAATACCCTAGTAGTATCATAAAAAAGCGTATTCAGCTATAAAGTCTGATCATCCCGGCATCTCAGATATGTGTCTTTGTTTAACTCCATTTCGGGACCATTCCAATGGTTTGAGTTCCAGATCCTTTATCCATCAATCATTCATGAGGCAACCTGAGAGGAAACTCTGCCAGCTGATACTGAGGAGAGAAACCAGCATCCTTGCAGGAACCACACTGGGAAACTCCTTGCTGCTGCTGGTGCTGCTTGTTCCCAGTATGCTCGTTGATGGATAATTCTACTTCTGTTACTGTCTCAGGTCCTATCTGATCCAGAAAACTATAACGGGACTTTCCTATTCTCATTAAAGGATTTCCAGAAGAAGAAAGAGCTTCCCGGTCGCCATGCTCCCGGCTCAGGAGGCAGCCAAGATCTACCACACCAACTACGTGCGCAACGCCCGGGCCGTGGGCGTGCTGTGGACGGTGTTCACCATCACCTTCGCCGTCATCACCGTGGTGGTATTCATCCAGCCCTACTGGATCGGGGACAGCGTCCACACGCCGCAGGCCGGATACTTCGGCCTCTTCCACTACTGCATCGGGAACGCGCTCACCTCAGAGCTCACCTGCAAAGGGAGCGCGCTGGACTTCGGCTCCATACCGTCCGGCGCCTTCAAGACGGCCATGTTCTTCGTGGGCATCTCTATGCTGCTGGTGGTGGGCAGCATCGTCTGCTTCAGCCTCTTCTTCTTCTGCAACGCGGGCAGCGTCTACAAGATCTGCGCCTGGATGCAGCTGGCCTCCAGTGAGCTCCGGGGTCATGGCTCCAATGTGTTCTTTCAAAACGTATCATATTATGTAATAATATTACCACACGTGAGGTCTTCTCATACAACATTAGTTTACTGAACACTTAACCTTTGTGGCTAATTTTACCCCCAAGTGTGACAGACACACGCATATTTAAGTGTCTGAATTCAACATTAATTATTTATTGAGCTTTTACCATTGAAACAAATCTTTAATGACTTCACCAACACCTAAGGAGCTGCTGCGTTTCCTCCTGTATTATATTAGAACAGTGTCATTTTAAAACACTTAGGTTTGAAATTCACATTCGAAAAGTAAAACGTAATTTGAGTTTCCAGTTAATGTTGTATATAAAAAGTACAATATTTCACTTTAAAAGCATGAAAGAGTACTTGAGTCAATGTACTTAGTACTTTCCACCTCAAAGACTGTAAACAAAACATGGGCTATTTGGGGGTGTGAGTGTGTATGTGTGTATATATGTATATGTATATATATATATATATATATATATATATATATATATATATATATATATATATATCAGAATCAGAATCAGAACCATTTATTGCCATGTATGCTTACACATACAAGGAATTTGTCCTGGCGGGAAGGTGCATACATTTAACATTTAACAATACACATTTAACAGTTAACGCAGTGCAATAAATGAGGATGAATGGATGAATGAATATCTACATTGAGACAGCAGCATAACAAAATACCAAAAGTAAGATAAAGTGCATGGAATGTGCATGAGTGTAAGTGTTGTGTGAAAGTGGCAAGTGCAATGCCCAGGTGTCAAGTGTATTCAAGTCAAGTATAAGTATAAGGCTATGTGCAGGGGAGTGTCCGGTGGGAATTGTCTGGGGGTGACAGAGTCATTAGAGTCAGTGGGGGACCCGGGCTCTGTTGATGAGCCCGACGGCAGACGGGAAGAAACTGTTTTTGTGGCGTGAGGTCTTGGTCCTGATGGACCGCAGCCTCCTGCCAGAGGGGAGGGACACGAACAGTTTGTGTCCAGGGTGAGAGGGATCAGCAACAATCTTCCTCGCCCGCTTCAGGGTCCTTGAAGCAAACAAGTCCTGGAGGGACGGCAGATTGCAGCCAATCACCCTCTCGGCAGAGCGAATGATGCGCTGCAGCCTGGCCTTGTCCTTGGCAGTGGCTGCAGCGTACCAGACGGTGATGGAGGAGCAGAGGATGGACTCGATGATGGCAGTGTAGAAGTGCACCATCATTGTCTTTGGCAGGTTGAGTTTCCTCAGCTGCCTCAGGAAGAACATCCTCTGCTGCGCCTTCTTGGCGATGGAGCTGGTGTTTAGTTCCCACTTGAGGTCCTGGGTAATGCTGGAGCCCAGGAAGCGGAAGGACTCCACAGCTTTGACGGGGGAGTCACACAGGGTGAGAGGGGCTGGTGGGGCTGAGATCTTTCTGAAGTCCACAACCATCTCCACTGTCTTCAGAGCGTTGAGCTCCAGGTTGTTTTGGCTGCACCAGGTCACCAGGTGGTCAGTCTCCCGCCTGTAGGCGGACTCGTCCCCACCAGAGATGAGTCCAATGAGGGTGGTGTCATCCGCAAACTTCAGGAGCTTGACGGACTGGTGACTGGAGGTGCAGCTGTTGGTGTACAGGGAGAAGAGCAGAGGGGAAAGAACGCAGCCTTGGGGGGAACCGGTGCTGATGGACCGAGAGGCTGAGACGTGTTTCCCCAGCCTCACGTGCTGCTTCCTGTCAGACAGGAAGTCTGTGATCCACTTGCAGGTGGAGTCGGGCACGTGCAGCTGGGAGAGCTTGTCCTGCAGCAGAGACGGGATGATGGTGTTGAAGGCAGAGCTGAAGTCCACAAACAGGATCCTGGCGTAGGTTCCTGGGGTGTCCAGGTGCTGGAGGATGGAGTTGAGGGCCATGTTGACTGCATCGTCCACAGACCTGTTGGCTCTGTAGGCAAACTGCAGGGGATCCAGGAGTGGGTCGGTGAGGGTTTTGAGGTGGGACAGGACCAGGCGCTCAAAGGACTTCATGACCACAGAGGTCAGGGCGACGGGCCTGTAGTCATTGAGTCCTGTGATCCTAGGTTTTTTGGGGACGGGGATGATGGTGGAGGCCTTGAAGCAGGCTGGTACGTGGCATGTCTCCAGAGAGGTGTTGAAGATGTCTGTAAACACCGGGGACAGCTGATCAGCACAATGCTTCAGGGTGGAGGGGGAGACAGAGTCCGGGCCGGCTGCTTTGCGGGTATTCTGTTTTTTAAAAAGCCTGTTAACGTCTCTCTCTTGGATAATGAGGGTCGTCACTGTGGAGGGGGTAGGGGGCGCTGTGAACGATGGTTCAGAGGCGTGAGCCCCTGATGGGCTGGGGGAGGGAGGGCTGGTGGTCTGTGGCTGGTTGATGGGGCTGTTGATGGGGCTGTTGGGGATGGCGTCAGGACTACTCCATTGTCTTTTAAATCGGCAGTAGAACTCATTCAGCTCGTCTGCCAGGCGGAGGTTGTTCATGGAGTGGGGGGTTTTGGGCTTGTAGTTGGTGATCTGTTTGAGCCCTCTCCAGACCGACGCAGAATCACTTGCTGAGAGCTGGTGTTGCAGTTTCTCAGAGTACAGTCGTTTAGCGTCCCTCACCGCCCTGCTAAACCTGTATTTTGACTCTGTGTACAAGTCCTTGTCCCCACTCCTGAACGCCTGGCCCTTTTGCAGCCGTAGTTTTCTGAGTTCCGCTGTAAACCAGGGTTTGTCGTTATTGTAGCTCACCCTGGTGCTGGTTGGAACACAGCTGTCCTCACAGAAGCTGATGTAGGAAGTCACAGCCTCTGTGTACTCATCCAGACTGATGGTAGCAGTCCTGAAGACATCCCAGTCAGTACAGTCCAAGCACGCCCGAAGATCCCCCAGAGCCTCACTGGTCCACTTCTTGAACTTCCTCACCACAGGTTTGCAGAGCTTTAGTTTCCGCCTCTATGCAGGAATCAGGTGGACCATGACGTGGTCAGAGTGACCCAGTGCAGCTCGAGGGACGGCGTGATAGGCCCCGCTGATGGTGGTGTAGCAGTGGTCCAGAATGCTCTCCTCTCTAGTCGGGCATTTAATAAACTGTTTGTATTTAGGGAGTTCATGTCTGAGGTTTCCTTTGTTAAAGTCACCAAGAACAATAACTAAGGAGTCCGGGTAGGTCCGCTCCACACCCTGTATCTGCTCGGCGAGGGTCCGCTGTGCTTCTTGCACGTTGCCCTGTGGTGGCATGTAAACTCCGGCCAGGATGAATGAAGCGAACTCACGGGGGGAATAGAAGGGTTTGCAGTGGATGATGGATGATTCCAGGTCCGGAGAACAGTGCTGCAGAATCACTGTCACGTCGTTGCACCAGCTGTTGTTGACGTAGAAGCAGATTCCTCCACCCTTCGTTTTGCCGGAGAGCTCCGTGTCGCGGTCCGCTCTGAACAGCTGGAAGCCCGCCAGCTGGAACGCAGAGTCCGGTATCGATCCGCTGAGCCAGGTCTCCGTGAAGCACAAAACGGAGGATGAAGAAAAGTCTCTGTCTCTCCCCACCAACAGCTGGAGCTCGTCCAGTTTGTATATATATATACATATATATATATATATATATATACATATATACATGTATACATGTATATACTTGGTCTCGTGGAAACAGAAAACTTGGCTCCATCCAGTCATTTCCTAGAACAGATGGGAGGGAAACATAAACTGTGAAACATGAAGCTATGGTGAACTGATGCAAGTGAAAGCACCTGTAGGTGTGCAGTTACACTTTCTCCTCTCCTCTCCTCTCCTCTCCTCTCCTCTCCTCTCCTCTCCTCTCCTCTCCTCTCCTCTCCTCTCCCCTCCCATCTCCTCCCCCCTCTCCTCTCTCCTCTCTCACCTGCCGCTCGCTCAGTGTTCATGTGTTCGCTCCAAAGTGGACTGAAAGTGGAAGCTGGTTCCACAGAAAAGCAGCTTGATAACTGAAGGCTCTGGCCCCCATCCTACTTTTTAAGACTCTAGGAACCACAAGTAGCCCCACATTCAGTGAGCGCAGCTCTCTGGCGGGACAATATGGTACTATGAGCTCCCTAAGATATGATGCTGCATCACCAATTAAGGCTTTGTAGGTAAGAAGAAGGAGCCTAAATACGATTCTCTGTCTTACAGGAAGCCAGTGGAGATCAGCCAATACAGGAGTAATGTGATCTCTCCTCTTAGTCCTCGTTAGCACACAAGCTGCAGCATTCTGGATCAACTGGAGAGATCTAAGAGACTTCACAGAGCAGCCTGATAATACAGAGTTGCAGTAATCCAGTCTTGAAGTAACATATGCGTGGATCAATGTCACTGCATGCCTTCCAGTCAATATGTGCCTGATCCTTGAAATGTTGCGTAGGTGAAAGAAGGCGGTCCTTGAGATCTGCTTCACGTGGGAGCTGAAGGACAAGTCTTGATTAAAGACAACTCCCAGATACCTCACGATGGTGGTTGACACCAGAGCAATGCCATCAAGAGAAACAATATCATCCGATAATTGATTTCTCAGATGCTCTGGGCCAAGCAAAATAACTTCAGTCTTGTCTGAGTTCAACATCAGGAAGTTGCAGGTCATCCAGGTTTTTATGTCTTTAAAGACATGCTTGAAGTTTAGCGACCTGGTTGGTTTCATCTGGCTTGACCGATATGTATAGCTGAGTATCATCGACACAACAATGAAAGCTTATCGAGTATTTCCTGATACATTGAACATTGCCTAAAGGAAGTATATACAAGGTAAACAAAATTGGTCCAAGTACAGAACCTTGTGGAACTCCATGACGAACACCAGCGTTCATAGAGGCTTCATCATTTACAAATACAAACTGAGATCGATCTGATACATATGACTTAAACCAGTTTAGTGCTGTACCTTTAATACCAATCACCTCTTCTAGTCTCTGTAATAAAATGTCATGGTCAATGGTGTCGAACGCAGCACTAAGGTCTAACAGGACCAGAACAGTTACAGGTCCCCTATGTAGTGCCCCCGTTGCCTATTTACCCTAAGGCACTACTTGGTTGCTCGTTGGCTGGCTTGTTCCTGACACGTTTCATTTAAGACACGCTGTTATGTCCATTCTGTTTATTTCATACACAAATAAATAACAGCCATGTCGGCAGAAGGTAATGTATTCAAATCATAAAATAAACCATAAACACTTGCATATAATACTGTCACCTATTGCATAACAATAACGAAAAACGATAACGGTCAAAAAACTGTTTGCTTTCCTACAAACGTGCAACACCTGGCCCTAATGACACTCCTACTTATATAGTGCCGACTCACTTGAAGTCGGCCTTGCGCCCTCAGTGGTGGGAGGTCCAACATAATAAAACATAGACAAAATGGCTCTTACACCCTATCTGATGCAACTAGAAGGTCATTCGTAATTGTCACCAGTGCTGTCTCCGTGTTATGATGCTTTCTAAATTCGGACTGAAAGTCCTCAAATAAACTATTGCTATGTAAAAAGTCACACAACTGATTTGCAACTACCTTCTCCAGAATCTTAGACAAGTGGGAATGTTAGAGATACTTTGTAGTTAGCCAACACCTCTGGATCAAGAGTTGGCTTCTTGTGAAGAGGTTTAATTACAGCCACTTTGAAAGACTGTGGCACATTGTAATGAAGTGGAGCTTCTAATGAGGACCAAGACACGTCTTGTATGAACGGAATTCACTTTACTTATGAACTGCAGTACAAACTGTTAAAGTGATTCAGAACACGCTCTTGCACCCGACATGTATATTTTTTTCACGTATCATCATTGTTGTTAGCGTCAACAAAACACGTAACTTTCTGTCTTCAAAATAAAAGCACTTCTTGTTTCCATGCTCTTCACAATAAAAGTCAATCATGCAGTCAAACAAGTTACAACATTCTCCCGCCCGATGAACAGTTGTTCATTACTACTCAGCCCATTACTTTAACTTATCTCTAATGGATATATCAACTGAACAGGTCTCCTCAACAAACTGCCTGTAGAGGTATGTACAGTACAGGAACGAATGAGTCCATCCCTCCCGGGGAACAGTTCTTTTATCCTGCCCATCTTCCAGTTCTGCCTGGGCGTGTTGTCCTCTCCAATCAGAAGGACATCTCCCACCTTCAGCACAGTGGGTGTGGGTGTCTCACACTTGTGAGCGGATTTCAAGTCCATCAGGTAGTCTTTTCTCCAGCAGTTCCAAAAGCTGGTTAAGAGTCTCTGCCGGTACCTCCATCTCCGGCCCATGTCCTCTCTGCTCACTTGTACTAGAGTGTCTCTGACTCCAGAATGCATCACTCTCTCATGACAGTCCTGAACAAGTAACTCAGAGTATCTGTGATTTCTAGGTAGCACCCATGGGTCGTGCTGTCTAAAACTGAAATCAGAGTACTGTAGCCTACCTCCTACACTAATAAGGCTAATCTCATCTAAGAATGGTTTCAAGTCTTTGATTTTTGAATCTCTCATGATGTCCTGTCCAGATTTCAGCTGGACAATTTCTTGGCTGAAGCTCTACTCTTGGGCCATCTTCACCCAATACACTTCTGCTGCATTGAGCTCCTCTGAAGTTAGCTCTCCCTGAATCCTTTAACTACAACGGACATGAATCTTTTCACCCAAGCAGTTATTCTTAATGCAGGTTTTAACCTACTGTACTTCTCCAAGTCCAATAGTGGCTCAGCTTGTTCAGTGCTGGTCAGCTGTACTACAGCCTGAAACTTAGACCTAAGCTCAGTGTTCACCTCATCTTTAACACAGTCTTCATCCATGTCCCTTTTCCCATCAGATGATAACAGTGAAGCAGGTCCACTCCACCACAGCAGGTTTTGGATGAGGTTTTTGACGCTCTGGCCTCTGGTAGGTAAATCAGCAGGTTAGCAGATTAGTTTTACCATTGCAGTAACACCACAACTCTGGATTTGTGAGTCCTTGTATTTCAGTCACTCTGTTGGCGACAAATGGCTTCCACCTTTGTGCTGTGCTGCGTATCCAATGGAAAACGATTATTGAATCTGTCCACATGTGCAGCTGATTTCTTTCCACGTTGAGTGGCTTGAGGAGATTATTTCCTAGCCTCGCTCCAATCAGTGCACCCATGAGTTCCAAGCGTGGTAACGTCATTTTCTTCAGTGGGGCAACCTTTGACTTGGAAGCCACAAAGCTTGTTACAACATCTCCTTCCTTGTTCTGTCCTTGCAGATAGGCAACAGCACTGTATGCCTTCTCACTGGCGTCGCAGAAGATGTGCAGTTTAATCTGCGAGTTTGGTCGGATCTCGATCTGGTACCATCTTGGAATGTCCACCAGGTGGAGCTGTGGCAGCTCTGCACACCACTGATCCCATTTCTCCGGCAAGTCTGGGGGAAGCTGCTCATCCCAACCGATTCCCCTTTCCCATAGTTCTTGAAACAAACACTTTACTCGAATTGTGAATGGAGTGAGGAAACCGATTGGGTCGAAGCACACTTCTCTTTGTGTTTTCTTTGTTCTTTACAATGTCCAGTAATCCCTTTAAATCAAACAGAAAACTGTCCTTTTCCGATCTCCATACCAACCCCAACACCTTCAGTACATTTCCATGCTCCACTCCCCTTTCTGTCCACTTGTCTCTCAGGTCCGGTGAATTTGTCATCCATTTGCACAAGTTCATGCCAGCATGAGACAGAATCTCCTTTGCTGTTGTGGTAACTAGAAGTGCTTCATCCACATCACATGAACTGGAAATAAAATCATCTACGTAGAGGAACTCTCTCAGTGCCTCCACTGTCTTAGGCTGTTCCGCTTCATACTGCTTAATATGTTTTCTTATTGTTGCAACTAACAGGAACGGGCTGGGTGACACTCCAAAAACCACTCTACTCATTCTCATGATGCGCAGCTCATTTTCACAGTCTTTGGTTGGAGGTCCATGTAGCCACAGGAACCTCACAGCATCTTTGTCTCTTTCTGCTAGTTCTATCTGCAAGAAAGCCTTAGTGATGTCTGTCATAAAGGCTATCTGGTGGAGTCTGAATTTTATCAGCACATCTAACAGATTTGGGTTCAGGTTGGGCCCAGCCAGTCATTTAGGGAGGGGAAACTCTCTTCGTGTGATGATGCATCAAATACAACCATGTTTAGTTCAGCATGATGTGGCATGTAGTACTTCACAGCCTCAGTTTGATCTGCCGCCAAGGTGTGCTCTGGTACATCCTTGCAGATGCCTTGCTGCAGATTGTCACACCGTGGCTGTGGCCCCTCCCCCGTCCTCGTGTGACACCTGTCTGATTGTCTCACCTGATTCCCAATTGTGTCCACCTGTTCCCCGTTACCCTCATGTGCTTATAGTCTGCGTCTTCCCCTTGTCTTGTGCCTCAGTGTCTTCGTCTCTGGTCAGGACTACCCAAGCCAAGCCCACAGCCGTGATCCATGCCACCGTGTGTATACGCTTTTGCCTGCCTCGTTAAGAGTGATTTTCAGTTAAACCTTCTTAGTTCTGCCCTTTTTCAAGAACGTAGTTAACCTTGTTCCAGCCTCCCTAGGGGAGTGACTTTCAGTTTAGGTTTGTTACCGTTAATGTTTCTAGCTTTAGGTTTTCCTCCTTCGGAGTGATTTTTGAGTTCCTCCTTTGGAGTGATTTTGAGTTCCTTAGGAGTGATTTTGATTTGTACTTTGTTTCAATAAAGACCTGTTCACTGACCCCTCTGCATCTGAGTCCTGCTTCGAGTCCCGGCCTGACAGTACACTGAGGCCAGGATGGACTCAGCAGAGGCTGGCCAGTGGACGGCCAGGATTCTTGCCCAGGAGGCCCGCATCTCCCAGCAGGAGGAGTTTCAAACAGCGACGGTAACGCAGCTAGGTCAGCTGTCGTCCCAGGTAAAGGAGCTGATGCACCACCTACGGCAGGCAGCCATGCCACCCGCGGCGCCGGAGCCCCCAGCGGTAGCGGCGGCTCCAACCCAGGGCGCGCCCATGACCGGAATGGGATTCAAGTTGGCTCCCCCGGAGCGTTTTTCGGGGGAACCAGGACTGTGCAGGGCTTTTCTTGTGGACTGTGCAATGCACTTCGAACTGCTTCCGCATATGTTTGTCTCGGACCGGGCGAAGGTGGCGTTCATGACTTCCCACCTGACCGGGAGAGCCAGAGCGTAGGCCACCGCGGAGTGGGCCCGTGACTCTCCGCTCTGTTCCTCGCTTCCCGATTTTCGGATGGCCCTCAGGAGAACTTTTGAACCGGTATCCACCAATAGAGAAAAAGCCAGGGAGCTGAGCGGATTAACACAGGGCGGGGATTCGGTCTGTGACTACTCCATTCGCTTTCGCACGCTGGCGGCAGAGAGCGGGTGGAATGACGCCGCCCTGTATGACATTTTTCTGAAAGGGCTGACGGCTTACGTCCAGGAGTTATTGCTGCCCCTGGACCTGCCCGAGGACCTGGACTCACTCATCGCACTGGCTATCCGGACGGACAATCGGGTTCGTGGGCTCCGGCAACCGCGGTGTAGCGGTCCGACGTCGGAATGGTCGCCACGTTCCCCAACCCCGGGCGGGCGGGTCCCTCGGGATGTGCCGCCTGGGCACCGTCTTCCCTCTCCCATCACCAGGGAAGAGGAACCCATGCAGCTTGGCGAGACCCGGGTAACCCCAGAGGAGCGACGACGACGGCGGCAGGAGGGCTGCTGCTTTTACTGCGGCCAGCCCAACCACCTCGTCGCCGCCTGTCCAGCCAAGAAGCCCCGGGCGGTGACCCAACCCCCCATCACAGATCTCGCCTCGCGCAGCCTGACGCCGGTTAAGGTAACGCACCAGGCCATGACTACTGACATTAAAGCCCTCATAGATTCCGGAGCCGATGCAAGTTTAATGGACTGGGGTCTGGCGAGGTCCTTGGGGTTGAAAGCAGAGCCCCTGGTCAGGTCCCTCAGGGCCAGGGCCCTCGACGGCAAAGGACTCTTCAGGGTCACGCACGCCACAGAACCTCTGGGGCTGCAGGTCCTGGAACATAGGGAACTCCTGAGGTTTTACCTGTTTGAATCGCCCTCCCAGTCATTAGTCCTTGGTAGTCCTTGGCTACGCCAACACAACCCCCACGTAGACTGGAAAACCGGGACAATCATAGGATGGGGGTAGATTGCGTGAACCACTGTGGACCGGTTTCGGCCCAGGGGAGGGACCTAACTTGCAGTAATTCTTTTTCCGCCACAGACCCTGAGACCCTCGACCTAAGCGCCGTGCCCTCCCTGTTACCATCGCCACCGAGGGGGGTTTAGTAAGTCCAGGGCCATGTCACTTCCTCCACACCGGCCGTATGACGGCGCCTAGTCCCGTTTCGCTTTGGATAAGCCTCTCATGGAGGAATTTCTGAGGGCCCGTCTTGGGTCGTCAAGAGTCGACCATTAGGGGGGGGGGTACTGTCACACCGTGGCTGTGGCCCCTCACCCGTCCTCGTGTGACACCTGTCTGATTGTCTCACCTGATTCCCAATTGTGTCCACCTGTTGTAAACAGTTAGCTGTCTGTGCTATCCACGAGAAGGAACATTTCACCCCTTACAAATGTCCGCGCGAGTTGTTAAATACTCTCATTCGCTGAGCTTAAGGCCTCTCCATTGGTTAGTTTCCCAGCATGCAAGATAACATAACAATAACATAGCATGCTAATGGCTAAACCTTTCACAGGGGCGGAGTCCTACTCAGGTAAACAGTCCTACTTCCTGCTAGCTTTGTTACTTCCGGTGTTTCCGCCATCCTGTGCTTCAACAAAATAGTCCCTTCTTACGCCATGCTTGTTTTAACCTCTTACCACGTGTCTATGCCCTCCATCTTTAATTTATTCCATTCACACCTAAACGATTTCACAGTAACATAAAACCCACAGTGTCTTTCTACTATGCTACAATACACATCTTCATAATCTTAATTAATATTCCTATTAATTATTATTATCCTATTATTATCCTTCATAAGTATTGTAATTTAAACATAGACATTCTTTATATTCATGTGCAAGTTAAAATAACTATTACAACTCAACAACACAGAGGATACCACAGCCACTGTACCACCACTGTCAGCATCTGGCTTAGCTTCACTTTAATCACAAACTGACTGATTATGTCTGCGATGGCACAAGGCACACGAAACACCCTTGACTCTGCAGAATCTTGCTAAGTGTTTTGGACCGAGGCACACGTAGCATCTTCCCAGTTTTCTCAGTTTCTCCTTGCGAGCAGCCACAGAACTGTCTGGACAGTGATCTGGTTTATGGTTGGCACCATCACAATACACACAGGTCTGACAAACATTCCTTGCTGCGTGCAAAGCTGTTGCTGAGGGCACGTTCCATCTTTTAGGTTTGTTTTCACAAACATGGTCTGGCTTACTAAATGATCTGTTATTTGGTATAAAGTATCTTTGTATGTTACCTGGTCTGGTGAGGTGAAGAGCTCTCTCTCTGCTTTGGACTTCATTTTGCAGGAACTGGACGAGATAAGCACTTTCAATTCACCACTAGAGTCTGACTTGTATGTATCTTCTGGTATGAGCTGTAGCAATACTGGGCATAGCAGGCAGCCATATGTGTCGTTGTGAACCCCTAAGGATTCTAGACTTCGGATCTGTATTTCACATTCATCATACAGGTGCCTGAGAGCTACAACATCTGATGATCTTTTCACAGGAGCCAAGTTGAGCAATCTGGACATATGTGCACTTATTATAATGTCCTTTCTTCCAAAACGGCTCTGAAGCAGTTGTACTGCAGCATCATAATTATCATCCGTCATAGTTAGTCCTGCTACAGATCTTGCAGCCGCTCCGGTCATTACATTACATTACATTTCATTTAGCTGACGCTTTTATCCAAAGCGACTTACAATAAGTGCATTCCACCATGATTACAAACAAGAATCAGAACAACAAGAATCAAGAAGGTACAATTTCATCAATAAAGTTCAACTACAAAGAGCTATCAGTAAGAGCCATTCCAGTGCTAGTAAAGTGCTACATCCTTTATTCAAGGTATAGTCGAAAAAGATGTGTTTTTAGTTTGCAACGGAAGATGTAGAGACTTTCTGCTGTCCTGATGTCAATGGGGAGCTCATTCCACCATCGAGGAGCCAGGACAGCGAACAGTCGAGACTTTGTTGAGTGTTTAGCTCGCAGTGACGGAGCTACAAGCCGATTGGCAGAAGCCGAGCGGAGCGCACAAGCTGTGGTGTATGGTTTTACCATGTCCTGATGTAGACTGGACCAGATCTGTTCGTAGCACGGTACGCCAATACCAATGTTTTGAAGCGAATGCGGGCAGCCACCGGTAACCAGTGAAGGTCGCGGAGGAGCGGAGTAGTGTGGGTGAATTTCGGGAGATTAAAGACCAGTCGAGCTGCAGCATTCTGGATGAGCTGCAAAGGTCGGATGGCACCAGCAGGTAGACCCGCCAGGAGGGAGTTACAGTAGTCTAGGCGCGAGATGACCAGAGCCTGGACGAGAACCTGTGCCGCCTTCTGGGTGAGAAGTGGACGGATTCTCCTGATGTTGTGCAGCATGTACCTACAGGAACGTGTTGTTGCGGTAATGTTGGCAGTCAGGGAGAGTTGACTGTCACACTGAGGTTCCTGGCAGTCGGGGTCGGGGCCAAGACTGAGTTGTTGAAGGTAATCGTCAGGTCGTGAGTGGGAGAGGGTCAGGGTTAATTTTCAGGTGGTGTGCGGACATCCGCTGAGAAATGTCAGTCAGACAGGCAGAGATTCGTGCTGCTACCTGTGTTTCTGATTGGGGAAACGAGAGGATCAGTTGGGTGTCATCAGCATGGCTATGGTAGGAAAAGCCATGTGAGCAAATGACAGAGCCAAGAGAGTTGGTGTACAGGGAGAAGAGGAGAGGACCGAGGACGGAGCCTTGAGGGACCCCAGTAGTGAGAGGACAAGGCTCAGACACAGATCCTCTCCAGGTTACCCGGTAGATGCGATCGCTGAGGTAGGATGAGAGGAAGGAGAGCAGAGGAGGGAGAGCGCAGTGCTTGAGATACCCAGGTCCTGGAGGGAGGAGATGAGGATCTGGTGGTTCACTGAGTCAAAGGCAGCAGAAAGGTCTAGAAGAATAAGGACAGAGGAGAGAGAGGCTGCTCTAGCAATGTGAAGCTGCTCTGAGACAGCAAGGAGGGCAGTCTCTGTTGAGTGGCCTGCCTTGAATCCAGACTGGTGAGGGTCCAGAAGGTTGTTCTGATGGAGGAAGGAGGAGACTTGGTTAAAGATAGCTCGCTCCAGGGTTTTGGAAAGAAAGGGAAGGAGAGAGACAGGTCTATAGTTGTTGACTTCTGACGGGTTGAGAGTGGGTTTCTTCAGGAGAGGGTTAACTCTTGCCTCCTTCAGAGAGTTAGGGAAACAGCCAGTTGAGAGGGAGGTGTTAATAAGATGGGTGAGAAAGGGAAGAAGGTCAGGAGCAATAGACTGGAGAATGTGAGATGGGATGGGGTCAAGGGGGCAGGTGGTTGGGCGGGAAGAGGTTACCAAGGTAAGAACTTGATTGGGGGACAGAGGGGTGAAAGAGGAAAGCAAAGGGGAAGAGGATAAAGTTGGAGTTTTTTGGGGTTAGAGAAAGAGGATTCAATTCTGGATTGGTAGAATAGGCTTTTGGCTGCAGAGATAGCGGCAGAGATGGAGAGAGAAGAGAGTGATAGGCGTGCAGGTCGTCGGCATGTTTGGATTTCTCAGGGACCTTGTTCCAGATGTGTGGAGCAGAAAAGCTGAACGCTGCCTCTCCGTGTTTAGTTCTGACTCTTGGAACAGAAAGTAGACCCATCCCAGACAGTAAGAAGAGAAGAAGAGGACAGAGAGAATCAAGAGAGGAGGACAAAGTAGAGAGGAGAGTGTCTGTGGCAGAGTTAGGATGCATGAGTGAAAAAGAGTCAGTTGAAGGAATAGGCGAGGCCAGAGAGGAGGGAGAGAGCAGTTTCTGGTGAAAATATAGTCAAGGTGATTTCCAGCTTTGTGAGTAGGAGGGGAAGGGCTGAGTGAGGGAGCAAAGGAAGACAGTAAGAGTACCAGGTCAGATGACTTCTCGGTCTGGATGTTGAAGTCATCCAGAAGAATGAGTGGGGGGCCGTTTTCCAAGAAATTTGATAGGAGGACGTCTAATTCTTCCAAGAAATCTCCCAGGAACCAGGTGGACGGTAGAGAACAACAATGTTCAGTTGAATCGGATGGGTAACCGTCACAGCATGAAGCTCAAAAGACAGTGGTGTAGACAATGGAAGCGGGTAGAGAGAAAAACTCCATTTGAGGAAGATGAGTAGACCTGTGCCACCACCCCGGCCAGTGGGCCTAGGTGTGTGGCTTAAGGAGAAGGCAGACGAGAGAGCAGCAGGGGTAGATGTGTTGTCTGGTGTGATCCAGGTCTCAGTGAGAGCCAGGAAGTCCAGAGATTGCTTAATAGCAAAGCCAGAGATGAAGTCTGCCTTGCGGTTAGCTGACTGGCAGTTCCAGAGGCCACTTGTGACGAGGTGTTGGGTTTGTGTGGAGCGGGTGGGATGAATAAAAGAGGAGGGATTTTGATGCATGTATGAACGAGTCCGAGGTCTATAGTATCTACGAGTAGATATGCACACAGGTATGGAAGGGAAACACATTTTCACAGGGAAGGGCTTATACTCAGCCACCCCCGAAGACTCCAATGAAAGACTCCTTTGTCTTTATCCTCCGAGTCTTGACTCCAACAAAAGACTGCTTTGGCTTTATCCTCCGAGTCTTGACTCCAACAAAAGACTCCTGTCTTTATCCTCCGAGTCTTGACTCCAACGAGTCTTGACTCCAACGAAAGACTCCTTTGTCTTTATCCTCCAAGTCTTGACTCCAACGAAAGACTCCTTTGTCTTTATCCTCCGAGTCTTGACTCCAACGAAAGACTCCTTTGTCTTTATCCTCCAAGTCTTGACTCCAACGAAAGACTCTTTTGTCTTTATCCTCCGAGTCTTGACTCCAACGAGTCTTGACTCCAACGAAAGACTCCTTTGTCTTTATCCTCCGAGTCTTGACTCCAACGAAAGACTCCTTTGTCTTTATCCTCCGAGTCTTGACTCCAACAAAAGACTGCTTTGGCTTTATCCTCCGAGTCTTGACTCCAACAAAAGACTCCTCTGTCTTTATCCTCCGAGTCTTGACTCCAATGAGTCTTGACTCCAACGAAAGACTCATTTGTCTTTATCCTCCAAGTCTTGACTCCAACGAAAGACTCCTTTGTCTTTATCCTCCGAGTCTTGACTCCAACGAAAGACTCCTTTGTCTTTATCCTCCGAGTCTTGACTCCAACGAAAGACTCCTTTGTCTTTATCCTCCGAGTCTTGACTCCAACGAAAGACTCCTTTGTCTTTATCCTCCGAGTCTTGACTCCAAAGAAAGACTCCTTTGTCTTTATCCTCCGAGTCTTGACTCCAACAAGACTGCTTTGGCTTTATCCTCCGAGTCTTGACTCCAACAAAAGACTCCTCTGTCTTTATCCTCCGAGTCTTGACTCCAACGAGTCTTGACTCCAACGAAAGACTCCTTTGTCTTTATCCTCCAAGTCTTGACTCCAACGAAAGACTCCTTTGTCTTTATCCTCCGAGTCTTGACTCCAACGAAAGACTCCTTTGTTTTTATCCTCCGAGTCTTCATACAATGAGTCTTCACTGACCCTACAGCTGATGCTTCAAACCCCCACCTGGTTTTATACCAGAGTTAGCGATAATTAGCTACAGCTGTGTTGACTACGCCCCAGGTCATTAATGTGATGGCCACCAATCAAAAGTACTGGCTCCGGACAATAGCAGGTTTTCCCTTTAATCAGTGAAGTGACAGTTTCCCAAGAATAGGTACTTCTTGCCAAAACTGATTAAGGACAGGATCTGTTTACCTCAAAGGTAGAAAGTAAAATAGAGCCTAGTCCCTAGTAGAGTTGGATTACAGAAGTAGACTTTAACCCTAGCTGGTTCAGTTGTCACTTGACTGAAAGCAAAGTCCTGTTTCAAATGGTTTGGATAGAAAAGACAGTACAGACTAACAGTCTAGTAGAAATAGTCTAGTAGAAATAATACAGCAAATACAATAGAAATATTGCAGAGAAACCTCATTAAAGAATGTACTCAGCCAAGATCCAAGTAGTCCAGCAGTCTTGAGGAGTCACAGGTAGAGATGCACGGCTCAGGTAAGTGAACCTTTCCCTTTTACACAGTGTGTCGTTATCGTGGATAGCTGTTTCATACTGTGACCAGAATTCTTGCCACTGGTTTATTTCTCCGCTGTATTTTTCTATCACCAACTTAGGCAGTTTGACAGTATGCTTATTTAGCGATCTGACTGAACTTGAATTTGCATCTCTCACCCGCACACTCACAGCTTCAACTGCCCTCTGAATGTAACTTTTGGCGCAGGTTTTCAATGTAGGGATGCGGTCCTGGGGCCTCATTTATAAACGTTGCGTACGCACAAAAGAAGGCGTACGCCGCTCTCTACGCAATAATTGGTATTTATAAAAAGCAAACTTGACGGAAAAATGTGCGGTCCTTCACGCAAGCTCGGACCCATGCGTACGCACAAAAACGGGTGAAATGAGAACCGTCGGCAAATGCAAGAAACACTCAAACGTGTGTGAAAGTGTGTAAAACTAGACTGTTGTGTAAAAGAAATGCCAATACTGCCTCTCATAAATAACACGAACACCCGTTTGATCGATCTGCAGAGTAAAACAAACAGAAATGCAAATTAACACATTTTCAAAAAGAAAAGTGAAATATGTTCTGCAACATGCAATTCATCCTCAAAACACAGCTGTTGCTTGTCAGATGCAATCAAATGGACGGTAATAAAATGCCATGAATAAACTGTAATTGTGTAGCCTACATACATGTGACTTGACTGCATTCATTTTACTTATTCCACTTAGCCGTGTCACCCGGTGCATCTGGCGCGTCAGTGTCCCCCTCCGCCTCAGTCACCACTCCACTCAATAGCGATTCCCCAATCATTGCCGCTAGTCTCTCATCAAGAGGGGACAGCTCCGGTGTCCCCTTTCCCCCACCCGTGGCAGACACACTTTGGCGATGGCGCGCTAAATGCTTTTTTGCATCCACTTGGATGTCAGACCATTTTTTCTTTATTTCGGCCACGGTCCGAGGTTGTGAGGCTGCAGCGTTCACGGTCTCTGCAACCTTTTGCCACTCAAGTGCCTTTTTGGCATTAGTAATGCCCATACAGTGCCCTCCAAAAAGCATTTTACTTCTCCTTTCCACCTCGCCAATGATTATTTCGACTTCACACTGAGTGAAGTTACGTTTCTTCGTTTTCCTCTCAGTGTTTGCCATGATTTCGCAATCGATGAATATTAATTTGTGGGCGTTCCACAGACTATATATGGGCAACTATGGGCGTGACATGAAGCCGCAAAAGCTGCGCTGCATTTAGAATTGATTGTGATTTATTAAGGGAAAACTGCGTAGGACGTGCGTGCGCACGGTTTTATAAGTCCGAATATTTCTGTGCGTACGCACGTCCTATGTTTCATCCGTACGCCACTTCTGGCGCAAATCCTACGCAAGGTTTTATAAATGAGGCCCCTGGTATTCCTGAGCAGTTGCTATCTCTGACTCAAGCCCATCTGTCTCCGTTCCGTCTTTAATGCCTTTGTCTAAGTCGAATAAACTTTCTTCGCTCGACGATTATAGTGATTATATGATTATTATAGTGAACAGCTCACAGAGTCTCACAGTCTGGCACCTCTTCACTCACCTCTTCTTCAATGTTAGTTAACAGCTTTGTTGTTGAGGTGCGTATTGTTTTACGCTTATTTTTCATCCGTTCAAATTGTGTGGCCATCTCTCCAGCTAGCGGTAGCGTTAGCGTTAGCCAGCATTAGCTTCCAACTTCGGCGAAGTTTAAAGTCTCACAGTCTTGACTTCCTGGGTTTCGGCACCAAAATGTAATGAAGTGGAGCTTCTAATGAGGACCAAGACACGTCTTGTATGAATCCCTTTACTTATGAACTGCAGTACGAACTGTTAAAGTGATTCAGAACTGGATTTTACTAAACTTTAATATTGTGAGAGGTTTATGTGACAGGGTAACATTGGACTTTTCGACGATCACCACGAAGAGGACATGGATGTCAGCGATTAAGTGGGTCCGTCCCTCGTTGTCCCTCCGTTTTGGTTGTAAAACATGTTGCACCCGACATGTATATTTTTTTTAACAAAACATGTATCATTCTACTTCCTGTCTTCAAAGTAAAAACACTTCTTGTTTCCATGCTCTTCACAATAAAAGTAAATCATGCAGTCAAACAAGATACAACACACATAACCAGTTAGTAAAGAACCATTGATAATATCCAGCAGAGAGGTGCCAATCAAAGGCAAAACCTCCTTGAGCAGCCTTGTTGGAATGGGGTCCAGGAGACAGGTAGAAAATTTAGAAGCAGAAACAGTTGAAGACAATTGGTCAAGGCTTATGGGGAAAAAGCCATCCCAACACTCATCAGGGCCCACAGCCACCTCCAAGGCCAGTCCACTTGAGGATAAACAGTCAGTAGTTGAGGGCAGGAGATCGCCAATCCTGCCTCTAATAGCCAGAATCTTATCATTGAAGAAGTGCATGAAGTCATTACTGCTGAGGTCTGTAGGAAAACACGGCTCCACCGAGCTGTGACTCAGTCAGCCTGGCCACAGTGCTGAAGAGAAACCTGGGGTTGTTCTTGTTTTTCTCTATTACTGATGAGTAGTAGACTCCTCTGGCGTTATGAAGGGCCTTCTTGTAGGTTCTCAGACTGCTGCCTGAGATATAGACTGTATATCTATATGTTAATCCCTAAAATAAATAGCTCTCAATAGTAGCCAGCGGCCAGCGAATTATTTAATTATATTCATGTAAATATTATTTCATATTGCCATGCCTGGAACCGGCATCGAGGGGAAATGTATACCCTGTTTGTTACACGTTTTATCATGTACGTACACGCTAAAACAATTGCGTTCACATAGTTCCAGGTGGTGTCGACATTTAACTTGATGCTTCATGATTAATCCAAAGTGAGCATGAGAGCGTTGAGAAGGTGAAAGCCTGTGTTTGTGTTCTCACGTTTCACTTCATCACCGGATAGTTCACATGAGGCGGGACAGCAGGGCGCAGGGCGAGTGTTAATAATGGATGAACAAGGTCATCGCTCTGAAGTTACTAGAGTGTGTGAGAAAGTGAGTGTGTGAGAGTGAATGAGTGAGTGAGTGTGAGTGTGTGTATTGACCTCCTCTCCGTCTTGTTGCATTGGAGAAGGTGTTTGTTAACAGCATTTGAATACGTGCACAAATGTTCACCGGCCAAGTGGAGGTCTGATATCAAGTACCCTCTCTCCTCATCCTGTGACCCCCCCTTGTCTCCCTCCTCTCAGGCACCTGCATGGTGATTGGCTGTATGATCTATCCTGACGGCTGGGACTCTGATGAGGTGAAGCGCATGTGTGGCCAGCGGACTGACAAATACACCCTGGGCAACTGCACAGTTCGCTGGGCCTACATCCTGGCCATCATCAGCATCATGGACTCGCTCGTCCTCTCCTTCCTGGCCTTCAGCCTGGGCAGCCGGCAGGACAAGCTGCTGCCAGAGGACTTCCAGGTGGAGGGCAAAGGTATCGGGGGAAGGGAGAGGAAAGTAATGGGGTGATTGAGGGACACAAAGGTTGGGTGATGTTTAGCTGGTGAGAGGAAGATGATGTTATATAATATATGAGGACCGGGAGTAAGCAGGAGGAGAGTTAAAGCTCTCAGAGGGCTCAATATGACCAAACCTCAAGGACCTCCGCAGACATGAGGACTCACTGCTTGGCCATTCATATTCCCCAGATGACTACAAAACTTCTCATCTCGACCGTTCATGCAGGACCATCAGCAGCTCGAAACTAGCATATGTCCAGCACTAATGATGTCAGCCTCCGCTGTACTTTGTATTTATTTATTATTAGCGCCATTGAGCAAATGCCACCATGCTAAGTTGAGCTGGTGAACATTAAAAAGATTCATCATGGAGTATGTGAGCCTCCAGCAGGGCCAGACTCCTGGTCTTGTTGGGTTCATGTTCAAAACCAGCTGAGCTACTGACACACCTGGTTAGCACCGATATTCAGTGATGTTCTTCTCTCAATAACAGATAACGCCTAGGCCATATGTGGACGACGGAGGGAGGAGAAGGACGAGGTTCCATGAGGAGCACACCGACTGGAGGGATTCCAAAGTGTTCACAGGCTTCAGGACAGTTCATTACAATCTAAAATTAAGTTCAAGGAGTTCACCATGCCCTTGGAATCGTGATGCTCATCTGCATACTCTGACTGCCTCCAGCTCAGACCGCACACCGATGGATGAGCGGATTGCGAGAGCGGTTTGGATATGTGAACTTGTTTGGCCTTGCTTGAGCCTATGGAGAGAATGTCATAAACGCTCCGCAGGCTGTTCTCCGTGGCACCTTTAAAATGTATGTCGATCAGCTGATGCAAAGTAATAACTTTTGTGTCCAAGGAGCATTTTGTAGTGATTTTGGTTTGACATCCTAATAAAATGTGCTCCAAAGAGTTCTGAAAATAAATTTGGATCATGGATGGGTTGGTGCTCAGTGAGAATAAAATCTGACTGTCTGTCCTCTGGATGTCCTGATGATGCATTATGTTAATGACAGAATCTTTGGAGATTTATTTCCCTGTATATGTATGTATGTGTGTCAGAGGATGGAAACACTGCAATGGTTAATTCTAGTTAAATTTTGAAAATTTTTTATTTGTATTACCTAGAGGAAAAAAAAAAACTATCAAATGAAGAAGAGCAGACATGGACAGAAGAAAAGACTTTGTAGAAAAAACAAGCAAAATGGTCAAAGCATTATTACAGCATTGATTTTTAGTACAATCTATTTTCAAACCCCACACATCCATGTGCAGTGGAAATACTCAACACAGCTTTAGTCTACCTGGGTTCCTCGAGGCGCTGCCCAAAAGGGTAATAAAAGCTCAAACCTCAAGCCTTCAGCATGTGGAGCCGAGAGGAAGACGGAAGGCCAACTCTTTGGTGCACTGCACAGCGGACTAGAGTTTAATCATGTGATGTGTAATGAAGGGATCCAGGTATGAAACATGGGATTTTTCCCCCCATTATTTTGTCTATTTAAGTGCTTTTTAAAAGAACACAAAGTTATGCTGAGACTAGTAGCAACACTCGAAACATCTGAAATTACACGGTTTGGTTTTCCTGGAAAACTGTGATTTCTGACCTTGAAATGTATGCTTTCTAATCATGTAGTTCTGCCTGTATACAAATGTACAAAAGCTTTGAAGGATAAAGCTAACTTAACATTGCTAAAACATGACTTGTATCTCATCAGGGCCGTTAGCATCACGTACTTATTATAGAGCACTTTGCACATTTATGAAAAGCTGGCACGGCTTGATTTGGCTAATTGATGACCTAAATGATACTGGTACGTATTTTTGATGGCAATCCTAATGTATCTGTTAACATCCTGCTCTTTTCTGCATTTGTAGACAAGTGCAACCTCCTTTTAAAGCTGACCATCAGTCATGATCTATAGGTAAAAATACATAGAATAATGCGCTGCAGAGAAAGAGCTGGAGTCAGGAGAAAAAAAAAAGAGGGCAAGGTCAATACATCCACAGCCAGAAAAAAAAAAGACACAAATATAGGAAGAAGACCACAAGTTAATTATATCACCAGTGTAATCCAAAACAGGGCCAAGACTCAGCAGCAGTCTCTATTTACTGTATTCATGAAGTGTGTGGGAAGCCTCCGAGGGTTAGGAGGGTGCAGGCATGACGCAGTCACAGGGTCCTGCAGACATCAACGTGTTGTTTACTTGTATGTTTTCAAGTCCAGGATCTTCAAACCTTATTTATCCCCTCACAAGACGAGGGTGGGGAGTGCACGGCTGGCCTCTAGGATGTGAGCCACGCATGGGAGAGGCACTGGGCCGCGGTGGCCCTCCGTTCGGGCACCAAGTCCAGCATGGGCAGCAGGAAGGTGCTGAA
Source organism: Cottus gobio (assembly GCA_023566465.1). Lineage (NCBI taxonomy): Eukaryota > Metazoa > Chordata > Actinopteri > Perciformes > Cottidae > Cottus > Cottus gobio. The sequence goes on from CM042222.1 coordinate 1,017,304, forward strand.
GGTGTGCGCCTCGTCTTTGGACCACTCGTACTTTTCCACCAACACGTCAAATAAACCCCACGGTTTCAGCTTGGTGATGTGACGCAGATCACCTGAGAAAAAAATAGTGCATTTCAATAATTACAATGCAGAATCTTAACGTATATATAAATAAAGTACAAGCATGTTTTTAAATCGCCATACATCCACTGCATCTCTATGAACTGGAAATAGCTGCACTGAATTTAATTTGCAAGTCCTGCCCTCAAACTGAGCAGATGGCTGTTCCCTTGAGCCATAAAACCTGAGCATATTTTAAGGATGAACTGGATTTAGCTGCAGCAGACAGCTATCGGCAGGTGGGGTGTGATTACCTTTCTTGTTGAAAAACTCCTTTGAGTATTTGCCTGCCAAGATCAGCTTCCGAGGAACTTTACCCAGCAGCTCGATGATCAGCGCTATGTGATCTACAGGGAGGCAGAGAGACGGGCAGCTGATGAAGCACCGAGGGGAACTGCGGGTTCAATGAAGGTCTGAAGAACCTTTTGAGGATGTGATGTTGACACTGACCTTCATCTCTGGAGTAGTCTTCTCCAGAGTGGGGTTCAAACAGATAATCTCCAGTGGCGAGCTCGAAAGCCTGAGGATTTAAAAAACAAAACAAGATACAGACATGATCTCAATAACCGGCAGATGCATGGGTTTAACCAAATAAAAGTCAATTACTGTCAAAGTGGTCACAACCCTTCACATTGAGGTTTTGGATGTATTCTGAGGGTCAGCAACCTTCTCCTGTTTCCACTAATAATGGCTTGTCTTATAATACGTGTAAACATGCACACAGCCATGTGCCTGTCTTATAAAAAAAAAGGTTTATAGGAGTTCTGGACCAATATTGTGAGGATCCGGCACCCAGTAACAGTGCTGGTGGGGATCGTGCCTCTGAAGAAGTACCAATGAGTCAAGAAAAAAGGGAGAAGACAGGAAGTTGAGGTGAACAATGCAGGTCCAAAACATGAAAAGGCATTGCAAATGTTTTATGGTATAGAAACAGCATTCAACGTGTTTTAAAGGCCTGGAGAATACACGCAATGTGTTTAGATGACAAATAAACTGCTTTGTTAACGATAAAAACTCTACAGGCTTAAATATGTTGTACCATGCAGGCTGTGCTCCAGATGTCTGCAGGTGTGCTGTAGCCGGTTCCCGTCAGCACCTCCAAAGAGCGATACTGCCGTGTCTGGATGTCATCTGTGAAATGTTTGTTCTGCAGGAAGAAGAGAGAAACCCTGAATGCTGTGGCACAAAGTAATGGTTGAGTTTAAAAAAAGATTTACAGGTCAGACTGAATAATAATCAGTAATAGTAATCTTCACCGTCGATTCATCTTTCAAGGGGCTTCATTGAAAAATGTAAAATGCTAATGTGATTTGCACTCACCACCCAGCAGGCGTTGCCGAGGTCAGCAATCTTAACCTGCAGCTTGTCAGCGTTAAGAGGCTCCAGGGGGTTGACCAACATATTGCCGGATGCTCCTGTTAAAGAGAGCAGAGGGAGACCGAGGGGGGTGAGGTGGAGGAGCAGGCAAACATAGAAACATAGGAGACGACCAGGAAAGTCTGCTCAGAAGTACAATGGATCATTCCAACAATTGGGGAGAAACATCCCAGGATTGTATATAACGTGACAACTTTTCATACCAATCTCTTTTCTGTGGCACGCCAGTTAAAACCAGTCAGACGGTTGTTTGTTCTCATTGGGGTTGCTTGTATGCATATTAAAGCAAATTCTGGTTGCATGTGTGCTAGGGCTGTCAACGAATATTCTATATTCGAATAGTTGTTAAAAACCGAATATTCGAATTTGAAAATTAATATTCGAATGTTAAAAATAAATAAATAAAAATAAAAACACAACAGCGGCAGCAGCGGCGCGACTGTCTGCTTTGCGGGTGTTTCAATCACTGAATGAAGCCATATTTGGGACAAGAATCGCAACCTTAAATTGCTTGCACAAAACTCTTGATCAGCACTCAGCATTTGTTTATTGTTGTCGTTCATTTAAACCGCTATGCTCAGAGAGCGCGACGGTGCGAGAGGGAGGGAGAGAGCGGGGGAGAGAGCGAGAGAGCGAGAGAGAGAGAGCGAGAGCGAGAGCACGTGTGTGCGAGAGGTCTGCGGTCTTGGCAATTAGTTAATTTACTTATTTCCATGTTGATAATGTTGTTAAATATGTTTAAACTTAAATAATTTACGTAGTTATGTCTCGTATTAATGTGTCCTGTTATTGACGTGCTTAATGCGCAACTTCGAATATTCGAATATTTGTGTTTTTTTAAAGGGAATATTCGAACGTCATTTTTGAGCAATTTTGACAGCCCTAATGTGTGCTAATGTGCTCTTGATTATCTCAATAAAATGTGATATGGGCTGTGTATATCCTGCTGTATAAAATGATGCACTAAACAGCTCAAATATTACATGTGATTTCATTCTCAGAAAAACATACTCAAAAGTGCTGGAACCAGAAGATGGAGTATATACTGCATCATCCTACATTCGGTTTAACTAACCATCTTGGCCGTCTTCTTCTTCTTCTCCTCCTCCTCCTCCTCCTCTTTTGGTCTCCCCTTGCATGTCCATCTCCTCTCCTTTCTTGTCCTCCTCGTCTCCCTCCTTCAGCTCCACAGTGACAGAGTCTGGGCTGAGCGAGGCAGGCAGCTGCAGGTCAGCGTCCCCAGATGTGCCGTTACAGATGTGATGCTCTTCCGTGTTGCTTAACGTGTCCTGGGTCTCTGTGTGTCTCTCTGGTGGGTTTGCATTCTGTTGGTCCTCCTGCTCCTCTGTCGACTGCTTGGTCCTTTGTACCTCTGGACCGGTCTCACCCTCCAGTATGGAGGCGTGACCGTTGCATTTTACCTCCGCGCTGTTTGCGGCCGCGTTCTCTCTCCTCTCATTAACATCCGGTGTCTGCTGGGGCTGCTCATCAGGAGCCGGGTCTGTGGTGAAAAATGGTTCTTAAGCACGATAAATCAATAAAAAAACATTTGAACTACAAGAGCTACAACTCCTCCATCTCATTCACCTGTGATTGTATGGTTGGCAATGTCCTGCAGCGTGGCAGACAAAATCGTATCCTCGGTGGTCTCTGTTGTCGTCGTCGTCGTCGTCGTCGTCTCTTCTTCTTCTTCCTCTTCCTCCTCCTCTCCTTCATTAGCTCCTCCCTGCATCTCCTGGATCCTCTTCTCCAGCATCTCCGCCTGCTTCTTCTGCTTCTTCTTCATCTTCTTCTTTTTGTTCTTTGACATTTTGGCCATCTTGGAAAAGAGAAACAAGGTGAGGGGGAAACAATCAGAGCTTGTATGCTGACTAAACTTGTATTAAAGTGACTCGATCTGGTAAGCAACAAAACAACTTACTGGTTTGGGTGCTGGGGCTGTACTCACTGTGGCAGACAGAAAAAAGGATAACATTTGTGAGCAATATCTGTGGCATATCCACCGCCTCTCTATAATTAGTTTGGGGGGCTGTAGTAATAGAGCATCTCTGAGGGGTCACACTGAGCTAGACGGTCATTTCTATAACCAACTAGTGGCCATGCACGCACGCATGTTAAGTGAAATCAGTTAGTTGCATTTTTTGGATATTGTGTGAACTACTAAGTAAGAGAAATGTGTAAGTGAACAGTGAAAAGCATTGGACCTCTTTGAGGTCAGCAAAATGCCAACAAAAGTTGCTGAGTGGTGCTGAGGAAAAGAGAGGTCGTTACCTGCAGAACCCGAGGGAGGTGCAGCGCCAGTCTTCTGCCACTGAGTAGCTTCAGCAGCCATCTTCTTGATGTAGGACTCGTTTACGGTCAGCAGAATGTTCTCTGGTTTGATGTCCGTGTGGATGATCTTACACTTGGTGTGTAGGTAGTCTAAACCCTGAAGAACCTGCAGGGTAGAAAATACCCATCAGGATGTCTGTGTTCTTACACCGAAATTAACCAATACCTCTGATGTGTGACTGCTTTGTGAAAAAGCTCACAACAGAGTTAAGAATAATGCAATCCAGAGTCTAATTGGCACTGCACTCAACCCAATAAATTAAATAAAATGTTTCCTCAGTGATATTTAATAGACAAATAGTTCAGTGTCGCTATGCAGTACCTGTTGTATGATGCTTTTAACGCATGGGAGGGGCAGACCCTGGTAATTTGACTTGATGATCCACTTCAATAGGTGATAACCCAGCACCTCAAATACCATGCACACATCTGAAGAAATACACAGTCAAGGTCTAACACAATGCGACTTCTCATAGTTGTATCAATCTATAACACACAAACATATCCAAATTAAACATTTCTCCATCAAAGGATCATGTCTTTCTGCACACACGTTAATGACGATACTTTCCCCAGGGACATAATTGACTCCAATAACCTCTCAAGGGTTTTCAATAAATCTCTCAGTGAACACCACTAAATTTAACTTTGGTTGCCAGAGGGCGTCTAGGCACACTGGCCGAGTGCACAGCTGTGGACTGCACGGCGATGGCGACACCGGCAAGGCACATAGCTAGCCGAACGTCAGATGAACATCTGTGAACCATTAATAGCCGGGCAAAGCGTGAATCCGCCACATAATCGCAGGAGACTGTTGACTGCCAAATGCCACTCAAATTGTAATTCTGACAGAACTCTGGCTCAGATATGCTTAATGTGGTCTTCAAGCGCAACACCAAGAATGAGCTAGATTAACGCCTGGCCCGAGGTGATGCAGTCTTACCCTTGGATTTTCAACCCTAAACTAGCTATTTGGCTGGAATGAGTGTAATCAGTATGTCCAAACCATCACACTGAGACAGCAACACAAGAGAAAATGCATTTAAGTTGTTGGACTGTTCCCTTAACTCTCCAGAACTACAGCTCCAGAAAACCCTCGACAATGTTAACTAGTGACTGGTCCGTATGTGCCATTTAAAAAAAAAAAAAAAAGACAGTTCAGCCTATCAACCTAATCAAAATGTGACATCAAAAGTGAGTTTCTGTATTTTGGAACACATGAACTTCTAAACAAAAGGATACGAGTGCCATTCATTCCAGAGATTTTGAAGTCGTCTAGTAGCTGCACCACTTTCTCTCTGCTGGGGTCACTGGGATCTGTGTTTCTCACCTGGAAAACACACCATGGGTTGTGAAAGTAGTGGGCACAGGAGTCACAGGAATATGAGCCAGTGTGACAATATGTATGTCATTGTGACATGTGCTTACAGATTTGAGCAGCTTGATCTCATCCAGAGCGGTCTCTGTGTAATGTTCAGCACTTTTCACCACCTTCATGGCCACAAAGCACTTCTCCCTGAAAAACAGACAAAATTAATGCTTTAACTCAACCACATCAACTTGTTGTGCATACATCCATAAAACGTCTAATAATGACCAACATTACCCAACTTTTACTGGGACCTACAGCCAGAGCGTCTTATCATAAAACTCAAAACAGGACCACATCATCTGCAAACAGCAGAGAGGCTATCCCGAGATCCCCGAACGTGACGTTCTCCGCCCCCCGGCTGCGCCTAGATATCCTGTCCATGAAAGTCACAAACAGGACCGGTGATAAAGGGCAGCCCTGGCGGAGGCCAACACCCACCGGGAACGTGTCTGACTTATTATTGAGAATATGAACACAGCTCCTACTGCAGGTGTACAGAGACCGGATGGCCCGTTGCAACGGGTCCGGCTTGTGATATATAACTTATAAGTATAATTTTCGCGCCCAATTCCATTTTCTATCTGTAGAGCAAACCACAGACAGGAAAGCTTTGGTGCAGTCAACGAGAGAGACAATCTTGAAAGAACATGGTTATTTTCAAATTTGTATGAACTGTTTTGATAAAAGGCTTATATTTATACCAAAATGATACATATTCTTCATGATTTATTGGAAGAAACCAATCAATTCTATAGAATCAGATGTTCAGTTCCCCCGTATAGCCAGAATGGAAGTACATACTTCTGCATGCCAACAGCACTCTTTGGTCACCGTTAAAAGATCCAGACACTATTTTAGACACTATTTTTTGGTGAAATCCATGCATGTCCCATGGAAATTTGTACATCACGGTCTAAAATGTCAGTCAAGTTGAGGAGCAACACATACTGGATGTCCCAGGCCAGCCACACAGTGGAGAAGTGTCCCCAGCCCAGTTTTCGGATCACATGGTATCTCCCGTGGAACAGATCTCCAATCTTCACATGGTGATACCCACCTGACCCAAGAAAGATGCAGATACATTCAAACAATGGTGATTCCTTATTGTATAATAGTTTGTGGATGACAGTGTGTAAAGTCGTATTTTATCCAAAATATGTAAAATCCATAAAATATACAACACTACACAAAAGTAGTCATTTGTGTCATTGTACTGATACTATGTTTATTGGCTTGCATACACACACACAACTCCTACCCCTGCAGTAGTCGTTGGGGTCCTCCTGCTCGTCGTCATCAGAGCCCAGGATCTCCTCGTCCTGCTCAGGCAGCGGAGAGTCCGCCTGGCCTGGCTGAGAGCCGCCTCTACGACCGTGAGGCTCTGGTCTGAGTGGGGAAGACAGGGAGAGGGCCGGTAATGCAGAGGGAAAATATCGCGCACGGCAGAGTTCCGCCCAGATGCTCACAGAGACATGCGCACCAGTGGTGGGCCGTCAGGACGAGCTAATCCTTCTCTGCTGGCCTAAACAGAATCATAAAGTTATAGCTATTTTATAATTTAATTGTTTTTCACAAATACACTACATGTATTGTAATAATGTTTCCCTATTAGCTTATTTTCTCATTGCACAGCTCCTGTCTTCGTCTGTCTTCCAGTGTAGCTTGTTCTAAGGAGAGCTTTTATCCAATCAGATTTCACCTCTATGTTGCGCTGTGATTGGTCAGTGAACCAGCCTGACTTTAGTCTACAAAAAGCTTCCTGCTAGCAGAACTCAGGAGGAGTAAGAACAGTTCAGGCTGAAACATTAAAGAAGTTATGATATTTTTAATGTTTTACTTGATGTAGTTTTTTTTAACACTCAATGGCTGAAGGAGGAGGAGAAACGGACTTGGTGGTGGATTTACTGACAACACGGACATTTTCAGCCTCTAAAACGCATGGAGACTTGGGCTGTCCTCACTGGCGTTCATGGCCATCAAGAAGGACCTGGTACTGGAAGTGAAGCGTACCGATAAACTGTACAACCACGTTTGTTAACAAAGAGAGGCGGATGGACTTTGTCTTAAGTGAACAGCATCTGGTAAGTGAACTGCCGTTTGTGTTTTTACATCTGCAGTCGTATTTAACCATATATAATAAGCCGTTGTTGCTGCTGCTACTGATGAATTTTCAGTGTGGTTTAAACTCAGCTAGCTGCTCGACGCAGCTAGACTCGCCAAAGTGCTGGTGTCTTGTACCCAACAATGAGCCTGATGGCTACACATAGTACACAAGTACACAGACTTAAAACTAAGTCATTAATAAATACATGGAGAAATGGCTGTACTTTCGGGTAAATGATTACGTTACACTGTTAACAGGTTATGCTTGCGCAACTCGCCAATTCTTGGCGTTTTGCTAAAAGACAATTTCCGTGAGGTCAGCTTTTCTGCTGTTGCGTCTCTTAAAACAAAACAGATCTAAGCTCAACTAGACCCCCCACCCCCCCAAAGCTGTAAACCTAGGGGAAACACAGTATTGTCATCACCTTGTCCTTGTTTTGTGATTTAAGAAGTAGTTGACTTTTTAGCTAAATAGTTTATTATATAGTATTATAGTTAATACAAATTATAGTTTGGGTTTGTTACACCTGTGCTGTCCATGTTGCTAAAAGCAGTCGCTAGCTCTCCCACTAAATTCAAACCGCAGTAACAATATCATCTCACCAATTACTAGCATCAATGACACCGGGTTTACTGCCTCTCAAATGTGATACTGGAAAGACAAAATAATTATCAGTTTGATAGCTCGTCATTCGAATTAGCATGCCTAGTAATCAGTTCATCGGCTTGCATCATAGCAACAGAAGACCACTTTGGATGCATCTCTGCATGTTTACAAAGCGGCATGCTCAGAACTCAGCTGCTTGTTTCCGTTCCCAACAGAATTAGTCTTTTACTCAGGAGTTCACGCAAGTCAAATTAAAAGAAAGAATTCAGGGGTTTTAATGTAGACACCAATATTAACATTAGAGTAAATATGTATAAAAATGTTTAGCTGTATCTGATATGTCTGCATCAACCAATAATATTGGCCTGCTGATGCATCTGACTGGCTTGTATGTGTAGGAGGAATCCTCTTTGGAGAAAAAGCTGAGACAAGAAAGATGATGATTATTATTATCCATTCTGTGATTATGCTTCTACATATTCACCATCTGTTGGGAGATTTGTCTCTCAAAAGAAAAGGTGTCCCTGAGTGCGCACAAGTGCTCATAATGTTGGTCTCCTCCCTGTGTTTGACAGACGAGACCCAAACGGCTCCAGTGATTTTAGGTTGTGTGTTCTCATCAACCAATATTACACTTGAAGACAAATGAGTGGCCTCCAGTCTCTCTGGCATTATTGTGACTGAAGCTATTTCAGCACTAACTTGCAAGAACTTAGTCAGCCCACACAGTGTGGGGAAGGTGAGAAATGAAAACCCACTACATGTATTAATTTACTCGCCTGCACAGTGTGCAAACATAGCAGAACACTGCAGAGGTTAGTCTCCTCTCATCCAAAGTGCTGCAAACAAGACAATTCCTCTTTCCTTTTCTTGCTTTATGCATCTAAAATACTCAGACAAGCTTGAGAGTAACGATTGCTGTAATGCAATACATTTTTACAAAGAATCGGGCTGAGACAGGTCACTGAATATCAGAAGATGTCTTTTTATTGTGCTTCGCATTGGGGCTGGTCGGTATACCGTTTCTACCGGTATACCGGTCTCAAATTTCCGTAAGGTATGAATTTTTCATATACCGTCAAACCGGTACCCAGCCGCAACAACATGTCACTGCTCAGCAGCCATTATCCCAGCGGTAGGAGCTACTTGTCTTACGTGCATTGAGTTGGAGTCATGGTTTTAACTTTATAACAACAATGGGACCCAGGGGAATGCAGGTGAAAAAAAACGGAAGAGACAGAACGGAAGTCATGCAACACAAACTGTTCACCACTCGCTGGGCAGTTGCAAGCGAGTTGGCCAGCGAGCAGTGAACAACTAGCAGTGAACAACTGTTCAGGTAACCGCCGGTCCTTTTTGGCATCAATAAATGAATAAATGTGTTTACTTGAAAAGAAGAAAAAAAATACCGTGATATACCGTGAAACCGCCAGAATCTTACAAAATACCGTGATAAGAATTTTTGGCCATACCGCCCAGCCCTACTTCGCACCTGAACTCCTCTCTGCAGCACCTGACATAAAAATTACAAATTGAAACAAACACGAGCATTCTCTCATTTATTGCCAAAATACAGCAGGGCCCTTCAAGATTGTGCATTCAAGTTTTTTTCCCCACTGCGGTACATCGACAGTTGGACAGAGCGTTCAATGCCCTCTGATAGCCACACAACGTAAACATGAACAAAAAGCAGGACAAGTCAAGGAGTTCTGCAACACTGACACCTGGAGCTCTCAAGACCACCCACCCACTCACTCTCTCTTTACCTGGCAGATGCACGGATACCCATGGGATGTGGTAAAGGGAGCAGGACAAAAGAGATGTAAAAGGAAAACCTCACTCCATCCGCCGGTAGACAAAAAAGGACCAAAGGAAGGTAAAAGGAGAAGATGGGAGGTGACAAGTAGAGTGGAAGAGAGAGCAATCAGCACTGACAACTGAAGAGCAGAGATTATAGAGGGGGAGGCAAACAGAATGAGGAGGAGAAATGTGGGGGGGGGTCTGCTGCAGGCTGAACACAGACTGAATCCTGGAGCAAGCTCGCTCACTCTCTCCATGTTTGACCGAGAACTCTTCTTGGTCGTTGTCAGCCGTTGGCCCGGCCCCCTTCCCTGACAGCTGGCTCATGATTGGGTGATGCAGCCCAGCACTGCATTGCAGGTGAGGGGACGACATCAGCCCCCACCCTCCTTCCTCCTCCTCATCGTCTGACCAAAACAACACCATTCCACGCGATCTGCCCCTTGCAGAGGTTGTTGCTCCTCACGTTATCCCAGTAAAGACGAGCTGAACCCCGAGACGTAGGAGAGGACTCAGAACCCGTAATAATATTATTCTATGCTTCAGGCAATGAAACAGACATTGTTTTTGTTTTTCAATGTCTATACAAGCCCCCACTGCACAGAGGACAACCCCCTCCCACAAGAGGCATGTCCCACACATTTGATCACCCACTCAAAGGAATTGCTGTCATGGCTCCATGTAGATTTTTTTTTCAAACATTAAATTCATACTTATTTTTGGACTTTAAAACAGGGTTGGTGAAGAGCTGCAGATTTAAATGAACGCTTCATTCAGCGTCAATGTAAGTACTTCATAATGTGGATCAAGTACCTATCGGTTTGTTGATCGGTCACTGGTACATGGTTTTACAACAGAAATTAATATTAGAGAGGGAATCATGACCTTGTTTTAAATACTTATAATACATTAAAACTAGTAATAACAAGATTTGTTTTAATCCATAACAATACAATCTTTTATTTCCATATAATGTGAATTGTGTGCTTTTAGAAAAAGAAAAAACAGGTGACTATAGTCTATAAAAGTAAAAGTATAGTTGATGGTTTACACTGACCTCACAGCGGTTGAAAATAATGTTGGGAACAAGAGCCTTGTAGACCAGCTGCTATAATCAAACAACAGTATGGATCAGCAATGATCGGCAGCACAGGACGTGATCGGGAACTTTAAAAGTCAAACTGCCTTTTTTTATTTTGTGCTGATCCGATCTTTGAATGCTCCGCAATCTGAACTCAGAGTTGTGTGACCCGTTGCAGCACCAGTCGGTTATATGTCACTAAATTAATATCATTAGTATGTCTACGGGTTTTGCCATAGTAGTGGAGCCAATATCATGCAGCCATTCTTCCTCAGATTCAATTGTTGTAATGTCATTTTTAAGTTTTTTCGAGAAAACAAAAGAAGGATTTCTTAATATGCGAGCTCTGCCTGCAAAAGCACTTTCTTAAGTCGTTGTAAATATCCAAACTATACAGAAGAATATGTCAGGCGTAATGAACATCAATATTGACTGTATTCAGTTCACTGCTATTGTGCCTCAGTGGAATGACTTCCTGCAGAGATATGCACTTTGCTTTACCCGGGGGGCATTAATCAATTATATTTATTAGATGAAATTAATAAATAAGTAAAAATAAAAAAAAGGCCCATAACTCTTTCAAATTCTTTAATTTGAAATTAATTGACTTAACTAACTATATGACAGATACAGATATTCTACTGGGTTACTGTGTTTCCCTAATTCAGGACCCGATCATGGAACATTGGGTTCAGCTTCTGGGATTGAGCATATCAAAAGAATATAAGAGAAAATCAAATAAATAAAACAAAAAACCCCAAAAATGTCAAATCCCTGCCTCACAAGTCAATATAAGTTAATTGTGTCATGTTTATAACACAATAATTATAAACATAAACCATAAGCATGACTTAAAGTGACTCAAAAACGACTAAGCATTGAAAAATGCTGATTAAAAAGTTAGGAGAGCTAGCTAGAAGGCTAAACTTTAGAATCCTTAGAGCCTACAGAGTCTGCCAATATCAACCATTCCACTCTCACACAAAGCATCGCAAAGATATGCACAAGAATGTAATTTGTGTCCAGCAAAAAAAATATGAAAATTGACTTACTGAATATTCCAGGCCTTCCTGCTCCCTACTGACAGCTAAGGCCAAGGAGCACCATGCTGCAGTGAAACGAGCCCTGTTCAGGGACCACCGAGGACTGTGGGAACTTTCATGCTTGAGCGGAGTTAACATGAGTTCTTGACATTTATTTAACTAAGATAATTATAAAAAATACTTAACTTCACTCAAAGCCAAACTTCGCACAGATACTACAATATTGAGCTATTTTATAGTATTTTTAAAAGTATTCATATCGATGTGTACGGTAATAAAAATTAACTTTTAACATTTCAAAAAATACATCTTTTTACATTTTTCTTTTTTTGTATGTGTATTATCATAAACCAATATACCACTAACACATATATGGCCTTATTATCTATCTTCACAAGGGTCTTCTGTATTTTATAGCTTTTTACATTTTTCAAATAGACCTTGTGAATGAGGAGATAATCTGGATTTAATATGAGAAAAAAAGCATCTGCAATTTTGGCTAAAAACATTGGTGCGGGGCATATACATATTATACCTAAAACATAATTAAGATTACCGGTAGTTACACCTGTGCATATTTTGATATGACACATAAAATGTCTGCTGTGGGAAAAGTATTTTTAAAGTGTTTTTAGTAGCTGGGTACGATTTCCCCCCTCAGACCACTAGACATAGAAAAACCATGACAATGACACTAATAAAAGTGAAGGAGAGACCTTTTTCAAGCCAACAACAGCCAACAACAACAATCCCACTGCAAATCTTGTCGAACGTTTACATCTTTTTAAACCATTTTTCTTAAGTGGATGCTGACACCGTCTTAGTCAACTGCAGCCTGGGCCGATGAAGGCTAAATTAATGTTGAATGGTATATTGATACTAAAAAGGTACAGCGGTGCCAGTATGTTAAAAACGGTACATTTTTGCAGACACCCCAAACAATAGGCCTACATAGCCGTGTATAATCAATGCTATGACGGCACCACGTAGTTTTCATTAATATCTTGCTGTAGGCTAATACTAATATTAATGACATTTGTTAAGTGTTTAAAAAGATGGGCAGGAACAAGCTGGTAAAAAAGGGAACCATACAGATGTTTTATTTATTACTATTATAAATAAACATACCAGATAAAATCAATGACAAGTGCCTGAGCAGCAGAAAGAAACAGCAGCACTGGGCAACTGTACCGAGGGAGCAATGCACAGTGTAAACGAGTGTGCTGCAGCACCTTCACTTTAGCACCTGCATGGAGAGGATAACACGAGAGAGAGAGAGAGAGAGAGAGAGAGAGAGAGAGAGAGAGAGAGAGAGAGAGAGAGAGAGAGAGAGAGAGAGAGAGAGAGAGAGAGAGAGAGAGAGAGAGAGAGAGAGAGAGAGAGAGAGAGAGAGAGAGAGAGAGAGAGAGAGAGAGAGAGAGAGAGAGAGAGAGAGAGAGAGAGAGAGAGAGAGAGAGAGAGAGGAGAGAGAGAGAGAGAGAGAGAGAGAGAGAGAGAGAGAGAGAGAGAGAGAGAGAGAGAGAGAGAGAGAGAGAGAGAGAGAGAGAGAGAGAGAGAGAGAGAGAGAGAGAGAGAGAGAGAGAGAGAGAGAGAGAGTATAGGTTATGTAATGAACTGTGGCTATGGAGGGAGAAATAAAAGCATAATACAACTACTAAGTGGAACTGTTCTGGTGAATCCTCTGCAGTACTGGCTATTCCTGTTTTGTCTCCAGAGTGCACGTGTAATCCAAAACGTACACCGGAGGCACCGGAAATTAGAGAAAGAAAACAGTGGTTTCATGTCTGAAGCAATGCATGAAAATATATATTGTAATGCAGAAATAAAGGACAAAAGAGAGTTGGGGCGATAAGCCCTTTCAAAGCTGGCAGCACAAATCCAGTCCTCTTCTCACACACTACACAAAACACATGAGCTGGTATAGGTAGACTGGTACCTGTCAGGTCCTCATCTGCTCCTTCATCAACATAGATCAGCTAATCATAAGTCAGCCAAACTGTTTAAACTGACATCTGCACAGCACACAGTTTTACTTGTTTTCCTTCAATCTTGCGCCCTGTCTCTCAGGCACTAAAATACCAAACATGAGACTTATTTGCACTACTCACTTGCATGTGAGATCGCTGGCTAACTTCACCACAGCTGTATTGATGGAGAAGATCCAGTCGAGGAGCCACATGACCCAGAGGACACTTTGCTAAAGATATTTTATACAAGTCCACACAAAACTTAGAAAAGCAAGTGGCACTTCAAAGCTACAACTGGTTGTGGGACAGGTCCGCTCTCCTCTCCCTGAGCTTTTCGGTTATTAGTTATTTATGGTAGTTTGGCCCGATTATTAGTCCTATTTATCACCGTTGCTGTGTTTACGGTCTACTGTATATCATGTAAGTCGCTTTGGATAAAATGGTCAGCTAAATTAAATGTAATGTAACGTCCATCGTGCATGAATAAACTTAGAAATACTAGAAAACAGGCAGTACTTGAAACTCCAGAACTTTCCTGTTAATCACATATTTATGTCTTTTTAATGTTATTATTCAGCAATAGTCGTCTGTACGTTGTTAGGGTTCGATAACCCCTGCTTCAACCCTGGAATTCTTGAATTACTTTATCACAAACAGTACCAGCAAGTGTTGCCTACTAACAGCTGGAAAGACTAGTCCTCCAGCCTTGAGTACACATGTAGGATGACACACAGTCATCTGAAAACAAAAAGACGACCAAGATATTCATTATGTGATCCCTTCAATTAAAGAGAGGCTGTCTAGATTGTTGAGAAACTAAGACATGTGAGATTCTAGAAAAATAGGTATCAGGGCTAGCTGAAGGTAATGGGGGGCTCGCTCCTGGGGAGGTTGATGGACAATCAGCTGTGATCTGACAACAACACGCTCTCCCAACTTACTTTTTCCCAGGTTTCCTCGCCTTTGTCCTCTTCTTCCTGGCTTGCATTGCGAGTACTACAAGGTAAAAAGAAACCAGTCAGGTCACGTGAGATCAACCCTGAACCCGACTTGATGCGTCTCAAAGCTATTAGGTGATATATACACAATAATATACCCACTGTGCTCCTAGTAGTGTGGGCTACGTTAGCAGCGCCTCTAAAGAGCTAACGTCCACTGGGAAACCAACAGTAACGTGGTGTTGTTCCACGTGTTGCCCACTATCAAGCAGGTTCGTAGTGCACGTGTTAATGTGGCTTATTATTTTTGTTCTAGTTAACCTGAAGTGCTGGCGCACAATCGGATGCTAACGTCGGAGCTAGCAGCAGTCTCCCACTGGAGCTAGCCGGCTGGAGCTAGCCGGAGCTAACGGCAGTCTCCCATTGGAGCTAGCCGGAGCTAACGGCAGTCTCCCATTGGAGCTAGCCGGAGCTAACGGCAGTCTCCCATTGGAGCTAGCCGGAGCTAGCTGTCCGCGAACACGCGCAGCAGAGCGCATGGTCCTCTGCTGCGCGGTTTGTGGCGGCGGCTAAAAGCTAGTACACGCTGCCCGATCATTGTCTCTAACTAACACGGGCGTGTGCTTCAAGAAGTTCCCGTGAAAAGCGTCCAGGAGTAAGTTAATGCAGCGTTACCTTTTCTTTCCATGGCGCTAAGCAGTCAGGAGATAAAGGTGCGTTCAAGGACTGTTGGAAATGCTGCACGCTAAAGTGCGCGAAATGGAACGACCCAACAGAGTTGAGTTGTAGGGGTCGGTGAAAGATGTCATCAGCTAATACTAATGATAACGATAATAACTGTGCTTTAAAATAAAAATACAAGATACAAATAAACATCAAGATACAACAATGTACCACCAGTTCATAAACAAATGCATTAGGCAAGGCAAGTTTATTTGTACTATTCAACAAGGTGATTCAAAGTGCTTCACATAAAACCATTAAAAGCATCAAAACAATGCAGAGGAAAATAGGAATTAAAAACAATTAAGAACAATTAATTTTTAAACATTAAAAGCTAAAAATATAGTTGCAGTGCAGTTTAAGAAATGAAATACAGTAAATGCAAAAATATTATACTAAAACTTAAATTAAAGGCAACAGCAAACAGAAAAGTCTTCAGGATTTATATTAGATTAAAGTGAGTATTAAGAAGAGAGGAAGTTACTGCCTTTGCTGAGATCCACATGAATTTGGTATTTGTGATGTTTACAGTGTATTTTAACAAATAAGTTATAAAATGTAAAGCAAGCACAGCAAATACCTGAGGCATTCCCTTTCTAAAAAGGAGTCAGAGACTTGCCAATGGCAGCTTTACCTCTCAAGGGGCCCCAGTGCAGTGTCTGTTACTACGCAAGTACTCTTATGGTATAATAATCATGTTTGTGGTACTTTGATTAAACACAACTGCATGGGCAATATGCACCATGAGCCCATATGAACTATTACACAGGGCCACAACATTTGATAATAGCATTGAAATGCCCACATTAGTTGATTTTGAACTTTAATGATGGTAATTCCCAAACAAATTTGCAATAAGTCAAATTCAGCTATGTCATGTTGCTCATCCAGTCTTTGTGAAGTGTTGGCTATTACAAAATAAACTGAATTGAAATTTACAGCCATGCCTGTGAGAAGAACCCTTTCTCTGTGATTTGCATTGCAAGCTAAAGTTATAATAAAGTTGCTGCAGGGAAAACTAAGTCACACAGCAATGTGTTGACAATAAAGTTGGCTAAGATCCACCCATCCATCCATTTTCATCCGCTTATCTGGGGTCAGGTCTCGGTGGCAGCAGGTCCAGCAGGCTGACCCAGGCTTCTCTCACCCACAACATCTACCAGCTCATTCTGGGGGATCCCGAGGAGTTCCCAGGCCAGCTGGGAGATATAATCCCTCCAGCGTGTCCTGGGTCTTCCCCGGGGCCTCCTACCAGTTGGCTAAGATTAGAATCCTAATTAGTATTTTTTAATCAATTTTATTTAATTTCCTGCTGTAAAAGACTTCATCAGCCATCAACCTTTGAAGAACATTGTGTTGTGTAGGTCTCCATCTGCAGTCATTTCCCAGAACACACACTTATTTTTCATGTAAAGCTGGTGAAATTCATATATTCTGATCTGTGGGATTCGGTGTGCAATGCAAGAACCCATACTTTATATTTTCACTGAAAGTGTTATTTAGATTATTAGCTCTTTATTGCGGTTATATTTCCCCTCCTTTTCCTTCCTGTGGCAGCGGGTTTGCGCTACTCGTGCTCTGCTGCCCCCTAGCGGTGGGCATGTTGGCAGATACAACTCCGCACACAGTACACTGAACTTTTTACAGGTTTGAAAAATAAGAGCCTTTATTTTCTCATGGTGGTATTTACAGGTGGTGCGGGGTGCTGTCATGATACATTTCAAAATGTAAAAACATATGAACACATCTCAGGCAAAGAAAGCATAAACCAATTACCAAATTAACTGCTGACATTTGGATATAAAAAAGATAAATATCCTTGTTTTAAAAGTACAAAGAGCTTCAGCTTCCAGTGAGTAAACATACACTCTTTCCCACAAACATGTGCCCTGCTAAAATATTCAAATGAATGGGAAATATATTTCTAGCATTACTCAAGAAACAGTCAATATTACAAGAATCACAGAATAGTATCAAATCTCAATTTAACACAAAGAATAAAATACATTAGAAAGAGCACTATATGAAAACAGGCCGTTGCTAATTAAATTGTGAATACACTGATGTTTGGTTGACGTTAGCCAGCATGATGACACAAGGTGCTCTGAACCTTGAAATAGTGCAGAAAACAATCAGTCAAGTCAATAAATGTTTGTAGACACTTCAGAACTAGGAGCCTCCTGCTTAGTGGTTTGTATGGAAATACAAAATGTATTTTTTTAATGTTTTTAAGTGAATTTCTTTTAAAAAATATGATTCTTTTGGAGGGCAGTACCTCAGTGAGTAAAATAAGTTATATAAATGTTTAAGAACTGCTTTAAACTACAGAAGAAAATGAACAGAAATCATAATGAGCAGCTGATCAAACTGATTTAGAACTATATGGTTATTAATAAACGGGCTGTGACTGACATTGGAGATTATTACATACATCTGGTTTCTGATACAGTAAGCTTTCCATAAATAATAAAAATAACCTTAAATTCTGACAAATAATATTCTCTTTTACAGCAATATACAAACAACGTAACAAAAGATCATAAATACAGAGCAGACCGTGCTCCAACATTCAATAAACATTAATAGTACTGTATTCTATAAATGCATTATGATAAAAGTAAATTGTCAGTTGTGGTGGGAAACGTCACATTTCAATAAACAAAAAAGCCAAAGTGTCTGAAGGTGGAGGTTGTCGTGACGGGACGGTAACATGCTGCTGCAGTGGTATGGATCAAAGAGTAACAACACATGGATTCAAATCCATACTCTTCAAACTCATATTTTGGTGAATAACAGGACTCGGAACACCTTTAGAACCAACAATGAGAACTGACGCCTTGAATTTGCAATGCAGAGGTAACTATTTTTACATTTGAGCCTATCCTATACACACTAACATTTGTCTGTCAAAGGGGTCGGCTGAGATGTGACTTAGGAATTTTGACTATTACACAAATACGCTGTTTGACTGAAGTACATATTTACACCGTTCTACGCAACGATAAAATAACATTTTATTTCAATGTGAGGAGGAAAGATGCACAAAGACACACACGTTGCAGTGTGAACCGCTTCCTTCAAAGTATTAATGACTGATAAGTGGTACATCATTATAAAATACGTATTCATGAGTTACATTTCTCCGAGATACATACATATAGTTTATAGTTTTCAGAATCAAAGAGGGGAGCAATACAAACAATAACTGTTTGAGGTAAACACTCACTAAAAATATAAAGGTGGATTTAAAGTCTGTCTCTGGGCTGCAGAATAACACCACCAGCAATTTGAAGGAACAGGAAGTCACGTTTAGTCCCCATAAAACGACGTCCCTGGAGATGAATGACGGCAGGCACTTGAATGGTGTGTGTGTGGAGTTGATAGTCACAAGCGACCGATAGTCCTTCAAGTTTCTTGGAAAACAAAAAGAAGGAAGAGAAGCTGCCTCGTCCTCTTCAGGATTCCATCTCGTCTCCATCGAACGACGGCAGCTCAAAGCTGAGTACCTCCTCGTAGGTCAACCCTGAGAGACAATAAATAACCCATAAGGTTATTGACTAATTATTTCTGAAGCAATCTATTGAATACACAACTTGCTCTCCCCATTTCCTTCCCTGAGCTCAGGTAACATCCCAGGCTTCCACAATGAGCCAACTTACTTTTCCATTCCTCAATTTCCAGCTCGCGGCTCTCGAAGCTCTGGTCGTACGGCTCTGCCTCGGGCTCGTCGTCCGGGTCGTGGTACTGGGCAAAGTACGGGTGGGCCAGAGCCTCCGACGCCGTGATCCGCTTGTCTGTGTCCAGCACCAGCATCTTCTCCAGCAAGTCCACCGCTGGAACACAAGAGAACAGTGAAGAGGCATCTATCATCTGATGCTGCTGGAGCGGTGTTAAAACTGTCATCACATTGCTGCGGTCACTTGTTTTCATAGTGGATTATTGTAATTGGACAAACATTTGTAGTAATTGAGAATATCCCTTTGTGAGGCCACTAGAGGGAGCCCCTGAGCCAGGAGTAAAGTGAGCAGGGCATGATGCTGGAAGGGAACTTACCAAGAGGGTTGGCACCAATAAACACATCAGCAAAGTTCCTCTTGGGCATGTGGGGGAGGGAGTTGATGTAGTTCCTCGCCTTTGAGAAAAGATTAACAAAACAGTAAAAAAACAACACTCTTAGTCGTGCTACAGCTCAAAAATACATATTCAGAGACATTCAGAGATACTCGGCTTGTGAAGATCAAAGTGCCAAAAGATTACATGCGAAAATTAACCGTGACAAGACGTAATTACTTTTCCTTCCAGGAAAAGTCTCCCCCACCCTCGACCTGACTATTACCTTCAACAACTCAGTCTTGGCCCCCGACCCCGACTGCCAGGAACCTCGGTGTGACCCTTGACAGTCAACTCTCCCTGACTGCCAACATTACCGCAACAACTCGTTCCTGTAGATTCATGCTGCACAACATCAGGAGAATACGTCCACTTCTCACCCAGAAGGCGGCACAGGTTCTCGGGAACGGCTCTTACTGATAGCACTTTGTAGTTGAACTTTATTGATGAAATTGTACCTTCTTGATTCTTGTTGTTCTGATTCTTGTTTGTACTCACGGTGAAATGCACTTATTGTAAGTCAATTTGGATAAAAGCGTCAGCTAAATGAAATGTAATGTAATATAAAAAACTCAAAAGCAATGCCTCTTTCCAGAGATCATGACCTGGTTATTAAAGCTGGTCCGCAGACCTTGTTGTGAGCATCTCACATCAAAACGATCCAGATCAATACATACCTTAACAGTTCAGAGGAAAAATGTGTATTTCTGATTTTGAGATGAACAACCCTTTTAAAATGCAAAATATTTTTCAATTGCTACTTAATTTTCCAGGTGCAAAAGTATTACTACTGTACATCCTTCCAGCACTTTAACTGCCACCCAGGCCACTCATTAAACCAACACGTGGCCCTAATTTACAGAATCAATGTGTGATGATTCTCATCAGAATACGCTGGTAGAGACGAGCACATCGAGTCAGAAGAAACAGGGAGCAAGTAGAGTGGGAGCGAAAAAAACACAGATGCAAACTACACGTAAAGTGTTGGCTGTCTCACCTCGTGGCTGGGCATCCTGCTTATGAGGGAGGCCGGGGGCGTCCCCGTCAGTCGCATTATCTGCTGCAGCTGGTTTATATCTATAGCTTCTGAGTCAAGGGGTATCATATACATGGCAGTCACACAGTCACACAGACACACACACACGCACACGCACACGCACACGCGCACGCGCACGCACACGCACACGCACGATTGAGAGCAGGAGTCACAAACACAAGCTTGTACGTTTGATCTTGAAGAGAAACAATAACCTCCGTAGTGTGTGTATGTGGTGTGGTCAGGTGTGTGTGCTCTGTGTGTGACATGGTTATGTGTGTGCTGCTGCATGGGAAGCTCTGTGGGAGGGAAACAGGAAGGTGTGCTGTATCTTGAAGACAACAGTGGGCAGCAATGACTCAGACTGCAGGGGACTCTTAACTCCCATCACACACACAAACACACGCATGCACGCACACACGCATGCACTTCCTTGACTATTCTGGCATGCCGCTCACACAAGTCAATACTCAGCAATGCTTTTGAGTCATTTTTAAGTAAGTGTGTGTGTGTGTGTGTGTGTGAGTGAGTGTGTGTTTGAATCACTGTGCTGTTACCAGAGTACATACACAGTAGAAGAGTATGCATTATTATTATCATCATCATCATCATCATCATCCCTCTACGACCTCTCCAGATCCAAAGACCTCCAGAAACGTGTATGTTTGCATGGCGGCGGTGAAAGGATACGGTCCGTGCCCGGGAAGAGCGTCTGTCCAGTCAGTAGTTCAGCCATGATGCAGCCCACCGACCAGATATCCACTGTCACGTGACATGAAGAGAGACACCAGTGAGTACTAGAATAATAATTTAAACTTATATAGTGCTTTTCTAGATACTCAAAGACGATTGAATATAGAGTCTAGACTCTGAATGTGGAGTTGTTTGATATTCTAGACTCTAGAATGTCGAACGACTCCACATTCAGTATTGGTGCCATTACTTTCATTTCCAAAAAGCATTGTGCAGACCAATAAGATTCATGCAGGGATTTCACAATAACTGGTATCGTCTGCAATGGCATTTTCATACTTCAACAATTCAGCATGCTTTTAAAATATTTTCGACAGTGTTGTTGCTGTTGAGCTACAATATCTGTTTTTGTTACATATTTTTTCTGCTGCAAAACCACTAAAATTAATGAGTTTAATTCAAATTTAGTATTCAAGAATAAAAGAAATACAATAATTCCTGGTGACAAAAAAAGCCTGGCGTTTGAAAATATTATAATATAAAACAGGAACTAAAACACAGCTAAAAAGGCACTTTATTTTCACTTTATTTGTACTTTTATAGCAACAGCACAAAGCCCTGTCAAACCACTGCTTTGGCCATGTCGACCCTGAACGTCACGCTGATTCCACCAGAACATTAAATGCTGCCTTTTTTTTTTTTTTTTTTAATAAATCGCCCAATCATGACTTATTACTTGTTACAGAAGAAAAAGCTGCACATATCTATAATTCTACATCTGTATTTAGCAATGTATACTGCAGACAACAAACACATCCATTTTCTTTTGGTCTAATTGAATGCACCAATGACAGAAAGCTATTTCCTTGTGAACATGACATAAATGTACATTCAGCTCAAACATGACAGGAAGTCGTGGTCTACACCTGTCATGTTGTAGTGCATCCAGTTGAGCATGATCTCCGGGGCGCGGTACCACCGGGTGGCCACGTAGCCCGTCATCTCGTCATCCGTGTGCCGAGCCAACCCAAAGTCCAGGATCTGAGGAACAAAGTCATTCCGGGACGATTTTATACTCCACGTGTGTGTGTGTAAAATACGTATTGGACACGTCACCATTTCTCTCAGTAAATATATTTATAAAAAGTGCTATTGACATGAAATATTCACCAAATGTTAGTAACAACCCAAGTAATTCATACATACAAAGAAAACCAAACAAATAAGTTCAGAAATTATGGAATGACACCGGAAAAAAGTATTGATCATGCTGACTGAAATGTATTTAATACTTCTTTCAAAAGCCTCTGTTGGTTCAATACGCCTCCTGTATCAGAAACTAGTCTCATTGCTCAGCTGTGATTGTGGCTCATTCTTCCACACAAAGAGTCTTCAATTCTGTAAGCTTCAGTGGGAACTCTGATCTTTAGTTCTTTCCATAGATGTTCTCTTGGATTCAACCATATTGTTGCAAACATACTGATGCATTGGTTACAGAAGGATTTCTAAACATCTGAATGTTCCAGTGAGCATTGTTGGGACCATAATCCGGAAGTGAAAAGAACATAATGTCACCATAAACTGGCCACAACCAGATGCTCCTCACAAGATTTCTAACAGAGGAGTGAAAATAATGATCAGAAGAGTTGTCCAAGAGCCAATAACTACGTGTGGAGAACTTCAGAAAGACCTGAGTAGGTCTACTTGTTTAAAAGAAAACATCAACACATGGCCTGTGTGCATGCTCACCATCAAGACTCCATCTGAAGAAACAACATGTTAAAGCTGGTGAATGGAATAAAGAACCACGAAGAGAGTCGGAGGGAAAGGGGCAACACACACACACACACACACACACACACACACACACACACACACACACACACACACACACACACACACACACACACACACACACACACACACACACACACACACACACACACACACACACACACACACACACACACACACACACACACACACACACACACACACACACACACACACACACACACACACACACACACACACACACACACACACACACACACACACACACACCTTGAGTTCACAGTCTTCATTCACGGCCAGATTACTGGGCTTCAAGTCCTGAAGAGAAACGGGGACACAAAGGAAAAGTCAGAGTGGAACCAGAAGAACTGGAGGAGGATCCTGTTTTTGTTAACTAAACATCATCTAAGCATCAAGCAGCTGATGTGGGACGCATTGTTTGGGCCTTTGATCAGCACCAGACATCTATGAGGACTGAAGTGCATTAAAAGGACAACTTACTCTGTGGATGATATCTGCAGAATGGATGTACTGCGGGGAAGAAAAAGAGGAGCTTCAAATTACATTGACGCATTTATCCAAACTCAGAACAACAAGAATCAAGAAAGTACACTTTCTTCAAGGAAGACAAACTACAAAGTGCTATCAGTAAATGCTACTAAAGTGCTACTTTCTTTTTTCATGGTATAGTGATGTGTTTTTAGTTCACGGTGGAAGATGTAGAGATCTTCTACTGTCCTGATGTCAATGGGGAGCTCATTCCACCATCGAGGAGTGTTTAGCTCGTAGTGACGGAGCTACAAGCCGATTCTAGCTCCGCTAACTTGTATTATATTATACTCTCATTTTGGAGAACATAGGACAGGATATTTAATGAGCTCTTGTTGTACCTACATCAGTTAAGTGTGTGTGTGTGTGTGTGTGAGATCACAAACACTAAAATACTGCAAGTTCTGCCCCTTTCCCTCTGACTCTCTTCTTTTTAAATCCACAGTTGAAGCCGCAGGTGACCAACATCACGTATTGTGTCCCCTCAGAGAGTGATTAACAGGAACGTGTGTCTCAGGTAGCTTTGTCCTAACTCTAACCCTGAGTCAGATGCCAAAGTTCAGTACTTAATACCATGCGCCAGAATTACAAAAGGTGACAAATAAAAAGATAATTAAACAGGCTCTTTGATGCCCCTCTTAATTCTCATGAAGAGGGGCATCAGATATACGAAGAGATGACGGTTTCTCTACTAAAAGTATGTTTCTACACTGTCTTATATTACATTTAGTATTTTCAGTGTACTGGTGAAGGACAAGTTCCAGCTCAGTGTAGTCAAACAGCCACTGACCAACAGGGAGTAGTGCACCTGCCCTGACCTTTAAGCCTCGGAGGATCTGGTAGATGAGGAACTGGACGTGGTCATCCGTCAGCTTTTGGCACTTGACGATGTTGTTGAGGTCTGCACCCATCAGGTGGGTCACCAGGTACCTGTGGAGGACACAGCACAGCGGTGACAGGGGGTCTTGGTCTTCAATGGATAGTCATCATCATAGTTTACGAAGTGCTTTGTGGCTTCATTGTGACAAATTATTCTAAAATCTCTGTATTGCCATCAGCATAATGACTTTATGAAACATTAAATGAATTCATTATTCTGTGTTCCTGTTGCCCACATTAAAGCATGGTTCATGCAACATTTATATATTTAATAATTTATAAGAAAGGAAAAGAAATTAACATGAAGAGTATGAAAAGGAAAATGTGCATGTCAAAAACATCAGCTGGTCGGCTGCCCGTAAACATGTGCTTCACTTCTTAGGGATTGGCTGCACAACGTTCTTATTGCTGGTCACATAACGCAGAAACGTCATGTCTCTATTGCACAACTTCTGTTTGTATTTTTTTCTTTCTGCTTTTCAACAAATGTGTTGCACGCTGAGAACACACGCACGCACACAGACAAACACAGAAACTCTACCAGCACTATCGTTCATGAGTGAGACCTAAAGGCAGAAGACAAACTACACGTGTGACTTACACGTCGTTGAACTCCTCTAGACTGGTTGCTGGTGTGAACACATCCAATAGACCGATCACCTGCAGGCAAAAACAGAGGTCTAAGGTCAGAAAACACAAACAAACTGAGTTTTTGAGTTCCAAATGAACAAAAACACAGTTTTCATTGAGTGTTTAAGAAACAACAATTTGATGAACTTCAATATCAGCAAACAGGCTTTCAATGCAAAAACAGCAAACTGACAATAAATAATAAAATACAGAAAGAAAAGTATATATATATATATATATATATATATTATAATTATTTTCCCTATTAGCTTATTTTGTCATTGTACATCTCCTGTCTTTGTCTGTTTCTCTGCTTCCAGTGCAGCTTGTTTTAAGGAGAGCTCTCATCCAATCAGATTTCATCTCTATGTCTCTATGGAAGCAGAGCGGCCAGAGGCTGTCTAGGTAGACTTTGCTGATTAAGGTTCATGGGGATGTTAGCCTTGATGGTCATAGACTTCAACAAATCCAATCTTTAGTTTGACATGCTAGGTGTATTCTTTGACATGCAAGGGACACTGAGTACGTCAGCATTATAACATGCGCTGTGATTGGTCAGTGGACCAGCCTGACTTTAGTCTACAGAAAGCTACCTGCTAGCAGAACTCAGGAGGAGTAAGAACAGTTCAGGCTGAAACATAAGAGAAGTTATGATATTATTAATGTTTTACTTGGTGTAGTTTTTTTTAACACTCAATGGCTGAAGGAGGAGGAGAAACGGACTTGGTGGTCGCGGCCCGGTACGTCTGATATGTATAGGATATCAGAAGGCACAGAAGGCCCAGGGAGAAAATGCACAGTCCGCCACTATACAGTCAGGTCCATAAATATTTGGACATTGACACATTTTTCATTATTTTGGCTCTGTACACCACAACAATGGAGTTGAAATGAAAAAATCAAGATGTGCTTTAAGTGCAGACTTTCAGCTTTAATTTGAGGGTATTTACATCCAAATCAGGTGAACGGTGTAGGAATTACAACAAATTCAAATGTGGCCACCCTCTTTTTAAGGGACCAAAAGTAATTGGACAATTGGCTGATCAGCTGTTTCAAGGTCAGGTGTGTGTAATTCCCTCGTTATTTCATTTACAAGGAGTAGATAAAAGGTCTTGGGTTCATTTCAGGTGTGGTATTTGTGTTTGGAATCTGTTGCGGTCAACTTTCAATATGAAGTCCAAAGAGCTGTCACTATCAGTGAAGCAAGCCATCATTAGGCTGAAAAATCAAAACAAAACCATCAGAGAGATAGCAGACACATTAGGTGTGGCCAAATCAACTGTTTGGTACATTCTTAAGAAGAAAGAACGCACTGGTGAGCTCAGTAACACCAAAAGACTTGGAAAACCACAGAAGACAACTGTGGTGGATGACAGAAGAATCATTTCCCTGGTGAAGAAAAACCCCTTCACAACAGTTGGCCAGATCAAGAACACTCTCCAGGAGGTAGGTGTATCTGTGTCAAAGTCGAAAATCAAGTGAAGACTTCACCAGAGTAAATACAGAGGGTTCACCACAAGATGTAAACCATTGGTGAGCCTCAAAAACAGGAAGACCAGATTAGAGTTTGCCAAAAAACATCTAAAAGAGCCTGTACAGTTCTGGAAGAACATCCTATGGACAGATGAGACGAAGATAAACTTGTACCAGAATGATGGGAAGAGAAGAGTATGGAGAAGGAAAGGAACTGCTCATGATCCAAAGCATACCACCTCATCAGTGAAGCATGGTGGAGGTAGTGTTATGGCGTGGGCATGTATGGCTGCCAATGGAACTGGTTCCCTCGTATTTATTGATGATGTGACTGCTGACAAAAGTAGCAGGATGAATTCGGAAGTGTTTCGGGCAATATTATCTGCTCATATTCAGCCAAATGCTTCAGAACTCATTGGACGGCGCTTCACAGTGCAGATGGACAATGACCCGAAGCATACTGCGAAAGCAACCAAGGAGTTTTTTAAGGCAAAGAAGTGGAATGTTCTGCAATGGCCAAGTCAATCACCTGACCTGAATCCAATTGAGCATGCATTTCACTTGCTGAAGACAAAACTGAAGGGAAAATGCCCCAAGAACCAGCAGGAACTGAAGACGGTTGCAGTAGAGGCCTGGCAGAGCATCACCAGGGACGAAACCCAGCGTCTGGTCATGTCTATGGAATCCAGACTTAAGGCTGTCATTGACTGCAAAGGATTTTCAACAAAGTATTAAAAGTGACAATTAGATTTATGATTATATTAATTTGTCCAATTACTTTTGGTCCCTTAAAAAGAGGGTGGCCACATTTGAATTTGTTGTAATTCCTACACCGTTCACCTGATTTGGATGTAAATACCCTCAAATTAAAGCTGAAAGTCTGAGCTTAAAGCACATCTTGATTATTTAATTTCAACTCCATTGTTGTGGTGTACAGAGCCAAAATAATGGAAATTGTGTCAATGTCCAAATATTTATGGACCTGACTGTATATCCTCAAGCTTTGTTTTGGGGAACAGTAATCTTGTCGCATAAATGGAGCAGTTAACAACAGATATGATTTCAGAGGAAGCACCTAACACTATCTGGTAAGGTTTGGGCAATGAGATGTCATGACAGAAAAACAACAAAACAAAAATAACATGTCAAAGTGACAAAGTATGATAGAGTGAGATTACATTTACATTAC
Organism: Cottus gobio; assembly: GCA_023566465.1. NCBI lineage: Eukaryota > Metazoa > Chordata > Actinopteri > Perciformes > Cottidae > Cottus > Cottus gobio. The sequence goes on from CM042222.1 coordinate 1,045,098, forward strand.
ATTTCATTTAGCTGACGCTTTTATCCAAAGCAACTTACATGATATACAGTAGACCGTAGACACAGCAACGGTGAGCAATGAGGGTTAAGTGTCTTGCTCAAGGACACATCAACATGGACTAGCTGGAGCCGGGGATTGAACCACCGATCCTCTGATTGAAAGACAGAATTGCTAACCACTGATCCACAGTTGCCCTGATGATTACGTGCACAAAACAGACTTGTTTTTCTGTTTGAGCAGAGCAGAAAAAGAGAGAAAGAGGACAAAGACAGGATGCATACTAGAGGATTATCGTGTGTGTGTGTGTGTGTGTGTGTATACAGTACATGTCTATGCACACATTTATGCACACTGGCAGAGAGCAGCCCGGAGTGCCACCCTGCCCTCTGGAGAGACTGAGGAGGAGCAGTACTGTAACAACACAGGAGCAGCCCGCCCACACAGGGCACACAACCACAGCTGATTGGTGGGCCTGAGACACAACAATCAGCTGATTGGTGGGCCTGAGACACAACAATCAGCTGATTGGTCCACACAGGCTTTCCAAAATCAAAACCCAGGGAGTCCCCTGGCAACAGTGAGAGCACAACTCAGAATCCCTCTCTGTGTACAGCAGAGGTAGGTATGAAAATGCTTTGATGTTTAAGAACAAAAAGCACAGCTTCATGCAACACTCCCCGTTATGATGAAACAAAAACTGGCAACATGCTCGTTAGTGATCTCAAAAGCAATATGATCTCTTAAATAAGCTCTCCGCACCACCACACATTGGCATCTTGTATTTGGCACAGTAATATCGGCACTGACTCTGTATAATCATACTTAATCCCAGTAAACCCATGGAAATGAAGGCAATATTTTACTAGTAGGACCAGTGCAACACTATTTCCATAACTGCTTAACTAGACAGCTTCAGTAGTGAAATAGAACAAGATTGAAGTCATGGTACAAAAGTAGTGTAACATGTTTATATACTAAATAATGTATTTCCTTCATTGCTGTACTGTTGCTCTTTGAGCTGCAGTTTCTGTGTGCGTTTTATCTGAAACTGCTTCACGGTGCCTGCAGCCTGACGATATGGCTACAGCACTCGTCCTCCCTGTCTCTTATCAGTGAGTGCTCACAACAAGCTAGTTCTAACACACACACACACACACACACACACACACACACACACACACACACACACACACACACACACACACACACACACACACACACACACACACACACACACACACACACACACACACACACACACACACACACACACACACACACACACACACACACACACACACACACACACACACACACACACACACACACACACACACACACACACACACACACACACACACACACACACACACACACACACACACACACACACACACACACACACACACACACACACACACACACACACACACACACACACACGTACGTTTATTGACGTGAGCATGGCCACGTGGACGATGACAGGACCCGAGCCACTGTGTCAGGAGCATGAAGTGTGTGTCCATGTAGGTTCTGTGCTTAAGAACCTACATGGGGCCTGAGAGTTTTTTTTATTAATGTTGCACATCAAATTAAACAACAGAGCCTGGGCTACAAAAAGCAGTCAGCCATTTAAAAAAAACTCAAAAAACAACTAAAATATTCATAGAAATATAATTATCATAATTTATCAGGAGTCAGCCCACTCAGCACATTTCCGGAACCAGCACCCGTAGCTGGGTGCTATCAGAAAAAGCCTGAGAGCAAAAAGCATTACAATTCCACACAGATTCCAAACATATCTTCCCTTTACACCAAAGCATCAGCGAGATATGAGCCAAAAAACAACAACATGAATCGCTTTATCCTTTTACAATCAGCAAATGCTTCTTACATTTGTTGATTAGGATTATTAGAACGCATTTTTCACGGTAAATCCACACTGATACCTGATCCACCTCTACCCTGAGTCTCATTCAACTCCTCCTGGACATGCAGAGGTAACATGTGACCAGGTGTAAGGAAGTTACTTTCAGCCTATTGGATTTTACATTTCACAAATTGCGACGCCTCTCTGGATTCTATTGGCTCCCAGAGCTGTCAATCTCTTTTTACTAAAACCTCTCTGACTTTGTTCTGCTTGTTAAGTTCAAACCTCGGGAGAGCGCGTGGAGAGAGTAGTCTAGGATATCGTTACTTATGATAAAAAAGTATTTAATAAAAAGGATGATGATGATCAGAATATAGTTCCCGGCCGGGGGTGTCTCGCTTCAAGCAGTCCACAGGCCACTCTCAGCCGTGCTGTAAGCAGTTAGCTGTCTATGCGATCCACGAGAAGGAACATTTCACCCCTTACAAATGTCCGCGCGAGTTGTTAAATACTCTCATTCGCTGAGCTTAAGGCCTCTCCATTGGTTAGTTTCCCAGCATGCAAGATAGCATAACAATAACATAGCATGCTAATGGCTAAACCCTTCACAGAGGCGGAGTCCTACTCAGGTAAACAGTCCTACTTCCTGCTAGCTTTGTTACTTCCGGTGTTTCCGCCATCCTGTGCTTTACGACCTATCACCACGTGTCTATGCCCTCCATCTTTAATTTATTCCATTCACACCTAACGATTTCACAGTAACAACCCACAGTGTCTTTCTACTATGCTACAATACACATCTTCATAATCTTAATTAATATTCCTATTAATTATTATTATTATCCTATTATTATCCTTCATAAGTATTGTAGTTTAAACATAGACATTCTTTATATTCATGTGCAAGTTAAAATAACTATTACAACTCAACATGCTTCACTTTTTCAAAGTCAAACTTTGCAGAGAGAATGTTTACATATTGTGCTATGATTTGGGAGACCTTTCAACTGTATAATTCTAAAGAAATAATCATCCTAAAAGTGCTTTTTCTTATAGTCTGACCTGAAACTTTTTTATTTTTGCTGTGTGCCATATTAATTTACTCTTAACCAGTAAAATATAGACTGATAATTACATATCTGAACTCACGTTCTCGTGCTTCATGTGCTTAAGCAGCCGCAGCTCTCTGTAGGTTCTCTTGGCGTGGATGATGGACTGGAAAGGTCTGGACAACTTCTTCACTGCAATCTTCAGGCCCGTCTTCACGTCATACACCGAGCTGAAAGACAGTGTTTGGAACTAGTTAGACCGCGGCTGTAAACAGTAAAATGATTACATCAGGCTAATAACAATCGTAATATGAAACAGAAACATTTCCCTTTGTTTAACGGAGAAGGAATCAGCTCAGGTGGCCTCAACCCAGTTAACAGAGCAAATAATTGCTACTCTGCAGCCTGAGGCTGGAGGAACATGACTGAACATGACACCATTGTGCACAACAACAAAAGAGTGTAAAAACCGCCCACCTAATAGTTTACTTTGTTTAAAGAATGGTGGGTAACCATAACTTAGCACTTGATGTCCAGGACCTCTTGACTTGTGCCTTTGAAGCCTATAGATACAGCTCCATTGAATACAACATGTCTGTTTGAAGAACCAACCCCTCAAAGCCTTATAAGAGAACGATTACAGGAGTTCAATAACGTAACATTGAGGTCTGACTAATTATATTAATCAACACAAACTAAATAACCGTCAATGTTGCAAATGCAGAAGCTGATTTGAGCAAATCCAGTGAAGTCAGCACCTGTTGTCAGTCTGATGAAGCCACTCGTTATCTTACTAACTTCATGGGATCAATCAGCAGCAGCGTCACTGTTTACTGTGTAAAGAAACCAGGTGTGGCAAACAGAGCATCGACAACAGAAGTGTAAGTGCACTGTGGCCTTTCTGTGAAGAGTTTGAGGCTGTGCGTTACGGGGAAGAGATGAGTCATTTCCCTTTAACATGTTGCACAAACTGGTGATTTGAACTGTCGACCTCTCTGCACATGACTAGGATCAGCCTGTTACAGTGGACGCCACCACAAGTCTGCCCTGGTGCACAGTTTCAATTTAATTCAGTTTATTTTGTATAGCCCAGAATCACAAATACTGATTTGCCTCTGAGGGCTTTACAATCTGTACACATATGACATCCCTGTCCCGGGACCTCACATCGGATCAGGAAAAACTCCCCCTAAAAATAGAAAAAACCCTTTTACAGGGAAAAAAGGAAAGAAACCTTCAGGAGTGCAACAGAGGAGGATCCCTCTCCCCGGATGGACAGAAGCAATAGATGTCACGTGTACAGAATCAACGTAACAGAGTTACAGCACATTCAATGAATATGACTTAATGAGTAGTAGGCATGGACCACAATCCAGTTACGATCCACAAGCCCCACCTTCATCATGGGACATTAAGATAAGCAGTGTGTTTCTTTCCAGCTAGTCAGAGATAATCTCCCACACCCTCTGTACTCTGTGTTCCAGGCTTGCAGAAGAATTGGCATGTGTGTCACTTGTGAGGTAAAACCTGTACTTAGTAAACAGAGTATACCAACGCTAAAGCATGCACACACTGATGCTAATCTGCAGGACAAACAAGACGGGTCTAAGCATACACCGTCCAATTAGTATGCAATAAATGGAAGTGCAATAAGAGACAACCATAAAAATGTGTGCTGCAGAGGGAGCGGCCTTATGAGGGGGGAGCGGCCTTACAAGCCTTATGAGGGAGGAGCGGCCTTACGAGGGGGGAGCGGCCTTACAAGCCTTATGAGGGGGGAGCGGCCTTATAAGGGGGAGCGGCCTTATGAGGGGGGAGCACACAAGCCTTATGAGGGAGGAGCGGCCTTATGAGGGGGGTGCAGCCTTACGAGGGAGGAGCGGCCTTACGAGCCTTAAGAGGGAGGAGCGGCCTTACGAGCCTCATGAGGGGAGAGCGGCCTTATGAGGGGGGAGCTATGAGGGAGGAGCGCCTTACGAGGGAGGAGCGCCTTACGAGCATAATGAGGGAGGAGCTGTCTAATGAGGGAGGAGGGGCCTTACGAGCCTTATGAGGGAGGAGCGGCCTTATGAGGGAGGAGCAGCCTTATATCGGTATGAAGCAGTATCTCTTTCCTCTTGCCGTCAACTCACTTTACTTTACAAATTAGACGCACAGGAGCGTTGAGAGAATAGGATGGAGGCTTTCACCGCATAAACACTTAAATTAACGGGTGCAATTATGAACACAATTGCTGATCAGTCTTGACATGTGGGTGCATCTTGCAGACAAGCTTGGCTGGCACTACCAAATCCTGGCACACGCACTTTTAGAGTGCTATAAACTGGGTTGCTAACCCATTACCAACGTACACATGGCAAGCATTATGATTTATTAATCTGGCTCTGTTTAAGAGCCACGATGACCTTGGTGAGATAAGATAACACGGTGATGTGTTTACACAGCAGAAGCAGTAACGTCAGTATTTACAGCTTTAACTTAATTATCACGTGAACACAATCAATTTTCCAATTTGTTCTGCAAACAGTGCTGAAGCAAAGCGGAACATACTTCATGAGAACGAGTCTCCTTGTGCGATGTTCATGGAATTTAATTGCAAAAGGTTTCTCTTTTTGCTCAGCAGCCATGGCGTCTGCAGGCCAAGAGGTCGTGGGGCTGTGCAGCTGATCCTAACTCTTCTTCTGTGGTGACCTCACAGATGCACTCAGTGATGTTTCTCACGTGACTGCAGCTGAATCATTTAAACTGCTGGTTTTAAAGCGTGAGCTGACGAAACACAAATACCACACCTGAAATGAACCCAAGACCCTTTTATCTACTCCTTGTAAATGAAATATCGAGGGAATTACACACACCTGACCTTGAAACAGCTGATCAGCCAATTGTCCAATTACTTTTGGTCCCTTAAAAAGAGGGTGACCACATTTGAATTTTTACATTACATTACATTACATTTTCATTTAGCTGACGCTTTTATCCAAAGCGACTTACATGCTATACAGTAGACCGTAGACACAGCAACGGTGAGCAATGAGGGTTAAGTGTCTTGCTCAAGGACACAACGACGCAGACTGCCGGAGCTGGGGATCGAACCACCGACCTTCTGATTGAAAGACCAACTTGCTAACCACTGAGCCACAGTCGCCCCCAATTTGTCGCCCCCAATTTGTTGTAATTCCTACACCGTTCACCTGATTTGGATGTAAATACCCTCAAATTAAAGCTGAAAGTCTGAGCTTAAAGCACATCTTGATTATTTCATTTCAACTCCATTGTTGTGGTGTACAGAGCCAAAATAATGGAAATTGTGTCAATGTCCAAATATTTATGGACCTGACTGTATATATATAAATAAATGCCTAATTATGTTCAGCAACAAGTACTTTACTGGACCTTCTGTGCATAAAAGTCTGAGAAATGACTGTTATGACTACATCAAAAGCCCAAAACACGTAGATATTGTTTTTTTTAGCCATGATTCATTCCCATGCACTGAGCTAAAGATTAGCAATTGATTTCATATGCATACATGTCCCGTGAGCCGGAGGGTGCATATGGTTAGAGTGTACTCAGCACACTGCATATTGTAATGGAACCAGCAGCATTCATGTTAGCACACAAGCTCTGGATCGCCTCCAAGTCTGTCAGAACTAAGGTCAGTCAGAACTAAGACAAAGACCAGTCCAGCTGACCAGCAGAAGAAAGAATCCTTTATTGATCCCCTTAGGGAAATTGGTCTCTGCATTCAACCCATCCTTAGTAATCAAGGAGCAGTGGGCAGCCTTGGGGGTTCAGTGTCTTGCTCAAGGACACTTTGACATGCAAACTATGGGGAGACCAGGGACATACTGGAGGTTAAAAATACGTTCCAGATACCTTCAAGGGTTTAATGGACCACTTTGCCTGCTTAATTTATTCTGAGTTACAGGATCCAGACTTTGTGATCACAGAATGTTTCCACGCTGACAGCAAATACAGAAGACAACACGGAGGCATTTCAAAGAAGCAGCACCAGGTGAGCAGTAGGCCCGCGATGTTTGGGGATGAGGTAGTGAAGCTCCCTGGACATGATGAGGGGCTCTTTCTGGCCGGAAGCCGATTCTTTGTCTGTACAACAATCATGAAATGAACATGTAACTTACTGACCAGCATCGCTGGTTAAATGTTTTTCCTATATTTGTTTTAATAATATTCTGTTGAAAATATTCAAACAAAAGAAAAATCACATTAGAAATATAACGTACAACAGATAAGGACAGTAAAAACGTCTAAATTAATTTGACGTTTTGAGTAAACAACAACGATGCCCTCGGTTTCACCTCAGGGCATTCAGTAGGGTTTGATCTCTGTGTGAGAATGCATCTACACATTCTACACAACCCCTCCTGCATGTCCAATCATAATTCTCACAATTCTAACTCTTCATTCCACACTGATGACTGTAATACCTGCAAAAAACACATATTCACATCCCTTCAACAGTTGAAGATGTGGAAGTAAAAGTTAAAATTACAGTCTGACCTCATCCATGACTTAATGAGGAAAAGGCGTCACTACCTAACCTCGGGACTGTGAGTCATGGGTGTACCACAACGGAGAAAGGGTGACATCATTCTATCTAGAGTCATCGTCGTCGTCGAATGGGCTCCTGTAGAAAGCGCTCACTGTGCACGAGGGGGGCCTACTTTCTGAAAACCACGTGACCTTCTGGTACTCTGCAGGCTGCACCCAACTAGAAAATGCATAATGCATGCAATGTGCGGATGTGTGAAGCAGCAGGTTGTGCGTGCAGGACTGCCATGCTATTGTAGTGGAGCTCATCCTGCTGTGGACCCTCACAGAAGAGGAGCCACTTCTTTTACAGAGGATGCCAGCACGGACATGCCCCGATCAGCCTCCTCTAAACACAGCCTGATAAACGATTACAGCCCGTCTGCACGTGTAACGCTGGAGATCTGGTGCGACCTGATCCTGGTCCCGGAGCTGTATGGGTATCACAGGAACAGAGGGAGCACAAACAATAATGTGCACAAAACAAATCCCCCCACCAGCCGAAGAAACGCGAACAACCCCGAAGCGAGCACGATGTCCCATCGGACCCAACAGGCCAAGTGAAAATGTAAACCCGCCCCCCCCCACCCTTCACAGGTTGACAAGCAGCCCGTGGGGAGGTAACTCTGTCGGGCCTCTGTGGGTGGAGGGAGCCCGTTGTGCAACCGCGCCGTGTGATCTCGATAGTACCCTGCAACAACTGCTTACCAGACGGATCCGTAAGCCCCGGAGCCCACCGGGGATAAGTTCTGGTACCGCTCCGGGACCTCCCACACGGTTTTGTTGAGCTCCTGCCGGTAGAAAGTGGGTCTCTCCTTCTGCGACATTCCTGCGGACCGAACGGCCGCGTAGCGACCAAACCGGCGGAAACTTCTGCCCTCTCTCCTCTCCGGCACGACGCGGAGTGCTGCTGCTCCCCGAGAGACTACAGGCTGTCGGGGTCCCCGATCACGCACAACTTCAGGCGCACAGTAGTGCAAATTCGGTGCAGTTGTGCACAAAGCCCCCCAGCACCTCTCCGCGTGCGTCGGGAAGCTTGGAGACAACTTCCTCTCCGAAACGCGCTCTGGTCAGGAAACCGTCTGGACGAGCTCGTACTGTTCTCTCTCTCGCTTTGCTGGGCGCGCGCGGAAACGTGACCGCGCACGTCCCTTCGTCAATCAACGCTCCCGTCAACAATTATTTTTTTTCTCGCGAGATCAGGGTCGACTCGAGGAGAAAACCAGGGGATGCCCCGACCTCCCTCCGACTGATAACATGTTCACCGTTTTATTTGAGATATGACGTCATGTAATACAATCTCAAAAGTTTCTGACTCATGACTGAACATTGCAGCTTGTCATATATACATTATAGTTAAGATTTGTTTTAAATACAAATCAACAGCTAAGACTCATACCAAAATAAATATATATATATATATAAATATAAAACATTGATGGCACAACTCCCAGTATTCATCAATGTATTATGGCATACACCATACATAGCTGAATCAAGTCGTAGCAATTGGTAAAACTACATCACGAATGAAGGATCATTACAAATAGGGGATATGGCCATTCAAGATGCACAGGTGTAAATATTATAGATTAATTATGGCTGAGTTCCATTTGGCTGCTTTGGTTTAAGATGCTGGTACTGGGCTTACTGGAACACCTGCATGGAACAGAGCTATAGTATATGTTGTGTCAATCCTATACAATGCCATTTTAAGTACCAGTCCAACGCAGGGTCGCAGGTGTCGTGCCCCCGAGATGATTTGGTGTCTTGTAAGTTTAATGGAGGTGCGGGTTCTTTGGGGGAGATGGGAGACACTGCATACACATACTGTTGCCTTCAGTCATAGATTATTAGAAAATAACTTGACATTTGGTTTGTTTGCAGGGAGAATACAAAAAAAGAAAGATGGGAAAAAAGTTGTATGGCCTTACAGGACAAACATTTTTTACTTTTGCTGTGTTTGGTGGAAGTCCAACATGGCTCATATATACATATTTCTGCTAATGTGCCTAAAATGAAATGATTTATTTCACAGCAAGACAACAGATTAACATGAAGTCAGCACTGTACAGATGATTTAAAAACGACATTAGGAAGGAATGACTCAGTCCAAATGGGACTCAGCAGAGGAAGGAAAGCAAAAAAAGAAAAGCAAGAATGCAATTGCATCCAATGTGATTCAAATAAAAATCAATAAAACATAAAAAGGGACTGGAGCAATACATATGCAATGAATGCTTAAAGACCACTGAATGTTTTATTAAAAATTGCATTGGATCCCCTCTCAAAACAATTTACTCCTTTAAAAATGTTGAATAAAGTGGCAGAATTGAACTCAGAATAACTATGTAATTAAGATGAGATAAGAAGCACCATCACTATTTGGCATTGCATTTAAATTATTTAAATGTTTAGGCAAGTCAGATATAGATATCCAATTTCACAACATTATTATTTTTGCGGTAGAACTTTGTCTTATAAGTGTCTTACAATTCACGTTTTTGTGGCATTTAAAACAGTAAATACAACATACACCTGTGCAACATGTGTATTTTAAACCTAAAACAAAGCTTAAAGGAGCTATATCCCACATTCATTACTTAAATACTGTGGAGCAATGGCATCCTAAGCAGAGGCTGTGGCCCATTTTCTGTTTGTGTTGTAATCTGAGCTTCTTGGTTCTGGTAGCTGGCCGTGAGTGCATGTTTTCTAACAACAGGCCAATATGTGAGTCTGGTTAGTCTGTAAAACCATTGGTCCTCCACATTTGTTCCCCTGCTCTGCACCGTGCACTACCCAGGCCAAGTGTGCACGGGGGAGCAGCAGTCATAAGGTGCATAACACCATTTGCCAGCCACCTCCATGTCGGCCCTACCACCTCCCTGTGTGCTTGGGATGTCACAGGCGATCCCAGCACAGACTCTGACATATGCATATAGCTCCTTTAAGAGATGCCAAACAGCACTGTTGAGAAAAGGTAACATATAGTGTACACAAGAACATCTTTATATATTAGCTTTGTTTGTCTTCCCCTACACCCTTGACACAAGAGGTGATACAGAAAAAAACAGCATAACTGGGGCTAAGCAAATTAATAATTTTCACTGAACCCCTGGCAAATCTCTACTGGTCATATATTTTTCCAAATTTTTTATATATATATATATATATATATATATATATATATATATATATATATATATATATATATATATATATATCATTTTAGGTTGTGTAAAGGTATAATGCACACACTGCCCTTCCATTATCTGAATCCTTCAATGTAAATATGTATGGGTGTGTATGAAGACAACAAACAGTGTTACCCTACAACAGCATGATACCATGTGACCCAACCGTCCAGCTCCTCTGTAATAACTATGGAGAAGATTCTGGATGCCCTTAATGTCTGTAGTGCATACAAAATATCACGGGAGGAGTTATGGACCCAATCACTGGCTAGTCCTTCTCATAGCTCCACAGGGCCAAAGGGGTTTCATTGGTCAGGCAATCCAAGAGGTTTCCCCCAACAAGGATGAGCACACGACCACGGTCCATTCTTTGCCGGCACCCGAACAGTGTCCTGTCCCAGCCGGACTGTCATTTAAAGAAGACGACGTAGAAAGCCATGAGCAAGCAGGAAATAGACACGGCAATGTGGAGCCGCGTCCCAATCACCGCAGCTGAGAAGAGAGATGGAGGATAACGAGGACGAGTGAAGAACATTGGACATTGCTAGTCAAATACAAAAATACAGAACAAGGAGAATATAGCAAACAATGTAGAATAAATGATGTACAAAAAATTAATATGTTTTAAGTGAAACACTGACAGAGTTAAGGTTCTGACTTTGAGCTTTCAGGCTTTTTACATTCGTTTACCTCTACAATCATCTGGCTTTTTCACATCGGACATTCTTGCTTCTTTTAGCTTGGCGAGCACAAGTGGAACTAACAACATGTACAACGGGTTGGTCCATTAAAGTTTCCCAGTATCCCAGAAAGATACACAAAAGATGTCAAAGAGACTATTGACATGTTTCCACATTTTTTTCAGATTTAAATTTCGTGAAACCACTTGTTAAAGAATGAGTTCTCAGGTTTTAGGTTTTCTCACAGGACATGTATAGAAATTACAGGTGCGTGTGTTGAAAACATCTACCTTTGTAGAAGACGCCCCACACTCCTTTCTTCTCCGACAGTAGCCAGCTGTTGAGGCGTGGCACTTTCTTGAGGTATGCACATGTGCAGATGAACAGCAGCCCAAAAGCCAGGATGCCATCGAAGGAGTACACTAAGGAAGATAATAATAATAATAATAATAACAACAACAACAAAAACAGTCTGCCTCACCTGCCAGGTAGCCAAGTGCAATACGTATTGGTGTGTAAAAGCCCAATCTTTGATACCTCTAAATTCCATCTTTATTTGTTCCTGCTGCTTTATGTGAAGTTAATTCACACACTAACATAGAAACCCAGCTGTGTTGTTGTTGACTCTCCTGCAACTTTTACAATCTTCAACAAGAAAGAAGCAATATTTTAAGAAGTTAGTTTTCTTGCATTCATAGAACTTTTGACGACAGCAGAAAGAAGATACTGACAGACCAACTGACAGGCTATCAGACTGGCAGGCTAACAGACGAACATGCTGTTAGTCTGTCAGGCTAACAGACTAACATAATAACAGGCCATCAGGCTAACAGTCTAACATACTGACAGGCTAACAGGCTAACAGACTGAGCCACGTCACACTCATCCAGGTGGCGTCCTCATCCGCCAGCTCAACCCACGCGTCCCCTTCTCGGTGAACAACACGACACACTTACCGTTCGTCATATTCGCAGTTTGCTTTTTGACGACGTGGAATGCCTGTTTCTTAAATCAGCAAACCACCATGGATTAGAAAGTGGAGACGGTCTACTCAGATGGTCATTTCCGGTTTCAGAGCGCCACAAGTTCCTTTTCCCTTTTCATGTTTCTAGCATTACTGCCACCCTCTGGGAGGTATAAGTTACAGCAGCCCTGCAAAGATAAACAATACAAATGCACACGTTAGGACATTAAAATGTTGCAGTTATTTGGAGAATGCATACACACCTTGTGCGGTACAGAGGGTGTCAGGCTGAAACATTTTAACTGTTTCTATAGGTCTATGATACTTGTATGTACAAATGCATATATACACACACACACACACACACACACACACACATATATATATATATATATGTATATATATATATATATATATATATATATATACACATATATACATATATATATATACACATATATATATATATACACACACATATATATATATATACACATATATATACACACACATATATATACATATATACACATACATACATATATATATACACACATATATATATACATATATACATATATATACGCAAATGTCGCCCATATATATAATTAAAACATATTTGATGTGTAGTTGTAATACTTAACACTCGATTGTTGACTGTTAGTGTCATGTTTAATCTGAAAACATAGTGTGTGGTTGATAATAAATCTTATTTATATAACACATCAAACCAGTAGTAATATATTTCACAGACGGACATAAAAAGATCCAAGGATCCAGCTACACACACACATTTCTCCATGAATATATATTGATAAACACATATGAATAAATCACAACAAGATCGGAAAATATCAGGAAGTGACTGGTTCTGTGACTTGTGTATACTTTGAAGGCAACGGACTTGACCGCAGTTTTTGTCAACGCCCTCTGCTGCTGCCTCTGCTGCAAGCTGCTGATGATCTCATCTACAGTCCAGGCAATAAGCAGTTCTCTCGAACGAGCCTCTTGCTTCCTTATAAATACGGGTCCATTTAGCCTATTATTATTGATGAGTGTGGTAAGCCAGCCTGCAATTAGGACCCAGGCAAAGGGGCACAGCTTATAAAAAAGTGTGGGAAACTCACCTGGGCCCGTCCTGCTGGGTAGTACACACCTGAGGCTTGGTTGGGGGACTGATTAGTCTTTATGTTTGGTGAGGTACGTCAACTATAAGGGATTGCGTAAGACTCCATGGCCCAATCCCAATCTTCACCCTCACAGACTTTGAGCCGCACTCCTGCCAACTCTGTGAGGGTTTGGTTCCGTCCCACTGTCACATCGTGGGGTGTTTGAGTCTCTGGCAGATATTTTGAACCCTTTGTGAACCCTTCCCGTAAGTCAGCATTACTGTAGATGCAGACTTTGCCTAAGAGAATTACCCACAATTCCTAGCAATGTGACGTTAAACATGTAGTTACCAATGTAAGAACTGAGATGTAAAAAAAGAGGTAAACAGAGAGGCACGTGGGTGTTCAGCCCGATAAGATATGTACACAACAACATTAAGATTAAAGATGAAACATAAAAACACACATGAAATCAGAGGAATGCAAGCAGAGATTATAATCATTTTTGTCCACAGGTTTATTCATCAAACATTTCGTTTTGTTATTGAAACTGTTTTGACAAAAACAAATAAATTCCATATCAGGGAATAAAAAGTATTTAATAAATACCCACAATTGTACACAATACTTTTTCATGTTATCATGGTCACGTGATATGTTGCAGCAAAGTGCTGTCCCATTCACACCAGTTGAAGCCTTCACAGCCTCTCACACTCAACCAGTTACAGCTGACGTCAATAAGTCCCTGAGGGTTCAGGGTTTGAGGGGTGTGAACACACCTTTTTTAGGGGGGACACTTGGATGGGCCTAAAAGACTCACCTGCATGTTTTCAACTGGGTTAGGGTTGGGTTAGTAGACGTTCCATCAGTGTAGAAAGACATGATTGGAGCAAACACAGATTTTACCATCCTATTACATTTTAGTGACCCTTAATAATAATGCATTTCATTTTTATCGCACTCTTCCTTCAAAAGAATCTCAGAGTGCCACACATATATAGTAAAAACAAATAAAACAGTTAAAACATAGTTAAAGCAACCCATAACAAAAAAAAAAATAGCTGACAACAAATTAACGCAAGGTAAAAAAAAGCCTTCCTGAATAAAAAGGGTTTTAGGCCAGTCTTAAAAGAGTTCAGGGAGACTGTTCCACAAGCTGCCGAGCAAAAGGCCCGGTCGCCCATGGTGCGGAGCTTGGTGTTGGGGACCCGAAGGAGCGAGCGGCCTGTAGATCTGAGGGTGCGGGTGGAGGTTAGGGGAGTGATAAGTTCTTGTAGGTAGGGAGGTGCATGTCCATTGATGCATTTATGGGTGAGTAGTAGGACTTTGTAGTCAATCCGGAATGAAACAGGGAGCCAGTGTAGTGAGTGGAGAATGCGTGTTTTCCAATTACTTTTCCCATGTTCCAAATTGCCTTATTAATTTACAATTATTGTTATTTGTTTTATTTTATTTAGTTTCATTTTATTTATTTTTACTTTTTATATCTTTTTATATAAAAATCCTGTTTGACTTCACAGTTATGGATGATGTCTGAACTTGATGTGGAGTGCCAACAAGGAGGGCTTCTGTTTTGCTGCTGTTTAACTGGAGAACGTTGTTGCCCATCCACGCCTTTATCTCCCCAAGATAGGCGGTGACACATGACATGGCTGCAGAGGGGTTTGGGGTAGTTTTGATGTAAAGCTGTGTCGTCAGCATAACAGTGGAAGGACATCCAATGTCTGCTGACGACACACCCGAGGGGGAGCATGTAAATAATGAAGAGGATAGGGCTGAGGACCGACCATTGTGGAACACCACAGGAGACTGGGAGCAGTCTGGACCTGCATCTTCCCAGTGAAACATATTCAGTTCTGCCAGAAAGGTAGGACTGGAACCACTGGAGTGCAGAGTTTGATAGTCCAATGGTGGTGTGGAGGCACTTTAGGAGGATAGTGCATCAAATGCAGCTGTCAGGTCTAGGAGGATGAGGAGTGAGGGTGATCCTGCATTGGCTGACATGAGCAGGTCATTTGTCACCTTTAGCAAAGCTGTTTCAGTGCTGTGGGCTGAACGAAATCCTGACTGGATTTTTTCAAACAAGTTTTTTGTGTTTGAGGTGGTCTTGAAGTTGAGAAGCAACTACCTTCTCTAACACCTTGGACAGGAAGGCAAGGTTGGAGATAGGGCTGTAGTTGGCTAGAACCTCCGGGTCCAAGGTGTGCTTCTTGAGACGGGGACTGATGACAGCAACCTTGAGAGCAGGTGGGACACAGCCAGAGCGAAGGGAAAGGTTAACAACTTTGGTGATGAAAGGACTGAGAGTGAGGATATGTGACTTGAGCAGCGCAGTGGGAATGGGGTCCAGGGTACAGGTACAGGATTTCATATTTCTGAGGATTTCCTCAACATGGCTCTCCTGAACCTCAGTGAGATGTAGAGGAGACAGCACACTCGCAGATAAGGTCTTGGTGTCAGAGGGAAGCAGATATTTAAAAAAATCCAATTGCATGGACCGTTTTATGTGTTATTTTGGCTTGTGGGGTTTTGTGCTGTGCTGAAGGGGGACACACAGGGATAGAGCAGACATTTTTCATGCACATTTTATTGTGTGTCACCCAGTTTGCTGTGAACAGGTATATTTGATTTGTGTGAAGTGCAAGCTACTCCTAAATTACCTGCACATTGTGTGACTATTAACTGTTTTTATTTAACGCTACACTGACCTTCCTGACGGTGCAGTTGAGCTCCACATGATTTACTTTCTTGTTTGTGCACATTTGATTATTGTATTAAACGCATGTTCTGACTTTAGGTGGGTGACATCGACAGGAACTAGTCGAAAGGGAGCTTCACGAATCAACATGGCTTCCCACGCTAAAGAATGCATATACGTATATATATATATATATATATATATAAATACATCAATTAGTTGTCCTTATTGGGATTTTTGTCTGGAAGAAAAATGTATATATTATTATTATTATTATTATATACCTCTCATGAAGGGGCAAGGTACTCTCGTGAAGTACGTTGGCCAAGAACAAGTCTTCAGTCCACTTGTTCCAGATCTCAGAGATCTATAGATGTCCCTCGTACAATAATACAGTTAACTTCATGATTTACATTTAGCTGCCAACAGAAGCTCTTCCCATATTGTGCTACCTTTGATAAAAGACTGCCATGCACGTGACTGCGCGCGCTGGCTTGTTTTCCTATGGAAGAGATAGACATCACTGCTGGGTTGTCCCACATAAGCAGGTGAGGGCAGTGGCCTCATCCAACCCAGGAAGCTGGCTTCTCACCAACACAGAGCCCTCCACCAGGAGCTGCTGTTGTGCCTCAGAAAGTGAGAAAACTCTTGAGCTCTAAATCTTGTCCGAGGCAGCATTGCTCACAGAATATTGACCAGAGTTTTACACCCTGACTTAACCCTCTCTCTCAAGAGGATGTCCCAACACAGATGTTTCCTGTCTTGCAGTACAAATTGGAGAAAAAGAAATATAGCTTCTTCATGTGAGAGGGACCTGAAACAAACCCAGACCTTTTCCTTGTGAAAAGGTGGACAAACAAAGACGTTCTTGTGGAGTCCAAATCCTAAAAAGACCATTGTTTGACCACTATAATCTATACACAAGTGCTAAACTTAAATATAGGAAGTATACATTAGGTGATGTTATTTTTGTAATATACTGTGTAGGAGCCATTCGTTAGGTCTGTGTTTTATGTTTGAATGTGGGGCAGATCTCAGGTTGACCACGGGGGGCGGTGTGTGTGAGTGTGTGTTGCAGGTGGTTTTTATTTGGGGCACAGGTGCAACTGACCGGGGTAAAGGTTCATGGGTGACGGGGAGATCGCACGGTTTTTACCGCAAAAAGACATGAGACCAGGACACTAATAGATATGTAGTTGCATTGTCAGTTGTGACCAACTATTAAACGGGGAACCTCACCCAAAGATAAGAACGGCCTGGAATCTCTTTGTACAAGCGAGTAAAGAACAGGATCTTCTCCCGCACCCAGCAGAGTGGCAAGTTACGAAAATCAGTCACTACATATTGTTTATAAAACATGAAGTCCTATTCTGAATTTCGTACATAATCTTACAACTTGTATGCATGCAACTATGACATACATAAACACATTAATACATATACACAGAAGTGACAAGAACACATTTATTTTTTAATAAAACATCGAGGGAGACTGACCATGTACTATAAAAAACAAACACTGAGACGTAGGTGATATTGAATCACAATCTGCTCGTGACAACTAAAAAGTAATGTATGAATTCACAAAAGCGTTACCAGCCATCTTAAAAACGAGCTCTGACGCTTCGTCCAAGCTCGTTTTTGATCAACACTGCACGGGGTTCAAAACACAGCTACTGACATCGAAGGGAAGGTTCAGGTTGGAGAGCTTCACGTCAGCAAACACAAAACAATGAATCAATGAACAGCGATTTATGGACATTAAAACTATTTTGTTTTTTAAAGTGACCAAGTGCCA
This sequence comes from Cottus gobio, assembly GCA_023566465.1. NCBI lineage: Eukaryota > Metazoa > Chordata > Actinopteri > Perciformes > Cottidae > Cottus > Cottus gobio. The sequence goes on from CM042222.1 coordinate 1,063,011, forward strand.
GCTGGTAGTCGATATCAAGTTTCTCAATCTGAATCTGCACTGCAACCAAACATTTACAAATAACTTGATATTGCCACACAGTAAATTAAAGTGTGACTGTTTCCTTGTAAATGTCCTCATAAAAGGAGGAATGAATGGCCTGCTGAATGAAACGTATTCTTTTCAAATCCAAACACACAAAACCTTGTTGTACCATTGACCGTGAACAAATGTTTTACATTTAAAAAGTGAGCAATTCTTGCCCAGTCATGCTGTGGTTCCACCCCAACATCTGTCCCAGCTCAACAACAGCTGCATGCTGCAGAATAAATTAACAATAAATAAAATACAGATACAATTTTAAATGCTTTCACAAAACATGTAGACATCATGGCAGGGTAAGAGTCTCCCATCTGTGTTTCCCTGCGTCATATACACTGAAATAACCTGAAAACATATCCCATAATGTTGGAGGTCAGGCAGAAGAAGCAGACAGAGGAGAGAAAGAGGCCTCCAGCGTGGTGAACAGGCGGTAAGGAGAGCACTGACATGAGAAGAACACAGGGCTTCTCCTTTGAGTTACCTTTACTGCACATAAAGGTGTGAAACTGTAGCAGACATCAAAGTCAAGCAAAGTTCATTCTACTTGAGGAAAAGGAGAAAAGTGGGACTTCATTACTTGTACGCCATCCAGACCATATACCAGGTCGAGATATTACAAATATTTTCTACTTATCAGACCTGATTGTATAAAAAACACAATACCTATAATTGTCAAACTATTTTAAATGAAAACTCTAAAGTTTTCATTTTCACCAGACCATGGTGCTCTGCCGGAAACCGGTGGATTGCTCCCTCCGGGTGGGGACAGACTGCTTACCACAAGGACGCCTCCCTTTAGAGGTTTTCCAGGCACGTCCAACTGGTAGGAGGCCCCGGGGAAGACCCAGGACACGCTGGAGGGATTATATCTCCCAGCTGGCCTGGGAACGCCTCGGGATCCCCCAGAATGAGCTGGTAGATGTTGCGGGTGAGAGAGAAGCCTGGGTCAGCCTGCTGGACCTGCTGCCACCGCAACCCGACCCCGGATAAGTGGGTGAAAATGGATGGATGGATGGAAAACTCTAAAGATTGTTTAAAAACACAATTTCAAATCATTGAAAACAGAAGGAAAAAACGTAGCTGACCTACAGTACGCTACATGATCAAAAAGCAGTGAAATTTGCTTTTTTTATGTTCTTGCAACAAGGAAAACATGGGCTTTTTTAATCAACATTAAGGCATTGACTTTGTTGTCTGGAACTTGTTACATAACTTTAAATGTGTGACACTGGAGGAAAACATTTTCTCTACATGTTTTCCTGACCTGGAGGATACGAATCAGAAGCTAACTGCAGGTCCTTGTAAAACATTAAAACAATAATTAAGGAATGCCATCCTTCCTTTGGCAGCACTGTGAAGGTGGCACGCTCCAGTCGTACACATAGGACAGTCGCAGCTTGACCTCCTCCTTGCAGAGCCTGCCGTCACGCTGCAGAGTCTGGTGCTTTTCCAACATGTCCTCCAGACTTTGCTTGTGTGTCACCAAGTATTTGTTGTTGCAACCACGCGATTTATACTCTGTGTCAAATCGCGGGTCATGTGTCCGCCGAACGTCCACCGGTGCCAGCCAGGCGCCCAGCGACACGTCCTCACTCTGCCACGTCTTGAAGTAGCCTGTATTCAGATGCACGTAGCGTACCAGGTCTGCCGAGAGGATGTAGCCCCCACCCAGTGCGTAGGGCAGGTAGTAGTCACAAAGCTCCCAAGAACTTTCGCGCCACTTCCCAGCAGTTTTCACTCGCCCTCTCCCCGAGAAGAAACCCCAGTACAACAGGTCGGGCTCTTTCCCCTTCAGTTCCTCCTTCAGGAGGTCCAGACGAGCAAACGTGTCATCATCTGCTTTCAGGACGAACTTGAACTCCACGTTCTGGTCCAGCCAGGAGTACATGTGCATCAGCTTGAGTGTCAGGTTCTCGTAAGAATCGCGCAGGTCGGGCAGCAAGAGCAAGTCCTTGTGCCGTCCTTGCTCCGTGTTCAGGTTCTGCTGGTCCTCACTGGAAAGCCCCTGAGTTCCCACCACAAACATAGCCAGAACATCAGAATCCCGCTTGGCCAGCCAGGTGCTGCGGATGATGCTCCTCCGCTCTGTGTACTTTGGCCCGGTCGTGATGAGGACCACCAGGAATGCTGACAAGTCTTTGGATGTGGAAGGGGGATTCTGCTGCTCTGGACGGGATTGTAAAGCACTGGCACGAGGTGCGAGGCCTGGAGGATCCTGGTGGCCTTGTTTCAGGGTTTCTGAGGTGCATTTAGCCAAGAAGACCAAAACTACAGCGAAGCTGCACACAGTGCCGATGACCAGGGCCGTCTTGTGGCGGCACACTAACCGGAACAGATTCATGGTGCTGAATCTGGGGTGAAAAACAAAAAAGATTGGGAGATTATCATGTTAATCATCAAATCATCCACATAAGACAGTAATCATGCTTTCTGCAAGCATTAATCAGAAAACATGCTTCTCTACATAAAGTGCATGCCTGACTGAAGGTGGACGACAGGGCTAAATATGTGCAAACGTAAACAAACATGTATTAGTACCAGAAAAGATGGCGAGCTGGTTGAACCGTGCATAACGTTACGTGCCGCAGCGGTGGATATTTGTTCGTTACCTGAGCTCGTGAGAGGTTCCCGTCCCGGGATGGTGCAGCCGTAGCAGCACGTGACGTGGAGAGGTCACAACACGCAGGTTAACTCGCGCAGCCAGGTGTCTCTACGTTCATATTCAAGTCTTCTGGTGGAAACCAACCCAGTTCTGTGCGGAAGGGACGAAGCGGAAACGGAAGTAAATTAAAATAAATAAACACTCCGACTTTTTTGTGTTTTCTTTATTTATTGCTTTATAATACGTATTATTATTAGAACATACAACCTACAAGAGGAAATTCACTAATTTAGCCGAGGGCTGTTATGACTTCACAATTACATATAACGGTATTATTTAAAAAAAATAATGGAGCAGTGAAAATCGTTTCTTAGTTAAATATATGATGTGTAATAATATATATATATATCATATTCTTTTATGAAGAATAATGAAATGGAGGGGTAGCAGTTTGTGGACAGCTACTGACTGGCGCATGTGCGTTATCTCCAGTGTTGGAGAGACCGGACGTTACATTATTTCCCTTCAAAATAAAATCGACCTTTGTGGACATTACACATCCAATTAAGTAAATATTTGTGTGTGTGTGTGTGTATATATATATATATATATATATATATATATATATATATATATATATATATATATATATATATATATATATATATATATATATATATATATATATATATAAAGGCTCACATATAAAGGCTCGTTCGAAAGAGCTGCGTATGCAGAATCCTGGAATCCAGACGAGAGCAGGCGGCAGCAGCAGGGGGCGTTGCCAAAAACCGCGGTCAAGACAGTTTTCATCTGACTTCAAATGACGTCCTGTTAGTTTCGATCTGTAGGCTACTTGTAGTTTACACATCACGTTTGGATTAATTCACATGTGTTTATATATATATATATATATATATATATTCATGTAGAAACGTGCGTGTAGCTGCATCCTTTGTTAGTTGTATGTCTGCCTGTGAAATACATTACTACTGGTTTTGATATGTGCTATATAAATACGCTTTATTATTATCAACCACACAAGATATGTTTTCAAATTAAACATGAGACTAATGGTCAACAATCCTTCGTTAAGTATTATAACTACACATAAAATAAGAATTTGCTGTCAAATCTAAGAGCTAATCTGCTCCCTGATGTGGCGAGGGCCAGGCATTTCCCATCAGGCACTGGGCCACGCAGTCGGTGGAGAGCTGCTGCGGCGCCTGGCTCTAAAATCGACGGCCGCCTCGCTCTCGTGAGATTGTCGTTGACCACGTGTTCATGACGTCAGAGCAAGTCCTGATCAAGTCAGACACAAATCTAACAGGCATGCATTGCGCACTGATCGCCCGCGATCGATTCTGCGCCAAACTGGTTCATCTCCAACGAACCTAAAGGCTCATCTCTTGCCAAAAATGTAATATATCATATATATATAATATATATATATATATCCTGTATTTCATATCCTGTATTTCATATCCAATGTTTATACTGCCTATATTGTTATACTACTCACACTGTTTTAATATTTTTTAATTATGTATCTGTTATTTAACAACATTGCACTGCACTTTTACTGCTTATTTGCACTTCTAGTTAGATGCTAAAACTGCATTTCGTTGTAATAGTACTGTGCAATGACGAAGTTGAATCTGAATCTGAAGGGGTTTTTTTATTTTGAAAAACGCAAGCGGAAAGTTGCTGTTTCATTGCGGTGATGACGCGCAGGAAAATAATGGCCTCGTCGTAGTAAAACACCAGTATGTCGTCTGTATTTAACCTCACATTGAAGCAGACAACGTGCCGCATCACCTAAGCTGTGAGCTTGACACATTTGTCCGGAACGGAAGAGCTGTGTGAGGTCATCCCCGCGCTGCACGAGGACAGTCCAAGCGATGGCGCACGGTACATGTCCCCTCTGGCTCGCCATCTTCCTGCTGAGTTTGGGCGTGCAGTTGGCGAGAGCGGCTTCTGAATATGACCCCTACAGAATCCTGGGCGTCGGCCGTAGTGCGAGTCAAGCAGAAGTGAAAAAGGCGTACAAGAACCTCGCCAAGGAGTGGTGAGTCTCACTAACAGCACGTGTACCCCTGCATGATCCTGCATGGGCCGGTAGTGATGCATGATGTCCTGTGTGGGCTCCTCTAGGCACCCGGACAAGAACAAGGATCCTAAGGCTGAGGACATGTTCATCAAGGTGTCCAAGTCCTACGAGGTTGGTGGAGATGCATCACAATACTTAACACCTGTGCCATATAAATACACTATGCAATAATATCTATACTAGTTATTCTGTCTGGATATATACTATTTCACGTATTACTACTTTTGTATTGCTTATTTATAATACTTGTTTTGATCTTGTTTTTTATTTTACTGTCTCTTGTTTGCACTCTACACTATGCTGCTGAAAAGCCTGTACATTTCCCCGCTGCAAGACTAATAAAGGATTATCTTAAATGATCTTATCTTAACATGTCATGTGGCAAGACTATTCATACTGGCTCCAGCTGACAGCCAGTATGTTTTCTATGAGGCTCACTAAGTCTGTTTCACTTTCTGTCCTGTGGTCGTTCTGCAGGTGACACAACATGATTAACAGTATTTCTGCAGTAGATATAACATGAATAACAGTCTTTCTGCATGTGACATAACATGAATAACAGTCTTTCTGCATGTGACATAACATGAATAACAGTCTTTCTGCAGTAGACATAACATGAATAACAGTCTTCCTGCATGTGACATAACATGAATAACAGTCTTTCTGCATGTGACATAACATGAATAACAGTCTTTCTGCATGTGACATAACATGAATAACAGTCTTTCTGCATGTGACATAACATGAATAACAGTCTTTCTGCAGTAGGAATAACATGAGTAAGAGTCTTTCTGCATGTGACATAACATTAATACCAGTCTTTCTGCATGTGACATAACATGGATAACAGTCTTTCTGCATGTGACATAACATGAATACCAGTCTTTCTGCATGTGACATAACATGAATACCAGTCTTTCTGTAGTAGACATAACATGAGTAACAGTCTGTCTGCAGTAGGCATAACACGAGTAAGCGTCTTTCTGCATGTGACATAACATGGATAACAGTCTTTCTGCATGTGACATAACATGAATACCAGTCTTTCTGCATGTGACATAACATGGATAACAGTCTTTCTGCATGTGACATAATATGAATACCAGTCTTTCTGCATGTGACATAACATGGATAACAGTCTTTCTGCATGTGACATAACATGAATACCAGTCTTTCTGCATGTGACATAACATGGATAACAGTCTTTCTGCATGTGACATAATATGAATACCAGTCTTTCTGCATGTGACATAACATGGATAACAGTCTTTCTGCATGTGACATAACATGAATACCAGTCTTTCTGCATGTGACATAACATGGATAACAGTCTTTCTGCATGTGACATAATATGAATACCAGTCTTTCTGCATGTGACATAACATGGATAACAGTCTTTCTGCATGTGACATAACATGAATAAGAGTCTTTCTGCATGTGACATAACATGGATAACAGTCTTTATGCATGTGACATAACATGAATACCAGTCTTTCTGCATGTGACATAACATGGATAACAGTCTTTCTGCACGTGACATAACATGAATACCAGTCTTTCTGCATGTGACATAACATGAATACCAGTCTTTCTGCATGTGACATAACATGAGTAAACAGTCTGTCTGCAGTAGACATAACATGAATACCAGTCTTTCTGCATGTGACATAACATGAGTAAACAGTCTGTCTGCAGTAGACATAACATGAGTAACAGTCTTTCTGCAGTAGACATAACATGAATAACAGTCTTTCTGCAGTAGACATAACATGAATAACAGTCTTTCTGCATGTGACATAACATGAATACCAGTCTTTCTGCAGTAGACATAACATGAATAATAGTCTTTCTGCATGTGACATAACATGAATAACAGTCTTTCTGCATGTGACATAACATGAATAACAGTCTTTCTGCAGTAGGCATAACATGAGTAAGAGTCTTTCTGCATGTGACATAACATGGATAACAGTCTTTCTGCATGTGACATAACATGAATACCAGTCTTTCTGCATGTGACATAACATGGATAACAGTCTTTCTGCATGTGACATAACATGGATAACAGTCTTTCTGCATGTGACATAACATGAATACCAGTCTTTCTGCATGTGACATAACATGGATAACAGTCTTTCTGCATGTGACATAACATGAATACCAGTCTTTCTGCATGTGACATAACATGGATAACAGTCTTTCTGCATGTGACATAACATGAATACCAGTCTTTCTGCATGTGACATAACATGGATAACAGTCTTTCTGCATGTGACATAACATGGATAACAGTCTTTCTGCATGTGACATAACATGAATACCAGTCTTTCTGCATGTGACATAACATGGATAACAGTCTTTCTGCATGTGACATAACATGAATACCAGTCTTTCTGCATGTGACATAACATGAATACCAGTCTTTCTGCGATAGACATAACATGAGTAAACAGTCTGTCTAGACATAACATGAGTAACAGTCTTTCTGCAGTAGACATAACATGAATAACAGTCTTTCTGCAGTAGACATAACATGAAAAGCAATCTTTCTGCAGTAGACATAACATGAATAACAGTCTTTCTGCAGTAGACAAAACATGAATAACAGTCTTTCTGCAGTAGACAAAACATGAATAGCAATCTTTCTGCAGTAGACATAACATGAATAGCAGTCTTTCTGCAGTAGACATAACATGAATAGCAGTCTTTCTGCAGTAGACATAACATGAATAACAGTCTTTCTGCAGTAGACATAACATGAATAGCAGTCTTTCTGCAGTAGACATAACATGAATAGCAGTCTTTCTGCAGTAGACATAACATGAATAGCAGTCTTTCTGCAGTAGACATAACATGAATAGCAGTCTTTCTGCAGTAGACATAACATGAATAGCCATCTTTCTGCAGTAGACATAACATGAATAACAGTCATGATAACACAGTCCTCTCACTGTTGTCTTTCATGCCCTCTTGCACATAGATTCTGTCCAACGAGGAGCGACGCTCCAACTTTGACCGCTATGGGCATATGGATGAGAACCAGCCCTTTGGCCAGTCACAGCATCAAGGCTTCCGTGGCTTCCACAACAGCTTTTACTTTGACGAGTCTTTCTTCCATTTCCCCAGGTACAGGCTTACATTTGTCTGTCATTGAACTAGTTGCCTTTAGTGAGGCCATTCTTAAACATCTCCGATTATTGCATGTGGAGGTGCTATTAGGTAAAATCAAAATAAGGACTTTCAAAATCAAAGCACCAACATGATTTGGACCAAATCCTGTTGATTAAGGGAACAAGTATAATTTTTTCTGTCAATAATTACAAAACATTTATTACTCCATAGCCTCATAACTGTGTTCCTAAATATCTTTGCATAGCAGGCTGCTGTGTCCAGTCCTTAGTGAGTGGTGTAGGTTGGACACCCTCTTGTGTTGGCTTTTGTAACTGCTAATTGTAAAATGACAAAACTACTGTCACCCGATTCTTTTTTGTTGCAAGCAGGTATTTCTAGACTTTGGTCATGTTTTGAAAAGAAAGATTAATTAAATATGAATCGTTTGCTGGCTGTAGTTTCTCAAATGTGAGAATGTAGTTATCTTTCTTCTTTTCATTCCATTGTGAATGCAATACCTTGGATTGTTTGACTGTCAGTCAAGCATAATAAGCAATTTAAATGAAATCCTAATTTATTTTGTCAAGCCCAAAATCACAAATTACAAACTCTCCTCTGAGGGCTTTACAAACTGTACACATACGACATCCTCTGACCTTTGACCCTCACATCAGAACAGGACCATCTTCTCCAAAAAACACTTTTAAGGGGGAGAAAAAAAAGGAAGACGCCTCGGGGAGAGCAACAGAGACACCTGAGGGAGAGCAACAACAGAGACACCTGAGGGAGAGATGTCTGCCTAATGTCCTTTTATATTTTGAGACTTAAAGGAGAAAAATCATAGACATATCCTGTTTGATTAATAAACTAAAGTTATCTCTGAGTGAAATGAGCTTAAGAAGGCTTCCTCCCTTCATCTCTATCGTGGTGAACACACTGGAGTTACAGAATGTGAACTTGTGGTTTATGGCCAGACTGCACTCTGCAGGCTCCGTCTAAAAAAAGGCCCACTGTCTGGTTTCCGCCTCTCTTGCAGGTCAAGGGACTTTGCTGACAGCAAGTACCTGCTTCACCACACACAGTTCAACAGCGATGTGCTGCCAGACAGCCACAAGAGGCCGTACCTCATCAAAGTGACCTCTGAGTGGTGCTTTGCGTGCATCCACATTGAGCCTGTGTGGAAGGAGACGGTGCTGGAGCTGGAGCCACTGGGTAAGTCTGCTGTCACTGGACTCCCAGTCGAGCGCCCCTGCATGCTCAGGACCAGGGCTGGTCTCCCTAAAGGCTTCATAACATCAGGTTGATGTTTGCTCAGTGGCAGACCATTAGGAGAAATGTAATTTCAAGTGTGAAGATTCTTTACAAAAAACAAGCCATTCATTATTCATGAGGGTTTATTTGTTTTTTTTTTGGTTCCCGCAACAACAAGAAGAGCCGAGGGAGGAATTCAACTCACAATTGTCTGGCACTGGAGATGAATTTAAAGTTGTTGAGTTAATTCTGCCAATTAGAAGTCCAGTTTCCAGAGCCTTGAATACTTATTCTCCTCCTCAGTCTGCAATAACTAATTGGCTTGCCCTGGGAAACTATCCTGCATATGTATGTAGCCAGTGGCTTTGCTCTGCTAAAGTCATCAGTGAGAACCAGTAGAATCCAGTTTGGATACATGTGTTGCTTTTACCTTAAAGTAGCATTACTTGGCAGGACAGCTGTATTGGATTGCATTAGAATGTACACGTGTACATAGAACAAGGGGTCCCAGGTGTTTGGGTCTCTCAATGCTCCACAGTGTTTGGAAGTACTCGCTCACTTTGTTTGCCATCTGGTGCTGGGCGGGTAGCTCGCAGTGTGAAAACAGTTGCCTTCTACTGCTGCAGGCAATGAGGTGGATTGGAGGTTTGTCTTCATCCTCTCACATTTCACCCGTTGTTCATATAAAAATAAACAGTCAGTTAACGTAACCACTTTTTTAGAGTGTTAAAAATCCAGATAAAGTCATCTTTGGCTTGTTTTTCCTCCGTCACTGGCGGCATGGATACGCAGGATTCTCTTGGACACTAAAAACAGATGTTTCCTCAGAATTTCCTTAAGTAAAATCCCACTGGAGTGGTTCCTTTCAGAGACTTTGAGTGCCTCTGTTTGCTGAAAGAGACAATTCACTTTAAAATAGGATTCACATTTGTCGTGTCTATTATTATACTACTCAGTTAAAATATGTGAATTTGAGTCCCTACTTGAACAGCATCCATTTCTGGAATACAGGTGCATTTTCTGATCCATTCCTTTTGACTCAAATAAGAAATAACAAAATGGCTCCGAGCCCACAGTTTGATATCAGAAGTGTGTCTCTGTGCATGCATGTACTGTTTTTATTGTCCAAAATCCAGCTTGGCTGTATTGGGTCCTATAAAGGTCCATTTGTGCTATGACATCAGGTGTTGGCTTCGGCATCGTGGACCTGGGTTATGAGCGCCGGCTGGCCCACCAGCTGGGAGCTCACCGCGCCCCCTCCATCATCGGGCTGGTGAACGGCCGGGTGACTTTCTTCCATCAAGCTGTGGTACGAGAGCACCTGCGGCAGTTCATCGAGGACCTGCTGCCCCAAAAGCTGGTGGAAAAGGTAACCAGCGTTAATATTCAATTCAGTTTATTTTGTACAGCCCAGAAACACACACTACAAACTCCCCTCTGAGGGCTTTACAATTTGTACACATACGACATCCTTGTCCCGGGACCTCACATCGGATCAGGAAAAACTCAAAAAAATGAGTGAAAACCCTTTTACAGGAAAAAAAAGGGAAGAAACCTGAGGGAGAGAAACAGAGGAGGATCCCTAACCCTGGATGGACAGAAGCAATAGATGTCATGTGTCATGAGTTACAGCACATTCAATGAATATGACAGAAGTTATTCATAATGTACTGAGATATATATATTCACTTTAAAATCGGATTTTAAAATCGGATTTATATATATATATTTATTACTGGTAAAATACTGTACGTGTGCATCTTCAATGGATTATGAGTCAGATAATTGGATTTGTTTTGTTTCTCAGATGATTATAATAGACAATTTTGGCCTAATTTTATTATATATATTTACAAGAGGGACTGTTATTTAATTCAGCTAAAATGCATTTATTTGCTTCTCCAGATCACAGATAACAACTACCTGGCTTTTCTGGATAGCTGGCGTGTGGAAAATAAGCCCAGTGTTCTCTTGTTTGACCAAGTCCCTATTGTTCCTCTACTCTATAAAGTAAGCAATGTGTTTATTATCTCTCTCTCTCTCTCTCTCTCTCTCTCTCTCTCTCTTCTCACACTCACACTCACACTCACACACTCACACACACTCACACACACACACAGTGTTGCACAATAATTAGACTAAATGTTATACTGGGAAACAGAGAGCTGTGCAGCATGGCTCGTCAGCAGAGAGATTAGATCCGGGTGCCATGCGCTTGAGCATCTGTTTCTCATTTTTCTTTTTACTAATGAATCAATATTTACTCCTTTGTTACACAGAATTATTCTCTTTTACTGATCACAATCAAATGCTCTTACATTATTGTTTTGATAACCTAATGTCAATAAATGTGTTTGATAGAGACGGACAAAGAATATTTCAGGGACAGTTGTGCGGCCATGGGTAGCGCAGTTGTCCTGCAACCACAAGGTAGCGGGTTTGATCCCTGGAAGTGTCCCTGAGCAAGAAACTAAACCCCCAATTGCTCCTTGGGTGCTTCTCAGCAGCCCACTGCTCCTAAAGTGCTATGGATGGGTTAAATGCAGAGACCAAATTTCATGTATGCAAATGTGATTTGACGACCGTAATAAAGTTTAAGTGAGAGCACAATTTCAATCAATCACATTCATAGTTATAACGATCTAATGTATACAATTATCCGTTTTTACACTTTTTGTTTGAATGTATTTATTATTTTTGACCCTCTCCAGTTAACGGCGTTTGCCTTCAGAGACTATGTGCGTTTCGGCTTCGTGGACCAAGGAGACACACACAACACACGGCTGCTGCGGCAGTTCAACATCAACACATACGCCCCCACCATGCTGCTGTTTAAGGAGGACACAGAACACCCTGTTGACATCATACAGGTACAACAATAAATATCAATTAGCTTCCCAGTTTTTCACTGGGCGACTGTGGTGGTTAGCAAGTCCGACTTTCAATCAGAGAGTCGGTGGTTCAATCCCCGGCTCCGGTAGTCCATGTCGTTGTGTCCTTGAGCAAGACACTTAACCCTAATTGCTCACCGTTGCTGTGTCTACGGTCTACTGTATATCATGTAAGTCGCTTTGGATAAAAGCGTCAGCTAAATGAAATGCAATAATAACAATAATAATAATGTAATAATTCACTCCTTCCTGCATTACTTCAAACCCCCTGCGCTTCGTTTTCCTCAGGCCAGAGGGATGAAGCGACAGATAATGGATGAGTTCGTCTCCAACAACAAGTTCCTGCAGGTGCCTCGGCTGGTCAACCAGGAGCTTTTTGATGAGCTGTGTCCTGTCAAGCAGTTCCACCGGCGGAGGAAGTAAGACATTTTATGAGTCATAAGTTTCTTGTAGTTTATGTAATACCTTTCTTGTGCTGTAAGACTTGTTGTAAGAGGCGTCTCTGAATTGTTGGAGAGGAGAGAAAAATACGTTCAGCAAGATTTGACCATTAGCATCATGTGTAAGTGTAAGAAGTGGAAATCCTCACAGAATAGTCGGACAGCCACGGTCGGCTGCTGCAGCCGGTGAATTGACCGTGAGTGGTTTGCAGGTACTGTGTGCTGCTGATCACGGGGGAGGACCAAGCCTTTCTCCCGGGCAATAAGGCCTTCCTGGACTTTGGATCAGTGAACAGAAAGGACGTACTGCGGTTTGCTTACGTCTACCAGCGGCAGCAGCAGCCTCTCTGTCAGGCACTGCTCCACCATCAGGGTGCCCTCTCCTCTCAGGTCAGGGGCAGAAACCACTTTTATACACATCCAGAACATCCAGAATTGAAAATGTGTCAGATTACCAATATGTGCATCCTCAGACTTTGCATCTTGACTCCACTGATAGGTGGTGATTCTTGAGAGGCGGAGCCATGCCGGCAAGGTCATGTACCGCTCAGTGATTGGTGGCTGGAACGGCAGCGAGGAGGATAAGTACCGCCTCCACGAGCAGCTGGAGCTCCTTCAGAAAGACCCCACCTACCTGAGCTCGGATGCCACCCTGCCAGAACTGAACAACGAGATGGCTCCCGTAAGACGCCGCGACACACTCTCGTCTTCGTTTCCAGACCGAGTGGGCTTAGGCACTTGGGTTGTTTGATTAATCTTATTGTTTTCTGTTTGATTTTCAACCTCCCCAGATTTGTATTATTCAGTGGATGAATGCTGCCTATGATTACATCGTTCAAATATATGATGACCTTCTCTACTCAAACTGGTAAGACAACACTCAGCCAGAGAGTGTGCAGCATTTAGTGCTTTTAGAGAAAGGCTGAGTCATGCTTCTGCATCATGATGTCATAACCTGATGGGATGCATTTAGTGCGTCCCACTGTTGTGGTGATGAACTAGAATTAGAGGAAAAGTGTTTGATGTGGCCCACTGGGTGTTTTCTCCTAAATGATAGAATAAAAAAATCTACGTTTTCTGTCCTCAAGGCGAGAGATGATGCCCATCCTGTCGCTGATCTTCTCCGCTCTATTCATTCTTTTTGGCACCGTCATCATTCAAGCCTTCAGGTGAGTGCGGGCTTCACCCTTTTTTATTACTCAATAATATAGTGGTAGGCCCAAAATAATTTAATTAAAATGTCTTCATGATACTGACTCTATCTCCAATAGAAATGTGTTATTCCGCATCGTTTCAACATAACTATCTCTATTAGTCCTGATTTTGGTGTCAAGTGAGTGAAGTCCTGGCTGGACGGTGTTTCCCCGAAGATTTTAGTGCCCATACTGATTGTTTTCTTTTTGGGGTGCTTTTCTAGTGAGCCGGGTGAGAACAAACCCCGGAAACCAAAGCCAAAGGAGCAACCACAAACTGAGGAAGATGCATCGAGTAGAGCCAGTACTTCAAGGTAACGTTGTGAAGCGAACACAAGATGGACACAGAATACACCTGATGGATATACACCCCATAACCTCACAAGAAACTCAATTCATCATGATTCACATGCCTGAGAAGTAGAGTGAATAAATGTATATTATCTGCCATAAAGCCAACTGTCTGCTGCATAGTGCTTTGCTGTGATCATGCCTCCTCGCCCTACTGGCTGTGAAAGGAACTACTATAACTACAATATAAAGAATAAGGACATAACCCATCTAAGAGTTTCCTTCCCTCGCCCTCTGTCTATCTCAGCCGTCCTCCTAAGAAGGACTTTGTGGAGGTGACGGAGCTGACGGACATCACCTACATCAGCAACCTGGTGAAGCTGCGACCCGGCCACATCAACGTGGTGCTGGTGCTCACCAACGCCTCCAAGAATGCTCTGCTCAGGAAATTTGCCAAGGAGGTTTTTTCTTTTTCTGGGTAAGTCACAGCACTGCACAACATTTGTAGAGGTGTCTGTTGTTATTTATATGTATGTATAATGGTTTCTGGTTTAATTAAAAAAACTATTAGACATGTTGTGTCTCCTCGCCTAAGTGATATTGCACTCGCTTGCTCTTTTAAGTCTGTACCTTGACCGTGTTGCATATTTTTCTTTGGCCAATGCTTGGTACCCTGTGCCACTGCAGGACTCAGACCCTCCACTTCTCCTTCCTCAATGGTGATAAGCACCGCCACTGGATGCTGTCACTACTTCGCTCAACCTCTGACGCGATGCCTAGCGAGGGCCAATCGGATGAGGAGGAGGAGTCTCCCAACTATGCGGGCCACGTCCTGGCCCTGAACGGTCACAAGAAATACTTTTGCCTCTTCAGACCCGTCTTCACAGGGGACGATCCAAACGACTCCTCGTCCAAGACCTCGTTCTCCACCGACAGCAGGAGAAAGTCTCGGTCCAGGTCCAGGTCTAGCTCCCACTCTCGGTCCAGGTCCCATTCCAGGGAGGATGGGACAGGACCCAAGAGGGGCTCCAGTAGGGCCACCAGCATAGAGGTCCACCACAAGCTTGACAGGCTGGGACTGTGGATGGAGAGGCTAATGGAGGGCACCCTGCCCAGATTACAGGTCCCTGCATGGCCCTCCCTCGGTGAAACCACACCCTGCTTCACGGAGAGCTGAGGGCAAAAGCAGGTTGGATGGTCGTGGATACGCTTTGTGGTTCCAGGCATTCAGACGTTGTTAGCGTCAATATTAACACCATTTACATTGAAGTATGTTTTTAGAATTTGGTTAATGATTGAATAGAATTTGTTTATGGATATAACAATAAATATGCCACCATCCAAGTTATTGATGAAGCTAAATATCATCTTGGGTAAGTGGTACTCAAAATGTTAAAATCTGCCTTTTTGGCTGGTTTCATTTATTTTTTTTGATTTGATTGTCTGAATTAGGGGTAAAAGATCAATCTTAATACTTGCCCTGTTTTCAGCCTTAAACCACTGTAGATGTCAGTGCATGGAATATGTGGACCTAAAATGTCTCCTAAATGTTCAGTGGATTTGCAGCTGGAAGGCTTCCCCCCGGTTCTCCTACTCTGTCATTGAGTAATTTGCTGCTCGACAAATGTTTGCAGTCCATTGTAACCTGTCATCCTTATTTACTTATCGTATGCCCTTTGAGCTTCATTTGTGTCTAAATCCTACTGTGAGAAATGAAGTGTAAATTATTAAAAGAAACTCATTTTAAAACTGTTTATTTATTAAAATGTGTGGATACGATATGTAATGTTCTGTGTTGCTTCCATAAACCAAGAATGTTGAACAAACATCACTAATTAGAACTCTTGCTTCACATGAGAGAACTCAGCAGTATGTTAATTATACACACTGGTGTGTGTTTCATGCACAGGTTCAGTGCTCAGGAACACTTTCTTCATGGACAGTTCTTCAGGGCTGAAGGAGACCGGAAGCAGCTCGTCCACGCTCATCTTCAGGTACGAGCCGTCGGGCTTCGACAGATACACGTCCCAGTTTGATCCAAACTGAGGGAAGTGACAGAAATCAAATACAGAATGTAAAAGTTAATAAGAATATATCATCACAAACTGGAAACTAAAAGCTCCATGAAAAGAGAGGGTACCTCTCGTAGGAACTGCCTGCAGCCACCACACGGGGAGATAAACTGCTCCTCCAGGTCGCTGCAGGTGCACGAGGAGACAAGTGGGAAAAGGTATTTATGTGTGCAGACGCTCGACCTTAACCAATTTAAGTCTTAGAGCCAGGGGCGGACTGGGGGAAAAAAGTGGCCCGGGAGTTACTGTCAGACTGTCCCCCTCAGTACACGGTGCACTGCCCACTCAATGCATCGCACGTATCGACCAGTCAGTGGCCTACTTGGAAAAATACCCATACACTAAACATTAATTTGGATGATTACAAAGAAATTACATCAAACATGTTTTTTTTTTTAAATAACATTTGGTTCCACCAATTTGCCTGAATGGACATGGAATAAAATGAGACTGGTCCTTACTGATACTGGATACTGATACATATTATAACACCTAAAACAAAGTTAGACTGACAGAAGCGATTAGATGAGAACAAATCCACTGTCCATTACAGCACTCTTTCGAGATATTTATTCGGTGACTAATCCGTGACACTATAGCATAAAATCAGCTTACATGTGGTTCACAGCACAGGATACCATAAGACAGGATCCTGCTGACACGACCACGGTGAAAACTGTTTTGCTTCCCCTCCACACACCTGTTCCATTACCTGCCACTTACCTATATGCCCTCTTGAAGTTAATGTTCCACCCTGTGTTCAAATGTAGGAATTACATGTCTGCATTCACCCAGCGTTTCCCTCAAAGATAACAGAAAGCAGCAAACTACATTATGGCTCCAACAATGTAGAACACACACACAGTGCCGCCTTAACTGTTTAGGAGTGAAGACTCTCAGGGCGGTGTGACTTTACTATAAATTGGATGTGTGTTGTGTGAACTGATAAGTTCAAACATCTTTGGGCAATTGTGCGAAGAGAAGTCCCGGATGCAGAAAGTTATAATAGAAATTGATTTAATAAAAAGATGATGAACAGCATTTCAAATTGAATCACACTAATAACTACACAATATATATCCCAAAATATATCCCATGGGAGAGAGATATCCCACTGTATTGACCCTCCAACATAAACTCTCTAGCTCTCACTAGGAGCACTATAAAACATACTTTTCTTACAGAACCAACGGGTCAGTTTGCTCAGGAACACGATGGTTTGGTGACAGTAATGGCGACCCGAACATATCACCCAGATGCCAACATTACCTGGCTATTGCAATTGCCTTGAAGCTCCGGTAGCCTTCTGACACTGCCTTTGAGATGGCATTCCTTTCTGCACATATTCCCAGATTGTAACATGCATTCTCCACATTGCAACCTGCCAGGGACACAAGTACAGTCATGAGGCATTGAGGTGCATTTGCTTCAGAAGAATTAAATGTACACCCAAAGAGGCCTCCGTCACCAAAGGGGCGTCTGTTTACTTCTCCTCTGCTGGTCAAACAGTGACTGAACAGGTTATGGCATTAACAGCAGTGTGCCGAGCTGGGTTCCCACTGAGGTACACGTGACTGGCTCTGGTCAGTCAAGCAACATGAGCAGAAGCACTGCTTCTTTGCCTCGTTGTTGACCAGGATTTCTCAGGTCATGAGAAAGTTGAGATATGTTTTTTCCAGAGAAATGTGATTCTGCATCAATTGTGCAGCACAATAAAACTGATTAAGCAAATGATTTACTTGAATACTTTAAATTAAATCTATTACTTCTCACATGATCTCAAACAGTAGAAAAAGTCAAACAGAAGTTGATGTGTTCCCTGGTAAACATTTTCAATGCGTCCTCATACTATTCTTTAAAGTCTACATACATCTCTTGATGATTCCTTTGAGGAAACCCTTTCTGATGGCTCTAACCTGTAATCACACAGTTGTCGAGCGTCAGCAGAGCGGCTCCCACTCTGAACTTGCTGTAGGGACAGTAGGCCTGCTGCTTTGCCTCCTGCGACTGCTGGATCAGCCTCTTCACTGCGTCCTGGGACAAGAGTCCAGGGCTCTGGTCCTTCACATGCATCCCAGCAGCGCTGGACTCGACCCGGTTCATGATGGCTTTTTCTGAGTTGGTGCATGAGTCAAGTGGAGCTCAGCTTTAAATAGGAACGGGACGGAGGGAAGGGGGAGAGGGAGCAGTCAGCCAGTCGCTGGCTAGGAAGCCCAGCGCCTGTCATCATGAAGTGGGAGGCGGCTTTGTTGTTCATATACTTGGAGACCTGGCAGGATGTTGTGATGCACCTGTGTGACTTAGGCTCTGATAGAAAAACAATGATAGCGGAGACAGTTTTAGAAAATATGTATTTTTATTGTCCAGCTTGTGGAGAAATGGAGGCTTCAAAGACCAAAAGGATCCCAGACATGATCACCAACGTCTGTGACGTGGTTTCACATGTTTTCTGGAAAACACCACAAACACGGAAAATAAGTACAATAAGTCGAATAAAAAGTGCATTTAGTATAGTAGTCTTTGTATGCCAGACTTTTATTCCACAATAACCCTGAGTCTTCTCTCTCTGGTGTTATTCACTAAATGTCACTACACTGTGTAGATTATCTATGTGTTCATACTCAAGGGGTGTTTGTTATAATTATTATAATTATAATTAAAAGGCTTTGGTTCCACGAGGATCCATCTGAGTCTCCATCACATCTGGGTCACCCAGTTGATCCAGCCGAGGTAGTTTCTGACCTTGGTGTAGACGCCGGGGTAGTACGCGTAGGCACAGCCAATGCCCCACGACACAATGCCCACAAATCTACCGTTACAGATAAGAGGTCCTCCCGAGTCCCCCTGAGGATGGGGGAGGAAACAGGAGCTTGTTTTTATTCAGGTGGGATGACGAATTTCAATGTAAAACGTTAGTAAAGAGAAAAATGTAAATGCAAATATTAATATTGTTATTTCTTACCAAACTTATAACAATTGATTTTTCGGGCTCAAAACGTGATATAGTGTTTTAATTCCCTCACCTTGCTGAGCTAGAGTCCACAGGTTGGGACAAATCTACATCATGAAATTTGTAATAAATGTAGTCAGACCACCTTCTTCGCGTCAATCTTTTTTCTCTTCTTTTCAATCACAGCACGAGTCTGTTTTAGTCGTCAGCTCACGACACAATCTGGTGAATCAGTTAATGACTATTATTATTATTATTATTATCTGGCAATAGCAAGGTGGTTTTCCTACGCTGTAGTGTGCAGATGAAGCATTGTGTAAAATATATAATGCTCACAGGTTCCAACTTTTTAAGGAGATAATGTGAAAGTGAATGAGGTGTTTCCATTTTAGTTAACTGCCCCTGAGTGGCCAATAACACAATAAATGCAGTTTTAACAATGCCAGAGAAATAGGTTTCAGTCAGGTGGAAGTCCTAAAAACTATTGTTTTGTGACCACATGTGACATCTCATGTTAACAAAACATGATTTCACCTTAAGGCCTCACCTGACAGGAGTCCTTCCCCCCAGAGAGAGAGCCAGCACAGATCATGTTGTCTGTGACCCTGAAGTAGTAGTAGTACCAGCAGTTGTTGAAGATGTCTACATCCACAGACTTCAGCACTGGGGACAGCTGGTAGCTGTACAGCCAGGTCACCCCCCAGCCACTAACTGTGCACTGGGAAAAATCGGCCAAGGGCGGGGAGTCTGGGTCCGGCAGAGAGGCCAGCTCCACCGTGTCGTTGATGTCAGCTGGACGGTCCAACTGACCCACAGAGAACATAATAGGAGGGTTAGGGTTATCATTATGATTATTACTATTATTATTATCCAGCCGTCAGCTCATGCTGAAGGGAGCACTGTACATTTTCACATTTGCATGCAGTTGTGAGTAAAGAGGGTTATTTCTCTTCTAAATGACTGCGCTGTTATCTGTGCTACTGACTTATGACTCTTAGAAACTGCATACAAACACTCATAATATATTATAAAACAGAATACAATGAGGAAAACAGAGCAGATGGAGGCAGAGGAGGATCAATGTGAAGCTGATTATTGAATAAAGGGTCTTGACCATGTCTGGTACGGATCATTTGTTTCAATGGCAAAAGTGTTAAACATCCCCAATATGCACAATACAAAATCAATGAGTAAGTATTTACTGACTGAAAGTTCCTAAAGGAGTGTTTTCATGGAGTCACAGGCAGGTCAATATGAGCCAACAAATAGAATCAATAATAATAACAATGAGACTGTCAGAATAGTAGTGTTTTTGAGTGATCTTTTACTTTTAACAAAGTATTTTACATCGTTGTATTGGTTATTTTACATAAGTAGTATGGTATATATAAATAGTATACTTTATCCACGACTGGCTAGACTGCAGACATTAATAAACAGCTTACATTTTATAAATTGCATCTGTGTTTATCATAATATGAAAAATTAAATACATAATTTAGAAATGTAAATATTTGTACATGCATATTCATCATGGTCTTGCGGTCACAGACTCATTTCTGTTAACCAGAAATAAAATCAGTGTCTGAAACCAGTTTCAACTCATGCCCCAAACCACAGGATCTCTATCAAATCCATATCTGTATCAAAAGGCCTGTGCCCTCACCTTCAGCAGCATGATGTCATTGTCAAACGTCCAGGGTTGGTACTGGTAGTGCCGAATAACCAAGGACACGCTGAACCACTGCTCCGTACCCTCCTCCTTGCTGATGTCATGCTCACCCAAGACCACTTGGATAAGTTGACTCCTAGCAGAGCACATAAAAGCCAAAGGACGAGACCTTACGGACCAGACTATCCCATGACTCTCTCAGAGCCACATCGTTGGTCCAGATCATTCGAACACACAGCTCTGAGATTCAAACCCAAGGTGCAGTATGTGTCCCAGGTGAAGAGCTGCAGTGACTCACGGTCTCCAGCAGTGGGCGGCAGACACCACCCACTGCCTGTGGATGAGGGTGCCTCCACAGAAGTGGTAGTTCATGAACCGGATGGAGGCCTGGTACTTGATGGAGAGGGGTGGCACCTCTATACCCCCGATGATTCTCGTCCCGGACACGCCTAAGAGCCGAGCGACACACAGAGACAGAGAGGTTCTATTCTATAATATGAGAAAAGCTCCTAGCTTTGAGTTTTTACTGAGGTGGAGCTCCATGAAGTCAGCCCTGTGGGATTGAAGGTTCCATAAAACAGTGTGTCACGCACATCTCCTCAGATGGCTCACCTGTTAGGGGTACAACAAGCAGAAGGAGCACTGGGAGGGGACAGGATGGAGCCAGGTTCATCTTAGGAGCTACTGAAAATAAGTAAAAGAAATAATAGAGGTGATTTAAAAGAGTAATATGAGCACTTTGTCAATCACAATAACCAAAAGTATGAACGAGAACAAATGGTTTCACTGCTGCACATCTGATGGCACATTTCAGTGTTTTCTGTTCCAGTCTTACCAAACGCCACATGTCAAGAAGTTATTCTTGAAAACACCTTTGAACTTCTACATCACCTGTTTTATTGGTAGAGCCCACAGTCAGACACTAGGTAAGCAGGGGGACACTTCTTCTTCATTGCAGTGCTGAAATAAGAGGTTCTTTGACAAAGAAGTCTCACCTTTTCCAGAGTCCAGTCAGAAAACAGTCCCACCATCCACACAGCGGCCCGCTCCTCTCCCAGTAGAGCTGGAGAGCTCTCAGGCCTCTTTTATACTGTAACCATGCTCCTCACCAGCTTTGTTCCTGCTATATATCTCAGCACATACAGGGAGCCAAGAGTGTGACCTAGTACATGATTTACCCTTCTCTTTCATTACATCTCTCTTTCTCAGGCCTTTGTTCTCATCGGTTCAGCCTATTGTTCAGTGGTGGAGACAAAGTGAAACTTGAAACCCAACTATCCACAGAAATGACACAATATACTCTTCAGACTTGTGTATCCAATTATGCACCAGAGAGCCTTGTCTGTGTGTGATATAGTTGCCCCCTAAGGTTCTACCTGAGACATAGCAGGAACCCTGCTTGCTGTAGTTGTAGGAGTGAGTGACTGAACATCTTTCGTGCCTCAAGGGTCCAAATCAGGGGCCCAGCCTGTGTTCATGCTGAGCAGTCGGCTCCAGCAGGATATGCGGCCCTATAACTCATCTGCAGTCGCCTTCTTCGCCTCTCAGAGTGTTCCAGGTGTCACTTTCAATTAGTTTCCCACCAGTTTTGTTATTGTTTTTTTTCATTCTTAGTTCGCGGCCACAGGGGCATTCGGTCTGTAAGCCATCAGCTTCATGGCGTCTCCAGTCCCCAGCTCTGAAGGTGGAATGTGATCGCGGGCCCCGCTCTCCCTAAGGTGCAAAGCTGAGAGGACACTAGATAGATGGATGGATAAATAGATAAAGAAAGACTTTGCAAAAATGCAAAGTATATGTAGGGTAAATATGCAAAGGCTATTGATGGGGGCGACGGGCGACTGTGGCTCAGTGGTTAGCAAGTCAGTCTTTCAACCAGAGGACCGGGGTTCAAACCCTGCCTCAGCCAGTCCATGTCGTTGTGTCCCTGAGCAAGACACTTAACCCCCAGTTGCCCCCCGGGCGCTTCACGAGGCTGCCCACTGCTCCTTAAAGGATGGGTCAAATGCAGAGGATAAATTTCCCCACTGTGGGACTAAGTGTGGGACTAATAAAGGGGTTTCTTCTTCTATGTTCTCCACCACTGTTCCAGATGGTCCTGTTTGCAGCCAATGATGGAGCCGGCCTTCTTAACCCCAATTTGTTAAGTCTGTTGGTGTCTCCGGCTCCAATGCTGTTCCCCCAGCAGACTATGGAGAAAATCTCCACCACAACCGACAGGTAGAACATCTCCACCCCAACAGACTGGTAGAAAATCTCCACCACAACCGACAGGTAGAATATCCCCACCCCAACAGAGTGGTAGAACATCTCCACCACAAAAGACTGGTAGAACATCTCCACCACAACCGACTGGTAGAACATCTCAACCACAACAGACTGGTAGAACATCTCAACCACAACAGACTGGTAGAACATCTCAACCACAACAGACTGGTAGAACATCTCCACCACAACAGACTGGTAGAACATCTCAACCACAACAAACTGGTAGAACATCTCCAACATCTTGGTGTACACATTGAAGGATCAAAGTTTCCTCAAGAAAAAGAGTTGCCTCATCTCCTTCTTGTAGACAGCGTTGATGTTGTTCTTCCAGTTCAGTCTGCTGTCGATGAAGACACCAGGAACTTGTACTCCTGCACCATGTGATGGAGACCCCCAGGAACTTGTACTCCTGCACCATGTCCATGTCCTCTCCAAGAACTGTCAGCGGTCGTGGAGCTATCTTCCTGAAGTCGACCATCATCTCTCTGGTCTTGGCCATGTTCAGAAGCAGGTGGTTTCTTCCGGCCCACTCCACAAACTGTCCTGTACTCCTCCTCCCGTCCATCCCTAATACACCGACCACTGCAGAGTCATCGGAGAACTTCTGCAGATGGCACGACCCTGTGTTGTACTGGAAGTCAGTGGTGTACAAGGTGAACAGGAGGGGAGACGGAACAGTTCCCTGTGTGGCTGGAGTACGCGGCCAAGTCTGACAAACTGTGGTCTGCCTGAAAGTTAGATGAGATGATTGCTCCTCTCACATCTGTCTGTTCAGTATGAAGGTTAGCTTAGCATAAAGAGGAAGCAGAAGCTCCCTGTTTCTGTTTTAAACTAAATATCATGGGATTAATTTACATTGTCAAGAAACAAACTCCCTACAGAATGTAACAGTAATATAGTTAGTGATTATGTGGAGACCCTTTTGAGAAAATATGTTTTTCTGTAACTTTTGAAAAGTAATCAATCATATTGTAAAGACTGACTTCAGGTCAAATATAATATTTCCAAAATGTTTGCATGAGTCATACTTCGTCTGCATTAATAAAAAGAATAAGCTGACATCTGAAGGTGATACAGGTGAAGTCGGCAGGAGCCAGGATACACCTGCCAGTCAGAGGCCACGCCCCTTCTACTGTACGGAGCATCAATTATTTACCTGGCTCTAAATGTGGACAAGAAGAGGTCAGGAGAGACTCTCCAACTGCTGCTGATGATGAAGATGATAATAGTGATGATGATGGGGCTGGCAATAATGAGTTATTATCTCTGTAGACAGATGACTCATACTCATACAGAGACACACTTGTGTGGCTCATCTGCGTAGAATACCTCTGTACTGTTGTAGTGTGACTCAGATGTGGTTCTCCCCACAGATATCCACACACACACACACACACACACACACACACACACACACACACACACACACACACACACACACACACACACACACACACTCACACTCACACTCACACTCACACTTGAAGCTCTTGATGACACACAGCAGATTGCTGTCCCGTATGGATGAAGCTCTTGTTGCTCTCTTTCCTCTTCCATCAACGCTGCAGTGTTCCTCCCTGGTTCTGCATGTCATGGTGAGGATGAGGTGTAAACTCAAGCGACTCCTGTTATCACACAGGGCCGGCAGACCGGAGCAGAGGACGCTGGTTGCTGGCTGCATGGTTCAGCTGCTGTTATGGTGTAGGATAATAACCGCTATAAGAGTGATGATGAATCTGCTCATGAGTTTATGTTCTGTGCTACTGGACCTCATGGCAGTCCACAGTGAGTACACGTTCTTTCAGTTTTGAAAACAAAATGTGCGAGGATTTTTTTTAATGTTCTGTTGCAATATGATGGTCTTTTCATTCAATAAATGTTAAAGAGGTGGCCTGAATCAATACTTGTGATGATGAAAAATGCATGTTCACTTCTTTTGCTGATAGTTGGATGAGAAGACCAATACCGCACGTCTCATGTCTGTGCAGCCAGTTAACTAAGCTTAGTTTAGCATAAAGACAGGAAACGAGGGAACCAGCCGTACCTGCTATTTACAGCAACCTAAAGGACACAGTTGTTCAATTCAATTCAGTTTATTTTGTATAGCCCAAAATACAAATTTGCCTCTGAGGGCTTCACAATCTGTACACATATGACATCGCTGTCCCGGGACCTCACATCGGATCAGGAAAAACTCCCCCAAAAAATAGTAAAAACCCTTTTACAGGGAAAAAAAAGGGGAAGAAACCTTCAGGAGAGCAACAGAGGTGGATCCCTCTCCCCGGATGGACAGAAGCAATAGATGTCATGTGTACAGAATCAACGTAACAGAGTTATAGCACATTCAATGGATGTCACAGAAATTATTCATGTAATGAGTAGTAGGCCAACATACTTGAGCTATGTTTCAACATCAGTAGTTTAAATGTCCACTCTTCATCAGCTTTGAGAGCACTGACTTGGAACAACTTCAGCAATTGTCAGTCTCTGAAAACGGCGTCAAGAATAATATTACATTAATATTAATATTACATCAATCCTTTTTACGCCATGTAAATGCTTTTGTTTTAGGTTATGTGTTCATGCAGGGCCGTATAGTAGGGGGTCAGACCGCTGCACCAAACTCCATCAAATACATGGTGTCCCTGCAGAGCACCAGGGGCCAACACTTCTGCGGCGGGTCCCTGGTTCACAGGTACTGGGTGCTGACAGCAGCACACTGCAACATCGGGTAAGAATGACTTTTCCTGTTGTGCTATCATCAGGTAAAACACGACTTGCTCTGCAGAACTAACAACATAACCAGCACATGTTTTCTTCAGCTCTGAAGACACACCCGTCCTCAGGTATTCAACCGTCCAACAAGCAGTTCTGATGAAGCATCTAACAATGATGATCATGGTCAACACAATGACTGCTAAAGCATATTAGCATTGTTATGCTCATAGCACCGCTATGCTGATTAGTCATGTACGCTTTTCATTTTATTAACCATAAACTAGTTGATTAAAGGAAGAATCAATGAATAGATTCTTTTCAAATCCCCTTATCAATCTGCTTGCTGCTTGGTCAGAGTAAACCTGATGCGGTCAAGTCAACTGACCTTGGCACATCATCAGTGTGTGTGTGTGTGTTAAGAGGGATATTGTCTGGATCCAGGAAATTGGCTGTATTTCTGCTGCCTGCACACAGGAAGCTATTGTATGCTTGCAGCAACACTTCTGGCTTCAGGTGTCTTTGTGACTTTGAATACTGGTCAAGATTTCTCATGAATGCCGTTTCACTTTTTTGCTTATGATATACTGATATAAAATGCTTTCCTCAAATATAAAAGTATTAATAAATCACAATCATGATGATCAGCAACAATGACATGTGAAAGCTGGTGCTGTCTTAGTGGATTCATGTGACGTAAAATGTCTTGTAGGGCAGAGAACATGATGATAGTGGCGGGTGACTACATCGTAAATAGCTTTGAGGGCACTGAGCAATACGCTAAAGCCCACCGGCTGGTCCCCCACCCCCTCTACAACAGGAGCACCAACAATGCTGACATCATGCTTATTAAGGTACTGCACACACAGTGCAGACATTTGACAATCGGGAGCACATATTATTGTATATTTTGGTAATGTTTGAGAAGATAGTTGTACTACATCTCTGAAAGTCTCTTCTGATTTCCGGTGCAGTTGCGGGCCCCCATGGTGCTGAACAGATTTGTGTCGCTGGCGCCTCTCCCCAGGCAGGGCACCGGAGTGGTGGAAGGCCTGGTGTGTCGGGTGTCCGGGTGGGGTTACAACAATGAGGGAGGAGGCCAGGCCCCCTTCACCCCGAGGACGGTCACAGTGCCCATTGTTTCAACTGCAAGGTGTAACAGCAGCGAGTCCTATAATGGAAACATCACGGCCAACATGATCTGTGCCGGCTACAGGACCGGGGGAAGAGATGCATGTAAGGTACAGATGCTGTCATGCTGCGTTCACTGGGAATGGATTTAAACTGGTTCAGCTCTCAGGTGAATGGGTGCTGCACATCAATGGCTGCCGCATTGTGAAAACATGATAATTTGATCTTTGAACAGTCATTTAATCCATTTTGAAATCTAAACTCTCCAAGGTGCCGGCCTTCGTTCCCAGTGTGTATTAGATGGCGCCGGGTCGCCCTCTTTTCATCAGCTCACATCGCAGCCAAACAATAACTCGTCCCCTTGGCAGCGTGAAGATATTCTGTTCATCACGTCAGTGTTGGTTCAGGTTTTTATGAGGTGGACACGGTGGCCCACCTCAGGAAGCGTATAAGTTATTATAGCTCCAGAAGAGAGAGAACAGCACCAGGACTGAACACACTGCTGTCATTTTGAAGAGCCACAAACAGCAGATGCTCTGAGTTGGGTTTTGGTATCATGAGAGAATTTTGATGTGAGAAGGAAATGCCATGAAATATAATGTGTGATATACCAGCAAAGACAAAGAATGGCTAGTTAAAATGTCTCCTCTGTATCATTGCGTGCAGCACCATCGAGGACATTAACAGACTTACAGTAACTGATGAGAAGCTCAGATCTCTTGTTTCTGCATGAATCTGTGTGGCGTGGCCACTGATGAAGGCGTCGTCTCCTTCCTGCAGGGAGACTCTGGCGGGCCGCTGGTGTGTCGGGAGGTGGTCTACGGAGTGGTCTCCTGGGGCAACGGCTGCGGTGATCCTCAGTTTCCAGGAGTCTACGTGGCCGTGTCCAAATTCCGCCAGTGGATAGATCAAACCATCTACGGGTCACATGTACGCTGCAGCAGATACGAATGAAGATGACGACAGAACAAACAGTAAAGTAGCCATTCATGCCTGAGGGACATGGACCAAAGCTGGAACAGTGGAAAATATGAAGAGCTTCCTTTAGACCATGCTCTGATTATTCTGATCATTTTGTAATACCAAAGTGATGTATTTTATGTTATAAAAGGATCTGAAGGGTCTGCTTCAGTGGGCACTTTATAAGCCCTCATATGTAATCCAGTGATGTCAAATTCATAACTTGTAAAAAAACAAAATACAATTTTATGGCAATAAATATTCAAATGTAAAGAATGTGTAATGTTGAGTCAGTTTTTTTAATTGTATTTGTATGCATCAGTGCACCTTAAAGGCCTTGGAAAAACTTTTTTTTTCTTACTTTGAGCCATGAGGTCATACCAAGGTCACAGCAGTTTGGCTTCTTTCACACATGACATTTATCTATTGGTGTTTTTGTCTGTGCTCTCCTCACTGGTTTGAAGTCACAGATCCCCCAAAAAACAGCGTGGATGCATGAAGCGAGAAGTTTGTACTGTTTAGCGGCCAGATAGTTTGATTATTCCACCGAGCTTTCATATGACAAACACATCACAGCATTAACTGCTGGGTCTAAGTTACTTTAACCCTGTTTGAAACCTTTTCAAAGTTAGGGAAGAGCTGTGAGGTCTGTTAGGGACACAACACATGAAGCAGCTCGTGAAACCAGGGCACTGAAGGAAAAACACACATTCTACTGATGAAAAGGTGAATTTGATAGCAATACAAAGCAATCACACTAAATTCAGTCCACTCAGGGATTTATGACCGTGAGATGTGAACTTGGTGGCTAATGATAGCATGTTAGCTTCAGATAGACAAGGGGCTCCCCATGTCCCTTTGTGACTGTTCTCCACTTGTGTTGCAGGATCATCCAGTGATAGGGGCGACTGTGGCTCAGTGGTTAGCAACTCGGTCTTTCAATCAGAGGGTCGGTGGTTCAAACCCCGCCTCAGCCACTCCATGTCGTTGTGTCCCTGAGCAAGACACTTAACCCTAATTGCTCACCGTTGCTGTGTCTACGGTCTAATGTATACTGTATATCATGTAAGTCGCTTTGGATAAAAGCGTCAGCTAAATGAAATGTAATGTAATGATAGTCATTTTGAACTGAATTAGTGCTTGTGCTGTTGTTTTGGGGTTGTTGTTGTTGAGTTGAGGATGTCTATTCCAGTTTTTTTTCACATCACATCTCATTTTCCATCCCTTCTCTCCTCCCTTTTCTCATTCTTCTTTCCGATGTTATATTGACACAAATATTCGTTGAGGTTTTGGCTTTGAGGAAATAGACTATTATTGTGTTTAATCTCAATGTTCCGCTCATATATACACACAGTTTTAAAGCAGGTGTTTAAGGTACACATATGTAAAAAGTTATTATTTCCTTGTCATTCAATATGGGCAGGTTTGTTTAAGTGTACTAATGAATGAAAACAATCAATACAGAAGCCAACTGTGATGACAGTATGGCCAGATGTTGTGATAACATTATTTAGATGTGAAAGATGAGCTATAGGCGTGTCATGGCTGCACCTCTATGAATAGTTGACATGTGCTGCAGGCTCAGATATCACCTTTCCTTCTATTGTGTCATAATGTGTGGTTAAGTTCCCTTTGAGGAACAACAAGCTGTGTTGAGACCAGCGGCCCTACTGTCTGTGTTTCACGAGTAGACAGATTCCTGTGAACCAGGGAGGAGCTGAAACCCATAACATCCCAGAGGGCTGTGTTTAACACAGCAGCCCAATGTGTTTCTTTAATTTCACACCAAGTGTGACGTTTTATGGATAGTATCATAATGAATCATCAACTCATCGATTAAAACATGTACAGTCAAAGGTTGTAGCTATTTGTAAGAACATCTTAATACGATGTTTTACCAGTTACCTGGATCATTTACTGAGTGAAACCTGAAGTTTATCTTCAGCCTCCATCTTGGCCTCAGCCTATAAGCCTGCATGTGTAGCTCTGTAGATGGAGGTGAACACTGGTGAACACTGGTGAACACTGGTGAACACTGGTGAACACTGGTGAACACGGGTGAACACGGGTGAACACGGGTGAACACGGGTGAACACCTCACAGAGTCGATGTATTACAACTGGAAGTGCGCCATGGGGCTAGCAGTCCCCTCCCAGCCTATAAAACACTGCCATCCTCTGGTGAGCCTGCCGGATGATGCTCAAACACCCTGCCGCCCAATAAATCGCCAAAATTGTAAAATTTGTAAAAAGGTTGGTAGATCTGCCATCAGCAACTGGTCGACTGGTGGCGCGTAAACGACGTCTTAAAAGACGTGAACTGGTTCACATGTCAGTGCCATCTCTGGATGTAAAGTCGCCATTTGTTTGATTGCCTCTGAATCCCGGAGAGTGGAGCATTGGGACACCACGACTCCGACTGGAGGCTTCTCCGGGCTACACTAGAACCCCCGTACAGCTCCCTCCCAGGGCTCCCTGGGATCCGGGCCTTTCATCGCTCCTCTATTTGCATTTCTCCCTCAGATATTCGTGCGACGGGTTCAGCCGCTCGGAATCAGCGGGCGCTCCACGCTGTTGCGCGCCTCCATTTCCAAAGCAATGCGCGCACACATAAACACTGGACTTTTTGAATAATGTTAGCGAAGCTCCGCGAGCGAGAGAATTAAGGACCTTTCGATTATTATCTGTTATTTCTGTTGCGTTCCTCCGGAGACAGACACGTGTCTTGGGGAAACAGATCGTGCCAGCAGATTGCGTCGTTGTTTTTCTCCTCGCTTTTGTTGGTGGCAGACAGCGGCTTGAAGCTGGGCGACGAGCTTCACATTTCAGCTGGAGCGCCCGGTGATAAAGACGCGTTGGAGATGTCGGAAGTGCTGCCTTTCAACGAAGACAAAATGAGTCATTATGGAAATGAGGGCGACGAGGGACACCTTTCCTTCACCTGCCGTCTTCAAGACACCAACTTCTTCAATGGATCTCAGAACAAACGTCCGCCGAAACTCGGACAAATAGGCCGGAGCAAACGGGGTAATGATGTAATTGGCGTTTTGGTTTGCATGGTGATGTGTTGAATGCGCACGTAGGTTCTAGTTGACCATAATTAGGATGTTCCCTGCGCTGCCAGAGGCAACACCTTTGACTCTGAGTGCTGCCGAACCGAGCCCATCGGAGACACCGGCTGTTGTCTGCATGCGTGCGGGATGAGTGTTTTTAAATATTTGATTCGCATTGCAACACAAGTTGGTTGCGCAGTGCGTGCTGTTAAATGCCTTTTGAATGCTACTCAACAGAGTTGTGCTCAATGTCCCCTCCCCTAGGGTTGAAATTGATTTGGTTTGTAATTATGATTTTTGTGTTTGCATGACACATTTAGGCTGTTTGTTTGTTTGGCTTTGTGCATCCCGCATTCCTAATGAAACCTATAAGATGGTGCTTGAGATGTGCGGCTCACTTGTGGTCACATGCATTGACAGCAGACACGGTTGCATGAACAGTAGCGCAGCCACCACACGACCAACATGGAACCCAGGCAGACGTGTAAGAATTGCATGTGCAGGCGCTGAAGACCCGCAGACATTTAGACGTGCACGTTCACAAATGTGCATCGCACACACAGACGCACACAACCGGGCTAATGGTTATCTTTTTGAATACTCTTACTCTCTCATGCATACATGCACACACCCTGCTGCTCATGCAGTGCAGTGCTAATGGTGTGCTTTAATGCCCCCTTGTCGGCCGGTGGGGAATTCTTCAGCCACCCACCAAGATGAGCCTCCCTCATTAACGCTCTCCATGTCATCCACAGTTGTGATTGAGGATGAGAATGGCGACAACGAAGCACTGAAAAATGGAACAGAGAAGACCCCGGCAGAGGCTTAGAGCGCTCGGCTCAACACCCCCAAAAGACACTCTTAAAATTTTGTATGGCAATGTTGACCAGTTTTAATCCAAAGACATTGTATATAAGCACTTTCTCTCATGTGGCAGCAAGCAGCACTTCCACACCCTCCTCACCCAGTCAGTCATGGCCATTCGGGTGACACGCACTGGAAAGGGTGGGAGATGGCAGCGAAGGAGACCCCCAGATGGACCCCCCAACACACAGACACACATATACACACACACACCCTTGATTGCAGGGATTTGCCATAAATCAAAAAGCGGGAGAAGACAACAAGAGGGGGGACGAGGTAGAGGAAGGAGGCGACGCTGTCAAAATGCAGAAATCAGGGACAGGATACAGAAATAAATCTAATATAAAAACTAAAGCACACACTTCTACTATATCTTATGAATCAAACCTATGGTACCATCGTTTCTGCTCTTCATTTTGATCGAGGGCAACTGAATAACAGAGTTTGTAAATATGGAAAGGTTAGCCCATATTTTCTTGCACAAAGTGAGAAAGTGGTTTGTTCTCTGTGTTGAAGACTTTATTTATTGATCCTTTGGAATATGTCTTTTGCAGTGACTTAAGGCTCGAGGGAGTGTTCTTTTGTATGCCGAGAACTCGGAGTGAATGGGAGTGACATTTATTTTACACCTAACAGTTCTCGATGTTGCCTGAGTGTTTTTTGTTACCATACTTTGCAGCTAACGAGTCATTTATATCCAGTGTACCTCCCACCTGTTTGTAAACTTCCCAGGCATTCACCTGGATTGGTTAATACTGTAACTTGACTGTGCACATCCTATTGATAAACTATTTATATTGCATTGTGCATTATTGTGTGTGCCAAAACTCATGAGGAATAATACTGTACCAGATGACTTATTTTTGTGTGCTTCATACATTAACTCATACAATTCAGTTGTTTTGTTGGGTCGCCATTTTTTAGGGCTCTTTCTTAAACACTGATATACCAACTCATGCATGGCAAATATGAAATCATGCATGCACGGCAGAAGCTCTGAAACTTTGTGTATTCTTGAAGCACCTCGTATACAGCTTTGAATGAAACAGAAAGTCTTAATTCTGCGTTGTACTGTACAATTCACACTGATTTGTACAGTGGCCTAATATCTTGTAATAAAGATTATGACAAAGTACGACTTATTGTTTAGTGTTAATTACTGTTTAGTGTTGATTGTGGTTTCAGGAATGATGTACTTGATGTTACTTTTTGTTTTTTAAACTAACTGTTTTAAAACTGTAGCAAAAACACAAACAGTTTTGTATCAGCAAGATGAAGACTCACAAGCTTGGCTCCTTGTACAGTCTCTTCATTGTTACTGGATTGCCTATCTGTTTGACAAGGAAGGTCAAGTCAGCATTTTCCACTGTGAGAAAGTAGCATCCCATTCTTTGGAAATCTCAGACAGAAAATGGGGAGAAAGATTAGCCAAAAATCCCATCAAGAATTTGAAATGCACACTCATAGAGAGTTGAGACTAAATAGCGCAACAGACGACGATATCAGAAAGTATTGCAAATGATTTTGTTCGGAGAAATGTACAACATTGCGTCCCAATGCAATAAATGTGTGTTTGCATCTAAAATCTCGGCGCCTCTCTTTAATCAAGTCCTCTCTTTGACTCCATCGCCAGAGATGTGAAGGGTTCCGGGGCACCGAGGCGTGAGGGACATTGATGAGACGTGACATTTGCCGCTTTGCTGTGGTGACTAAATGATTCATGCCGTGTGACGAGCCTCTGTCAGCGTGAGGCATCTTAAAGCCGGACCGCCGGGATGCGAGCTGGGAGCACATGCATGCTGCCAACACACACACATGCACACACATTCAGCTCCGACTGCAGGCGAGACTAGAATACAGCCTCTCTCCCTCCCAGTCTTGACAGACATGAAAGGGGCTGCCTGAGCTGGGTACCATGGTAACAGATGCACCTTCCACTCAATGGGCGCTGCACTCGGTTTTCAGTGCAACAGTCTTCCCTGAGCCTCGGCGTGATACCATCGCTCTCTTTAATGGAAAGTTCTTCATCCTCGTATCTCTGCCCTCTTCTCTCAAGAAGTGGCGTGACTGCATTATCCCGCCAAAATAGTCCCTTCTTCCGAGGCGGCAGTGAGGCATGACGCTGGCGCCTGCTGCAGGAACATCTTCCCCCTCATGCAGAATGAGACACTTTACATTCAAGGAGCAATGTTCAGGGAATTTTCTGTGCGATGGATCCTTTCATCCAAAATGTTGCAGTGAAGGCGGGATGTAAATGGGTTGAGCTCGGCTCAGATCAGTAAACAAAGGGTCAGACAGTGTTCACACTGCACCTCTAGGACTAGTAACATACTGCAGAACATCACAATCCATTCATTAATTTGAAATGACAATTTGTGGTGCACATATTACCATTATTTGTCTTTCAGTCAATTTGAGGGTGCATTGCTATTTGTTTATTAAAGTTAGCCATGTTAGCCGTCAGCGGTCCATATGTCTGAAGGCAGATATGATCTGATTTTCATATTGAGCACCTTTAAGTTTTGTTGCATTTGTAGTTATGTCCTACTTTTCTCCTTGTTGCATAACTTTGCCATATACAAATACTGTCCACGTCATGAGCGCCTATGATAAACACAAAGGCAACTGCACATGTGACTGATAGGAAGTCGTGAACCAATCATCAGCATTCGGCATCTTTAGGCTCAGGGGACAGGTGGATTCTTTGAGGCATCGTGAGGTGACCAATAGTGTTACAAAGATGCCAGGTTCAGGTGCATCAGTCACAAACGCTGTGAAATGTCAAAAAGCATGACGGCAAAGTGCATTATGAGGGACAATCACCACTGACGGAGGTCAACAACCACACATTTAAGCGTATAAGCTTCTCTATACAGAGGGATCGTTTAAATACAGTCCCCTCTGACAGATAATCTATATACTGTATCAATTTGTCGATATCAAACTGACATTTTTAAATAAGAAAACTAATAGTGAACAATTGACAAATTGAGTCTGCAGCAAGACTTTCTAATATATAGATTGTAATGCAACATTTCGATTTGGATTCCACATAAGATTCTCTATTGCATGTGAAAACTTGAGCAAAAAACAGTAATACTGTATTTTCTATAATTGTGTATCTAAAAAAAGTAAGATCTCAGATATTTATGAAATGTTGTTGTGGTTTCTTTTGTTACAGTTTTTTTTCGACTTAATTTCAATGTTTTAAAAAACATAACGTTAGATGTGAAGCGTGCTCTAACATAATGAAACATGTAGATGAAAAGTAACAGTAGTGATTGTAATCACCATATACATATATCATATACAGTAAGTAACCAAGCAATGCACCTCCTTTATCGATGCATTTCTATGAAAGAATATGCTTACGGAAAAGAAAAAAAAGAGAAGATAATGAGAGAGAGAGAGTTGTGTTTTTATGTAATCTCCCGATCAGCAGTCGGTTGGATCATTCTTGTGGTTATAACCATGTCTCCTGGGGAGGAGCTGAGGCCGATTTAAGGTTCCACATACTGCTGTGCTTGGTGAATTATATCTAAAACACTAAATCTAAAATCTGGTTAAAATCCTGCAATCACGGAAGAGGAGGCCTTGCCCAACCGCAAATATCTAACCTGAAGGAGCATCCAAATATCCATCTCGTCACCTGAGCCACAATCTGCTGCCTACTCTCTGATATCAATTCAGATTCCTTTTGCTCATCTGCTCCCAAGTATTGGTAGACAGCAGCTGCACACTGACAAGATGCTCAGTTCAAGTGCTGTTATCACAGACGTGCAGCAGATATACTGCACACCTCATGCTGCACGGATATGTTCACATTAAAGGGTTTTGGCTGGGTGACCATCGCTGTGAGAAAAGGCTCACAATTACACTGAAGAGAGAAGAGAGCCTCCATTATTGTAAGTTATGTAATGCAAGCTCTCACCCATAGGCTGTCACTATTTGGACAATGTTGTGGCAAATGGGTTTGGTGGTGAGGAGTGATGAGAGGCTCGTTACTGCTGCTGAAAGGAGGGAAGCGGATCTGCTCTGACAGGTGCAGGAGAAGAGACCTGACATAAGGGCACTGTGAAGGAGGGAAGTAGATAAGGGAAGGAGACCGGTGAGCCACATAGGTCACTGACTCAAGGGGTGAGGGGGGCACTCCCTGCAAGCCCTGTGTTTGCTGAACACACACACACACACACACACACACACACACACACACACACACACACACACACACACACACACACACACACACACACACACACACACACACACACACACACACACACACACACACACACACACACACGCTGAACACACACGCTGAACACACAAGTTGTCATTGAGGAAACCCAGCACTCGCCTCTGCTGCTGGATCTCCTGCATCTGACCTTTGTGTCGCAGCACGCTGAGCCGCTCACAGGGAACCTCCTCCTCTCTTCCAGGGAGCAAATCAATGGGCTTTTATATATGATGCAGTAATAAGATATTATAATCCTTTATTAGTCCTGCAGCAGGGACATTTACAGGAGTACAGCAGCATACAGACAAATGCAAAAACAAACAAGTAATAAACAATGCAGGATATTAAGTAAAAAAGGTAAAAAGAATCCACAATAACTAAAATATAACTCCAAATATGATATGTGCATGAGAATACATTGCATATTTATATTGCACAGATTATAATGTGTCTGACAACATGTGCATCTTATTCCACTGCACATGTGCATTTCTTATCTTTGTGCACATGTGCAGACGTTGGTGTATTTATTCAGATTGTGTGTGTGTGTGTGTGTGTGTGTCTGCATTCCTGTGTATATCATGGGCAAACACACATGTCATTGGGATCAGGATTCTCTCACTGGTTTAGACTCTGCTGGGAATTCACAACGTTGACCGCTGATAATGGGGAAAGGGAAGCAGTCCAGGAGCATGGAGTGAACGTCCCAGTAGACACAACACCAGTACAGGCTTGTAATCAGAGGTTTGGACCACATGAAACCACCCCGCCTGGGGTACGATGGTAAAACCCACTTTTATTGCAGCTACATCGTGATCGCAGATGACGGCAATCTTTCAAACAAGTTCCATCTCAGATATCAGTCCAGCTTTTATGTCTCTCAGACACCTGAACGCCTCCCAAGTGTGTGCTCATTGTTCTGGTCTGGAGAGGTGAGACAGTCCCCATGTAACAAATGGGACAGACAGAGAGACACTTTCACATTCTCTCTCTTTCTCCCTCTTTTCAAAGGGAGGGAGGAGGGATGAGGCATGAGGGCGGAGGGAGTAGGGAGGACGGCGAAGGGAGGGCAACATGCAGTCAGATCAGAAGGGAGCGGGAGATGATGAGATTATGAGATGAGAGGAGGAGAGAAGGAGGAGAAGAGAGGGAAAAGTGAGAGTAGAGGAAGAGAGATATATACTGGGGATGTGGTTGCTATAGGAATGATCAGCGGTGCAGCGCACCAGTGCGAGGTCATGAGCAGGTCAAGGAAAGGCATGTGACCTTAACACACCCTGACCCTGGCTTGCTCCCAGCCTGTGTAGGAAGTGTGCATCGCTGTAAACGCCACACGCAGATTGAGATGCTGCTGCTGAGCGTTCTCTTCCAGCTCAGCAGCAGCATTGGAGTCTCCATCAAGATCATATTCGCCACTGCAACGTGCAAAAAGAAAAATACTTTAAATACACAAACACAAGCATATGCATGCTCACAAATGCAAGTCTGATGACCATGCATGCAATCCCTGCACACACACACACACACACACACAGAAATTTTAACTAATTTTTCCTCAGACAATTCTCATGTTAAGTTTATTTACAACTAAGAATGTTTTTTCGTCTAAAACATTTACTCAGCCTTTGTTAGTAATCTTTACTCAACATTTCATAATAATCTATACTCAACATTTGGTAGTAATCTTTACTCAGCCTTTGATAGTAATATTTACTCAGCCTTTGATTGTAATATTTACTCAGCATTTGTTAGTAAACTTTACTCAGCATTTGTTAGTAAACTTTACTCAGCATTTGATAGTAATCTTACTCAACATTTCATAATAATCTATACTCAACATTTGTTAGTAATCTTTACTCAGACTTACTTAAAAAAAGCTCGGTAACAATTTCCACACAGAGTACAGTTTACTCAGGAAATTATCAAGTTAATTTTACTTACTAGTAAGACCCCGTAACTCGCACCCATATCCCTGGCAAAGGCCACTAAGGTAGTCAAAAAGCTCCTTGGTGGCAAGGCGCCGGGGGTGGATGAGATCCGCCCTGAGATGCTGAAGGCGCTGGATGTTGTTGGGCTGTCACGCCTCTTCAATGTCGCATGGGGGTCGGGAACAGTGCCCATGGACTGGCAGACCGGGGTGGTGGTTCCCATCTTCAAGAAGGGTGTGCTCGAACTATCGGGGCATCACACTACTCAGCCTCCCGGGAAAAGCATATGCCAAGGTGCTGGAAGGGAGGCTCCAACCGTTTGTCGAACCTCAGATTCAAGACGAACAGTGCGGGTTTTGTCCTGGTCGTGGAACAGTGGACCAGCTCTTTACCCTCGCAAGATACTGGAGGGGTCCTGGGAGTTTGCCCAACCAGTCTACATGTGCTTTGTGGACCTGGAGAAGGCTTTCGACCGGGTCCCTCAGTGCTTTATGTGGGGGGTGCTCCGGGAGTATGGTGTGTCGGACCCATTGCAACGGGCCATCCGGTCTCTGTACAACTGCAGTAGGAGCTGTGTTCATATTCTCAATAATAAGTCAGACACGTTCCCGGTGGGTGTTGGCCTCCGCCAGGGCTGCCCTTGATCACCGGTCTTGTTTGTGACTTTCATGGACAGGATATCTAGGCGCAGCCGTGGGGCGGAGAATGTCAGGTTCGGGGATTTACATTACATTACATTTCATTTAGCTGACGCTTTTATCCAAAGCGACTTACATGCTATACAGTAGACCGTAGACACAGCAACGGTGAGCAATGAGGGTTAAGTGTCTTGCTCAAGGACACAACGACACAGACTGCCGGAGCCAGGGATCGAACCACCGACCTTCTGATTGAAAGACCGACTTGCTAACCACTGAGCCACAGTCGCCCTCTCGGGATAGCCTCTCTGCTGTTTGCTGATGATGTGGTCCTGTTTGCCTCCTCGGACCATGACCTCCAGCATTCACTGAGGTGTTTTGCAGCCGAGTGTGAAGCGGCAGGGATGAGAGTCGGCACCACGAAATCTGAGGCCATGATGCTCTGCCGGAAACCGGTGGATTGCTCCCTCCAGGTGGGGACAGAGTGCCTACCACAAGCGAAGCAGTTCAAGTATCTCGGGGTCTTGTTCACAAGTGAGGGTAAAATGGAGCGGGAGATCGACAGGCGTAGCACTAAAACAGGCAATGCCGTTGTGGCAGGGTTCGCATCCACCGCGGGTCTCCAGAAGCTCACAACATAAGACCGACACAGGAGCTGCACGATGTGGACGTCTTTTATTAGGCATTTCTCACAGACATTTATAGTCGTATGCCTAACGCTCGCTCTGGCTCTAGCCCTTCCTGACTGCGTGGCTCTGGGAGCTTTTATAGCTCCCGTCCCGCCCACGCAATCCCACGATCATGTGGATCAGCCGTGCCCCGTAACGAGACACAGCTGATCCCCATGATCGTCCCTCTCTCACTCCGTGCTGCAGGCGCGCTAGCCACGCCCACGCCCCACATACCCCCACCGCCCGACTTAGGCCGGGGAGCCACCGGCCTAACCAACTCCCCCCCTCCCTCCCACTGGGAGCGGGAGCAGGAGTCAGCCCCGACCATCTGCACCCCCGACCTATGGACCACCATGGAATTAACCCTGCGTTTCCGCCAGATGCCACCGGGTGGTCCGGGCGTTGGCATCCTCCATCCGTGGGGGCCCGGGCGCGGGACATAGCCCGGACAGAGGGCGATCGAGCGCCCCGGGAGGCAGGTTCCTCGCGCTCTCCGCCGGCCCCCTCCCGGGGCCAAACCGGCTCTCGCCCTCAGTCCGCCGCGGCAACCTGCAACACAAGAGAGAGAAAGTTTAAGGAGGCGGGACCCCTACTGGTCCCCACTGTGCCCTGGTCCATGGACCCCATACGCGGGCCCGAGCCGCGGGCTCGGCCCTCCGTGTCCCGGCCCCCGGGCCTGTCGGCCAGTCCGGCCCGGCCCCCTCGTCTCGCCCGACGATGAGGACCGGCCGGCCCCAGCCTCTCCCCCAGTCTGGCGGGGATGGTGGCGCTACCCAGAGTGTCGCCCCTGGGTTCCTCCGGTTGCCCCAGGGTCGGCCGCCCTGCCTCCCTGGGTCCGTCCTCCAACCCGGACAGGACCTCCGCAGATGGCCCCGGGCCCGCAGGTCCAGCACCTCCTGGTGCACTGCCGCTGCAGGTGTCCTCGCTGTCCGCACGCCCAGCACACTCGCTCCGACCTCCCGGGAGTCCCCCGGCGGTCCGGCTGAGACAGGTCGCCGATCCGCGGACCCGTCGCGGTCTCCACCGGGTCCCCGTCTGGTTTCCCCCGTGCCGGCCGTCTTCGCCTCCGCCGCTTCGGATCTCGCCACGCCACCCTGTCGAAGCTCGGCGCCGTCTCCTGGCGTCTCGCCGGCGGCGGTCTCTCCCGGGTCCCCGGGTCCGGCGCCGCTCCAGCCGGAGCTGCCGCCTCCGTCACTGCCGCGCCCCACGACGTCTGCGCCGCCGCTTCCGCTGTCGTCGGCGCCGCCGCGCCCGCCGCCGGAGCCGCCGCGGCCGCCGACGTCTGCGCCGCCGCCTCCGTCGTCTTCGGGGCCGCCGCGGCCGCCGACGTCTGCGCCGCCGCCTCCGTCGTCTTCGGGGCCGCCGCGGCCGCCGACGTCTGCGCCGCCGCCTCCGTCGTCTTCGGGGCCGCCGCGGCCGCCGACGTCTGCGCCGCCGCCTCCGTCGTCTTCGGGGCCGCCGCGCCCGCCGACGTCTGCGCCGCCGCCTCCGTCGTCTTCGGGGCCGCCGCGCCCGCCGACGTCTGCGCCGCCGCCTCCGTCGTCTTCGGGGCCGCTGCGCCCGACGTCTGCGCCGCCGCCTCCGTCGTCTTCGGGGCCGCTGCGCCCGACGTCTGCGCCGCCGCCTCCGTCGTCTTCGGGCCCGCTGCGCCCGACGTCTGCGCCGCCGCCTCCGTCGTCTTCGGGGCCGCTGCGCCCGACGTCTGCGCCGCCGCCTCCGTCGTCTTCGGGGCCGCTGCGCCCGACGTCTGCGGGTCCCGGTCCCGGCCTCTTCCCTGCCGCCGGGTCTAGCCGGTTCTGCTCAACAGCCTCTTTCAGCCGGGCCGCTAGCGCCCCGAGGGTTTCTCCGGTCTCCTTTCGGAGGCGCTTCTCCCTCCTCGTCTGCTCCTCCAGCTGCCCGGCCAGCGTCTGCACCGCGCTGGCGTACGCCTGCACTTCCGCCCGCAGCTGGTTCCTCTCGTCCTCCAGCTGGCATAGCCGGGCGCTGTCGGATCCCTTCTGGCGCGCTTCGTCCCATGGCCCCTCCCGGGTGCCACCCATCGCCGAATATAGCTCCTCTATGGCCGAGTTGTCCTCCTGCTTCACCCCCGTCGATGCCCCATGTTGGGGCCCCGCATCCACCCGCATCCACCGCGGGTCTCCAGAAGCTCACAACATAAGACCGACACAGGAGCTGCACGATGTGGACGTCTTTTATTAGGCATTTCTCACAGACATTCACAGTCGTATGCCTAACGCTCGCTCTGGCTCTAGCCCTTCCTGACTGCGTGGCTCTGGGAGCTTTTATAGCTCCCGTCCCGCCCACGCAATCCCACGATCATGTGGATCAGCCGTGCCCCGTAACGAGACACAGCTGATCCCCATGATCGTCCCTCTCTCTCTCTCCGTGCTGCAGGCGCGCTAGCCACGCCCACGCCCCACAGCCGTCTTGGTGAAGGGTCGGTCTACGTTGTTGTGGTTTTTTTCTCTATCTATCTCCTATCTGACTGCTTGTGAGTCACCACAGGGAACTCACTCACGGCACCTCAGTAATCGACCCCCCTCGACAGAACACAGAGAGTTTGGATCAGAGTTCACTCACGTAGATTTATTTGTAACACACAGTTTACAAATAAAACTGAGTGGGTCTGGAATATAGACAGCATCCTCCTTGGACATCTGTCTTTCCCAACTCCCGAACGAACAAACAGACACATTATTTATACATTTCGGGTTCAGCCCCTGTCCACCCCCTAATTTCATATTCCTCGTCACTCACTCTTCTCATGTATAGCAGTTCAAGCCTGTGACTTTAAGGACTGTGGCTGCTATCACTGACGTCTTCCACTAACCGTTGTTGTGTCTGAGACCTCCCGGCCCTGGTTTCTTTGGCATCTAAAGCCTACCTTCTACCGGCTAATACTAGAACAGAACAAGGCAACTGCGACTATTTACGCCCGATGTTCCCTTTTAATCAGTGACCTCTCACATTAAACTCTCTCCTCGGGCTGACTACTAACTGGATATTATGGGCCTGCTCTCCTGTTCATATGTCACACCAACAGGTGATGTTAAATATGCTCTCATGGGCTAAATTGCAGTTGTACTGTTACACATAAAACAATCTAAACCCAATACTTAATATTACGCATTATTATAAAACATTTTCCTTCAACAACGTCTCAACCCTCACCTATGGTCACGAACTTTGGGTCGTGACCGAAAGAACGAGGTCTCGGATAAAAGCGGCCAAAATGAGTTTCCTCCGTAGAGTGGCCGGGCTCAGCCTTAGAGATAGGGTAAGGAGCTCAGACATCAGGAGGGAGCTTGAAGTCGAGCCGCTACTCCTTCGTGTCGAAAGGAGTCAGCTGAGGTGGTTCGGGCATCTAATTAGGATGCCTCCAGGACGCCTCCCTTTAGAGGTTTTCCAGGCACGTCCAACTGGTAGGAGGCCCCGGGGAAGACCCAGGACACGCTGGAGGGATTATATCTCCCAGCTGTCCTGGGAACGCCTCGGGATCCCCCAGAATGAGCTGGTAGATGTTGCGGGTGAGAGAGAAGTCTGGGTCAGCCTGCTGGACCTGCTGCCACCAAGACCCGATCCCGGATAAGCGGATGAAAATGGATGGATACTAAGAATTGTCTTTTATCCAAAATGTACATTTTCCTTGAACATTTCTTCCCTAAACATAAAATGTACTCAGCCTTTCGATAGTAATTTTTACTCAGGCTACCTTTGCTTCTAAACCCCTGTAAACATAGTTTAATATTTCATGGTTATAACTAGCTTTTATTTACTGTTTCTATTGAAAAATATAAAATACTATTTACATAATAAGTCATCCATCTACCACTACTCTACACCACTATTCAAATATAAATGTACTGCATTTCCATGACGGACAAAGATCTCCAAGAGATGATGAGCATAGTCCTCTTGATGGCATCTTCACTGACATCCGGTCAAAAACATGTGAATCAGAGATCAACAGATGACAGATATTTTCTATTAAGTTCCTGATATTCACTGGGTTGAAGTGATCAATACAGTCTACAGAGACAATAATGCAACAGAAATAAGATGCTCACAGCAAGACATTGGTTACATGCTGGGTAAGTATTTAGGTATCTACGGATTGATTTACTTTTACATCGACAAGTTTATTATGATCAGAATAATCAGCAGAACACCCAACAATTTCTGAATTTACCTGGAATTGATGGAGTTCCTCTCCAGAGTCTTCACTCCACCAGCAGCGGATGATGACGTCTCTTCTGCCAGTGACATGTTGCTGTTAAACAGACAGAAGTGAATTTAGCTTGTCTGAATTGACATTGTAGGATATCAGGAGGAATGCCAATGTTAAAACTGACATACGGACTTGTAGATGAATACATTTTTTTCTTTTTTTAGAAGATATTTCTGTAAAGTAGGGCTCATGTTACCAAATGACAGTGTTCTCAAAATAGAACAATGGTGGCAGAAACCAACACAAATATTGAATGTGTTCAAATATGTCATCAGGTATCTATTCTCTGTGTATA
This sequence comes from Cottus gobio, assembly GCA_023566465.1. Taxonomy (NCBI): domain Eukaryota; kingdom Metazoa; phylum Chordata; class Actinopteri; order Perciformes; family Cottidae; genus Cottus; species Cottus gobio. Next base: position 1,106,659 of record CM042222.1, read on the forward strand.
TGAGCCTAACATAATTTGACAACAATGATCTATTTTTAAAACTTTATCAAGCTGATTGAATCCAGCATCGGCCTCAGTTTAGTCCCTGCAACCCATCTTTGTCCAGAATATCATCAAGAGTTTGGTAGTGGTTTGCTCCAGATGAACTGTCCTCATCCTTCTGAACTCCTTCAATCTGAAACAAAAGTTGAACAACAACATGATCAAGATGATCCACCTTGCTAAGACAATTGATACAGTAGTCCTCCCAGTAAAATGTACTTGTAGCAGGGTCCGTTCCTACCGGGGGTCTCCAGAAGCTCGGCACATAATACAGACACCAGTTCTGTTCTCTTGGCACGTGTAATCTTTTTATTCGGCATTCTCACAGGCATTCAACTCTCTCATGCCCTGTCTAGTCTACCACACTTCCCCCTGACTGCGTGGCTCTGGGAGCTTTTATAGCTCCTCCCCTGCCCACGCAATCCCACGATCATGTGGATCAGCTGTGCCTCCTCACGAGACACAGCTGATCCCCATGCTCGTCCCTCTCCCTCTCCGTGCTGCCGGCGCGCTAGCCACGCCCACAGTACTATTGAGCAACAACACAAACTACAGCCTCCAACATGTTAATATATTTAAACCAATACTTTTGTTAAACAGCTGCAACAAAAGAAATAACGTTAATACACTCATGAAGATGTTAGCGTTACAGTTAACGTGACCTTCTCTGTTTTGACCTTAGGGTTGTGTGTTGAGGATGAGCATGAGAGGGTTCTCTGCAAAAAGTGACACGCGCAGAGGACTTAGGTTAGCTCACTTCGCAAAGTGGACCAAAAACATTTCCACAAAACGTTTCCACCACTACGTTTCCACAGAGCGTAGCGGTCGAGCCTCGTCTGTAAAGCGGCCCAATAACGAGCACACAGCCTCACTAGCTAACCTAAACTAACACTAACGACCTGGGGCATAGTCAACTCAGCTGTAGCTAATTATCGCTAACACCGGTATAGAAGCAGGTGTGGGTTTGAAGCGTCAGCGAAGACTCATTGTATGAAGACTCGGAGGATAAAGACAAAGGAGTCTTTCGTTGGAGTCAAGACTCAGAGGATAAAGACAAAGGAGTCTTTTGTTGGAGTCAAGACTCGGAGGATAAAGACAAAGGAGTCTTTCGTTGGAGTCAAGACTCAGAGGATAAAGACAGAGGAGTCTTTTGTTGGAGTCAAGACTCGGAGGATAAAGACAAAGGAGTCTTTCGTTGGAGTCTTCGGGGGCGGCTGAGCATTAACGCTTCTCTGTGAAAATGTGCTTCCCTCCCATATCCGTCTACATATCAACTCGTAGATACTTTAGACCTCGGACTCGTTCTTACTTGCATCAAAATCCTTCCGCGTTTACTTATCCCACCCGCTCCACACAAACCCAACACCTTGTCACAGGAGGCCTCTGGAACTGCCAGTCAGCTAACTGCAAGGCAGACTTAATCTCTGGTAGGGATGCACCGATACCGATACCGGTATCGGGGGTCGATACTGCGTTAAAATACTCGTACTCGTATCGATTTCAATTGTCGATACCAAGTACCGTTACCACTCAACAGTATTTCGCTACAACAAACTGGTCGCGCTTTGTGGAGAAAAAGATTTGTTGTCCTAACTGACTTCAACGTCTAGGGCAGGGGTCGGCAACCCGTGATCCAGAGCCGCATACGGCTCTTTCGTCGCTCTCTTGCGGCTCTTGCAGCAAGGTGTGTAGAGTAATGTGCGTTCACATCCAACGCGACGAAAAATTACTGCCGTTCCGCCGGTTTGAATCAAACTGTTGCTGATCCAGTAGCTTGATTAATCCAAGTAGCGCTGGCAGCGGCCTCATTCAGACGCTGTTGTGCGGCTATGGATGATATTATTGTAGCCGAGTGTCTGTTGTGTGTCTATATTTGTAATTATAATAAAATGAAAACACGCTCCAGGGTAACTTGAACCACTTTTTTATCTCCTTCACAGACGTATATCCCACAATTCCACTCCTCTTTTCCTTTCCGTTTCTCCCTCCACAATAAAAGCACCGGAAACATAACTTGGAACACAGCTTCCTATATAATTGCTCGATCCCTAATATTATCGCTTACATTATGAACCCGGACACGGGGGCGTTTTATGGTCCGACATTAGAGGGACTTCCACAAGACGTTTAAAGCTTGGGATAGCCTTCTGTTAATTTTGTACTATAGGCTTGACATAATCTGCAGAGGATAAAATAAAATCTGCCTCCAAATTAATTGCACTTTCATGGAGACCAAATCTAAGAAGTATCAGTATCGGTACTCGGTATCGGCAAGTACACAAATAAAAATACTCGTACTCGTATCGGTTTGTAAAAAATGGTATCGTTGCATCCCTAATCTCTGGCTTTGCTATCAAGCAATCTCTGGACTTCCTGGCTCTTACTGAGACCTGGATCACACCAGACAACACATCTACCCCTGCTGCTCTCTCCTCTGCCTTCTCCTTCAGCCACATACCTAGGCCCACTGGTCGGGGTGGTGGCACGGGTCTACTCATCTCCCCCAAATGGAGTTTTTCTCTCTACCCGCTTCCATTGCCTACACCACTGTCTTTTGAGCTTCATGCTGTGACGGTTACCCATCCGATTCAACTGAACATTGTTGTTCTCTACTGTCCACCTGGTTCCTGGGAGATTTCTTGGAAGAATTAGACGTCCTCCTATCAAATTTCCCTGAAAACGGCCCCCCTCTCATTCTTCTAGGTGACTTCAACATCCAGACCGAGAAGTCATGTGACCTGGTACTCTTACTGTCTTCCTTTGCTCTCTCACTCAGTCCTTCACCTCCGGCTCACAAAGCTGGAAATCATCTTGACTATATTTTCACCAGAAACTGCTCAACATCTAACCTCACTGTAACTCCACTTCACGTCTCAGACCACTTCTTTATCTCCTACTCTCTCCCACTCTTGGGAACTGACAACACTCCCACAGCAACAGACTCTGCACCTGACCGTCGCAACATTCGTACCCTTTCTCCCTCCTCTCTGGCCTCGTCTGTTCTGTCAACCCTTCCTTCAACTGACTCTTTCTCACTCATGCATCCTAACTCTGCCACAGACACTCTCCTCTCTACTCTGTCCTCCTCTCTTGATTCTCTTTGTCCTCTTACGACACGTAAGGTCCGCAACTCCTCTCCGGCTCCGTGGTTGTCAGACCCGGTCCGTGCCCAGAGAGCCACTTTGCGAGCATCGGAAAGGAAATGTGGAAAATCCAAACACGCAGACGACCTGCACGCCTATCACTCTCTTCTCGCCTCCTTCTCTGCCTCTATCTCTGCAGCCAAAAGCCTGTTCTACCAATCCAGAATTGAATCTTCTTTCTCTAACCCCAAAAAACTCTTCTCTATTTTTTCCAACCTCCTTGACCCCCCTGTCCTCCTCCTCCCTCCACCCTTCTACCGAACCACTTTGTCGACTACTTTACAAAAAAGATAGATGACATTCGCTCCTCATTTACTGATCCCCCTCCCATAACTACATCTCCACTAACCCTATTCGCCTCCCCTTCGCTTTCCACTTTCACCCCCCTGTCTCCCGATCAAGTTCTTACCTTGGTAACCTCTGCCCGCCCAACAACCTGCCCCCTTGAACCCATCCCATCTCACATCCTCCAGTCTATTGCTCCTGACCTTCTTCCCTTTCTCACCCATCTTATTAACACCTCCCTCTCAACTGGTTGTTTCCCTAACTCTCTGAAGGAGGCAAGAGTTAACCCTCTCCTGAAGAAACCCACTCTCAACCCGTCAGAAGTCAACAACTACAGACCTGTCTCTCTCCTTCCCTTTCTTTCCAAAACCCTGGAGCGAGCTATCTTCAACCAAGTCTCCTCCTTCCTCCATCAGAACAACCTTCTGGACCCTCACCAGTCTGGATTCAAGGCAGGCCACTCAACAGAGACTGCCCTCCTTGCTGTCTCAGAGCAGCTTCACACTGCGAGAGAAGCCTCTCTCTCCTCTGTCCTTATCCTTCTGGACCTTTCTGCTGCCTTTGACACAGTGAACCACCAGATCCTCATCTCCTCCCTCCAGGACCAGGGTATCTCATGCACTGCGCTCTCCCTCCTCTCATCCTACCTCAGCGATCGCACCTACCGGGTAACCTGGAGAGGATCTGTGTCTGAGCCTTGTCCTCTCACTACTGGGGTCCCTCAAGGCTCCGTCCTCGGTCCTCTCCTCTTCTCCCTGTACACCAACTCTCTTGGCTCCGTCATTCGCTCGCATGGCTTTTCCTATCATAGCTATGCTGACGACACCCAACTGATCCTCTCGTTTCCCCAATCAGAAACACAGATAGCAGCACGAATCTCTGCCTGTCTGACTGACATTTCACAGTGGATGTCCACACACCACCTGAAAATTAACCCTGACAAGACAGAATTATTTTTCCTTCCAGGAAAAGTCTCCCCCACTCACGACCTGACGATTACTTTCAACAACTCAGTCTTGGCCCCGACCCCGACTGCCAGGAACCTCGGTGTGACCCTGGACAGTCAACTCTCCCTGACTGCCAACATTACCGCAACAACTCGTTCCTGTAGATTCATGCTGCACAACATCAGGAGAATACGTCCACTTCTCACCCAGAAGGCAGCACAGGTTCTCGTCCAGGCTCTGGTCATCTCGCGTCTAGACTATTGTAACTCCCTCCTGGCGGGTCTACCTGCTGGTGCCATCCGACCTTTGCAGCTCATCCAGAATGCTGCAGCTCGACTGGTCTTTAATCTCCCGAAATTCACCCACACTACTCCGCTCCTCCGCGACCTTCACTGGTTACCGGTGGCTGCCCGCATCCGCTTCAAAACATTGGTATTGGCGTACCGTGCTACGAACAGATCTGGTCCAGTCTACATCCAGGACATGGTAAAACCTTACACCCCAACTCGTGCGCTCCGCTCGGCTTCTGCCAATCGGCTTGTAGCTCCGTCGCTGCGAGCTAAACACTCAACAAAGTCTCGACTGTTCTCTGTCCTGGCTCCTCGATGGTGGAATGAGCTCCCCATTGACATCAGGACAGCAGAAAGTCTCTACATCTTCCGTCGCAAACTAAAAACACATCTTTTCCGATTATACCTTGAATAAAGGATGTAGCACTTTAGTAGCACTGAAATGGCTCTTACTGATAGCACTTTGTAGTTGAACTTTTGGACGAAATTGTACCTTCTTGATTCCTGTTGTTCTGATTCTTGTATGTAACCGTAGAATGCACTTATTGTAAGTCGCTTTGGATAAAAGTGTCAACTAAATGAAATGTAATGTAATGTAAACTGACCCATCACGTTCCTGTTAGCGTTAAGTATTCAGTACTCAAACACTGACTTTCACTGACGAGTAAATAATATTAAAGGTTCATTATACATATAACTTACTACAGTGGCTCTCGGCCATGCATGTTCTCTGGACAGGTTAAACTCGGCCGTCCTTTCCAAGTTCTTCTGTTATGTGTTTGGCTGAAGAAATTATTCTGTGACGTCACCCCCTGAGCATGCGTAAGGTTGCCAGGTTCACTTATTACTTCAAGTAAATGTTACTTGTTGTGTCAGGTTGTACAGTCAATTCAGCAGTTTAGTAAATATTACTTGGTGTGAATGATCAAATTTACTCATCAAAATAAGGATAGATATTTACCAACAAAAACAAAGTAACACATTAAATAAAATGTGACCTTTTAACGTAAAAGGACTGAAATACTATTTTATTGTAGAATTTACACGTATAATCAAAGTAATAATTACATGGCCAAAAAGTCATTTTTTTCAGTGCAGCCTGAAAACATCCAAACCAGGATTCACATGAAAGAGAAGAGCTTGTGGGTCCCCCAGCTCATCTCATGCATGGAGATCATTTTCAAAACAGAACAAAATGGTGGGCCATCTCTTGGTGGCTGAGTGGGCCTCCACCGGGCCCCCGGGGCGGGGTGGCATGTAACTGTGTATGCGTGCCTCCTGAATAAAAGATGCTGACCTAGATGGAAATCTGCCATTGGTCACTTAATTTGTCCTACATGCGTGATTGGCTCTCGTCCATCCACACAATACTGCTGTCCAATTGACCGAGAGCAGGTGGTGAATGTCACAAACTCTACCAGTTGTCACAGAATATTTAAGAATGTATGTTATATGTTGTGAATCATACTCAATCAATGTAATAGTCTAACTATAAGACTGTGTAGTGTCTATGTTGTTCTCTCCCAGCCCAACCTATAAAAAGCTTATTTATTCACCTCTGAGGGCTGAACTCTGCACATATTTCCAAAGACAGAATCCCAAAAGGAAACTTGGAACACACACTATACGGCTCACTAACATGACACAGCTCACTGACGGGCTCCTGCAGTGTGCAGCGCTGACCACGTGGGACGAAACTTAGTCCATATGTCTGCAGGTCTGTGAGCATGAATGAGCCCAACTAAAAGGATGTTTTGTATCAACATTGTACTGAGCCCTTCTGCATAATTTATATGCAATTTGACTGCTCGCCATCAATAACTTATTAAGGAACTGAAAATTGTTGTGCCGGGGCTTGATAGCCTTGAAGCTCTTTGGCCCCAGAAGATGAATGAAGGCGGGGTCGTTGATAACTGTTGAACTCTAAACTGCATGAAAGCATAAAAAGTTTGCTTCATATCTTTTTCAGGTTTTTCAAAGGACAGGGCTATTTATCCCTACCTCGTATCATGTAATAATCCATCTATTTTATTGACTGACTTGGTTGGTGAGAGCCAAGCTGGTTGCAGATGCTCGTGGGCTCTGAAAATATGTTCCCTCTTTCAGACTCTTTTCAGACCAGGAATTAGGAATCTTATTTTTTTCTACTGCCTTTGGGCAGATTTCCAGAATACAGTTTAGTGCACCATTGTGCCAGATATATTCTGTATTTTTTGGAAATGTTGTGTTCTCCACTATAATTTAAAAAAGGCCACTGCTTGTTAAAGGGTTTGAACTGATTCTGAACATTAAGAATAAAGCATCCATAACAAAGGCTTCAAAGTGTCCAGTTGTCTTATAAAACATGCAAACAGGAACACACTTTTGATGATTATGATGAGAACAAAGTAATGTTGGTAATATTTAAAAAAAAGGTATTCTGTTAGAGCAGGTTCATGTTTAAAGCTTTTGCTAAACACACGGTATTAAAGGTTGGAGCTCCGACTCGACAAGAGCAAGCCGTTCTATCCACATTGAAATTCCTTGGTGATGTCCACTCTGCACCATCAGCCTCTCTGGCTCAGCCTCAGGAATACCAACCAGCTGTCAGCTCCCCCCCAGCCCCCCTCTCTCCTTCATACCATCTATTCCTCTTTCTCTCTCTCCTTCATACCATATATTCCTCTCTCTCTCTCTCTCTCTCCTTCATACCATATATTCCTCTCTCTCTTTCTCCTTCATTCCTCTCTCTCTCCTTCACACATCTCTTCCTCCCTCTCTCTCCACTCTCTCTCTGTCTCTGTATGCTCTCTCTTGTTGACAGAAGACAACTACTGCATCACCATTTTCATTTTGGCGTGGGCAGCAGGTTTTGTTTCATTTTTTTATTCTAGCCCAATATGCATGGTGAAAGCAGTGAGTGAAGATCAGTGGAATGCATCCCAATGACTTCCACCAGAAGGAAGTGGAGAGAGCATGTCTCAACCTCCCCTTCTGGGTGTCTCTTGGTCTCACTGTGGACCCGTGCAGCTGGTCTGTCTCGACAGGATCTGTCTCCCTTTGATTCTGTTTAAGTTGTTGATGATGGACAACGAAGCAGCTGAATGCTGCCGTGTTGAAGACAGAGAGAACCGGACGGAGGAGACGCACCCCTATTGCTGCATATTCTGTGTCCTTGTGCTTTGGGCCTGCTCTTTATGTTAGGCTAAGCTGCTTAGTTTCCATCAAGGGAAATATCTGGTCTCTTGCTGTCTTGTATGTCCAAACAACAGTCCAATACCTAAATACATTTCTGTCAAAGAAAAGCATCAAATCCTCACATTAGAACCAACCAATGTTTGTCACTCGCATTAAAGAAATTACCGAAAAGATTTATTGATTACCAGAATAGTTGCAGATGAATTTTACGTTGATGCTGGTGTTCAACAACAAGGATGGGTGTGATGTTTGTGTGTCTATTCACTGTAACATGTTGCATATTGTTGATCCCGGCACAGTAATGGCAGGTTTCCCTATGACTAGAAATCAATGCCATGGGTTATGCACCACACAATAACAACACATCTGCACCATACATGTTAAAGCTGCACTAACAATACGTCTCCATGAACAATGGGTAACTATGTGTCATGAACCAACACTTTGTCTGGTGCCCAGAAACACAACTCAACGTAAATGCTTATTTAGCAAACGTCTGCTGTCTAAGGGTTGACATGTAAATAGCAACTGTTTGCTAACATGCTAGCCCTGACAACCTTATAAAGCTATATCAAATGGGTTTCTAATATTCGGCTCTGCAGTCAAATTACAAAAAGAAACCAACAAACAAAAAAACTATTCATGCTGCTTTTAACATCTCTTTCTCTATCATCTTTTCTAGACTTGCCATTCTGCACCTGCCCACCAGGTGTCACTCCAGAGCTCCACCTCATCTGTCTCAGTCACCTGTCTGCACAGCTGCTCCTCAGACACAGAATCCACTGAGCTCTCGCTTCATGCTAGCGCCCAATAGGCTGCTGCTGCTACCTGCTAGTATACCATCTGGTACGGTTGGCCATCACAGAATGTGATAATGGTCCATAATTAAATTTCATTTATTTTCTAATTGTCTGTTACTACTCAAGTGTAATCTTTATTTTTGGGGCTTTCAGAATAAAAGTTGATAATTGTGACACAATCCAAATTAAAGGCACACCTGCAAACTGGTGAACTGCTCGTTTATCCTTTTACAGGTCAAACCGCCTTGAGGCGATGTGTGAATGATTGAATTAACGACTGAATACATTTTTTATTTTTGTGTCAGAACACTGAAATGGGCCATCCAACATGGGATCACGTGACACACCATTATACCACGTAGAAACAATGAGGCATTGCTGCATTCCCCAACCTAAAAAAATAAACTACAACAAGGATGTCACAGTTTTACACAAACAACAGCACAGAGACAATATAAAGGGCACATCTGTTCAATAGTGCTCATGCATTGTGCAGATGATCTGCAAATGTGAGAGTAGTTTTATTAAATACACCGCTCAATTGGGAACAATAACTATCTATCTATACATTTCACGAATGAACAATTATATATAATATGTTTTCCTCCTCTACTTCTTATGCTGGCAACCCACACAACATGTTTTTATTTTTTTCTTTGCATGTAAATATTTTAAACTGGTGGTTAAGCTCTTGTGTTACACTGAAGTGTTACTGTACACATTTATGGAGAGCAGAGTGCATATCCTGCCTCCATAAACATATATGCTGTCATATGCTGCATACTTGTGAGGATGGAGTAGTCTCTATATATGCGTGATGTGTGTGTATATATGTGTATATATATATATATATATATATATCTGTGGTCTGAGTGCTTTCCTTACCTGAGATTATTCACACAGAATAACATTTTCTACTTTGATATCCTTTCTGTCACATTCAGCACTTGAAGTGAGTCCTTATGTGGCAGCACAAAGTTCTTCCCTCTGTTTCTTTCAAATTCTCTGGAGACCTCAAGCCTTACTTTTACTCTTTCAGTTGCCATGGATACCCAGAGCGAGGCAGCTAATTCGAGGCAACAATAAACTCTGTCTCTTCCAAGCTTTTGCACAAATTTGTCTCCGAACCAATAATCTAAGAGACTCCCAGCATCCTTTTCACATGCTGACGCATCCACACACACATTCATGACAGAGTGCACTTGACCATTGGGAATCTATCCTGGGATATACACTGGGACATCACCATGTGGGTGAAACAAAGAGAGAGGCCTCCATGCACAAAGATGTATGGAGAAAATCCAATCGACTGTCCGGTCGGAGATAGGTCACAGTGTGTTTGTTTGTTTTCAGTTTAACTGACTGTGAGTTGAATCACGTTCAGTGCTGTGATAATGTTGTTCTACACTGCTGAGCTTTGTTGGCTTCAAATCCACCACCACGAGTGAAGTTGGTCCACTGTATTTTATCAGTGAAATAACCAGAGCTGCAGCCGCCCCATCTGAGTTCAGAAGGCCTTCTGTGTGGCAGACACACACACACACACACGCGCGCGCGCGCGTTGTCACGTGGCCTCCATCGTGTGTCTCATTCCCTAGTTAAAATAATCGCGGCCATTGTTAAATCTTCTTCTTCTTCTTGACTAGAAAGAAGACAGCCTTAATTCAATAAGGCTGTCAACTGATGCGGCCATGCTACATGTATGTAAAAACAGCAATGCTGAAATAGGAATTCAATTTTACATTTTGACACAGCCAGAGTCTCTCTGCAAGAAAGGGCCTCAGGTAAAAGACGCAGGATCCACCAGGTCTATGCGTAGGACCTGGTGGCATCAAGCGGTTGAAGAGTCTCCAAGCAAATGGCCTTATCTAGAGGCAGCACTTGGTTTGTCCATTCTGGGGTACCATAGAAATGTGGCTGCTGGTCCCATGAAAAGGACCTACTCCAAATGTAGACATAAAAGGCTCATTCTAAGGGAACAAAAAAAACTACAATTCTTTTTTTCAGGTATTATACGCTGATGAAAACATACATAATAATATAGTTGTATTATATATATCTCCCTAAAATCTCCACACAGTACCTCTAAGGTCCTTACACTTTACAGTATGTGTTAGTGGTGCATAATACCAATAAATCAACTTCCTACAAATTAATTGTCAAAAAGTCTGGGCCCTTCAGGGTCTGGGGCCCCGTGGCAGTTGCCCCTGTATCCTGGTTGGTAATCCAGCATCTATTTTGTGGGTTGCTTGTCCCCTTGTTTGGATTATAATTGAAAAAATAACTGTATCATCGTTGTTGTTAGTTTATGTGTGTGTTGTTATTCTACAGGCAGACATACAGTATTGTTGGGGGATAAGTCTATGCAGACTGCTTTGGCGCCACCTACAGGCACGTTTTTCTTGAGATTCAGATAAAAACAAAGGTAAAATAAAGTTGTTTTAATTTATTTACTTAGTTACGCTATTTATTAAAATGTTGAATTTAAGTGTCAATCATCACTTTTTGTGTACGTCTGCTAGAAACGTCTAATTAACGGGACATATTATTATCGAGCGCACTCGCGTTCCACCCGGACGAGAGAGCGGTTGCACACGTTTCGGGAGTCGGCACGCCATTGTGGAAAATAAGTTACTTTCAAATCCCCCAATCCTCACTGAGAGCCTGCCTTCCTAGTCGAGTCATCCCGGGTGAAGTAAGTGAAGAAGGAATTGTTGCACGATGGCCACGGACTCCTGGGCACAAGCAGTGGACGAGCAAGAAGCCGCGGCGGATTCGGTAAACCACAAACTTACGCAACGCGAGCTAACGAGTTGTTAGCATAGCTAGACGGTGCGTTGGCCTGTTCTGACTCAGTGTGAACGAAACGCAGCCGCCTAGCATCGTTTCCTTCAGTAGAAATTGTCCAGCAGAAGATAATTAAGTGACTTTAGCAACAATATCGACGTGAACATCTAAGCTTCCGGGTGTCGGTCGTGGAAGTTAAAGTAACTAGCTAGCTAACTAACTAACTAGCTCGAGCTTGTCGAGTTTCTACGTGCTCCAAGAGTTAACGCTAGTAGCTTTAGCAGTTAGCTAGCTGACTAGCGAGCAAATAAGAGATTAGATAATAGGTATTTATTCGTCCCGCAGCACACAGTGCGACAAGAGACATAGTAAAAAAGAAACAAGATCAAAACAAGTATTATAAATAAGCAATACAAATCAGTAAATAATCCATAATAACTGAACGATTATATATTCAGACTTAACTTATAACTATAATGGCACCGTGTATCTATATTGCTCAGGTTTTAAGTGTTTTTGGGGTCTACATGTATGACCCTGTATTGACACGTATGATGGAAAGCGTTATTTTATCAGACAACTCTTTAAACTTTGTTATGTTCCCCCTTTCCAGATCAGTAGCCTCCAAATAAAGGACAAACCAGAGGAAAATGGTAGGTTTGGGATGCAATAGTAAGAAAAACAAACCTGTAGTTCCATGAAATGTTTGTTTTTTAAATAGAAGGACAATATTTACTATTATAGGCACTGCTGCAAATGCACCAGAGTCCAGCAGTGCCGCTGCAAAGTCAGAAGTGCAGGAAGGAGAAAACAAGGGAACAGATGAAGATGACACTGACAAAGGTAGTTTATTATTCAGATGATCTTTATTGTCTTTCATTGAGATATCTGGTCGCCTCTTGAATTGTAACCGTCATTACACACGCCTTGTTTTTTCCAGATGACAAAGCGGCACAGTCGTTATTGAACAAGCTGATCCGGAATAATCTCGTCAATAACACAAATCAAGTGGAAGTTCTTCAGAAGGATCCCAACTCTCCGCTTTACTCTGTCAAGTCTTTTGAGGAGTTGCGACTGTAAGTGAATCTTCTGTCTGTTTCTCTTGTTGCGCTACAATATTTTTAAGCATCAGTATATTAATTATGAATCAGTTGTCAATCATGCTTACTAATATTTATGACGCATGCATGTAGCCAGAAAGGATGTTTTGGAGCCAAAATGTCACTGCCAAGACCCAGATATAAACCATATCTCCAGGGGTGTTCTTCCTGTTTCTCGGGAGATATTTTAAGGCATCTGCCTTATATTTTGAGTGCATCTGCACTAAAACGTGTACACGATCAAAAAGATATGTCTTCAAACTTTGCTGAAGATGTGACATCCTGCTATTGTCTCCTGTCTGCAGCAAACCACAGCTGCTTCAGGGCGTGTATGGCATGGGTTTTAACAGACCATCCAAAATTCAGGAGACAGCCTTACCTATGATGCTGGCCGAACCGTGAGTAGACGTATACTTTCTGTACATGCATGTTGTGGAGTCTTTTAGCAAGGTATTGTGTCTCTTAAGGATCACTGAAATTGCTCAGCTTAGTTACATATAACTAATTAAATTGAGCATACCTCTTTTTAATTAACTTTAAAATGTAAAATTAAATGAATAGCCCCTTGCACCGTGTGTGTGTGTGTGTGTGTGTGTGTGTGTGTGTGTGTGTGTGTGTGTGTGTGTGTGTGTGTGTGTGTGTGTGTGTGTGTGTGTGTGTGTGTGTGTGTGTGTGTGTGTGTGTGTGTGTGTGTGTGTGTGTGTGTGTGTGTGTGTGTGTGTGTGTGTGTGTGTGTGTGTGTGTGTGTGTGTGTGTGTGTGTGTGTGTGTGTAGTATTTTGCCTCTTTTATGCTTGCAAGCTAATTCTTTCTAAAGTCCACAGAATCTGATTGCTCAGTCGCAGTCGGGTACAGGGAAAACAGCTGCCTTTGTCCTGGCTATGCTCAGTCATGTAGATCCCAACAAAACATATCCCCAGGTATCTGACAGCCTCACCCTACCTGTCTCACTATAATAACCAACCTTGATCAATCGAACTGAAATTATTTCTCTCCATCAGTGCTTGTGTGTGTCACCCACATACGAACTGGCACTTCAGACTGGCAAGGTAATCGAGCAGATGGGCAAACACTATCCTGAGGTTAGCCTAGTCTACGCCATCAGAGGAAATAAATGTAAGTCTTCTCAGATCTCTACAACGCTACATCTATACTGTTATAGAGCACTAAAACATTTTGTCTTTGAATTGTTCCCATTGATGAAAACATGACTGAACGATGGCTCTGTGTGTTGATGAGTCTTTGGTTCTTGTGAATGTTCCAGTGCAGCGGAACCAAAAGCTGCAGGAACAGATAGTTATTGGTACACCTGGTACCATGCTGGACTGGTGCGGTAAATTCAAGTTCATAGACCCCAAGAAGATAATGGTGTTTGTGCTCGATGAGGCCGACGTCATGATTGCCACACAGGGTCACCAGGACCAGAGCATCCGCATCCAGAGGTTAGAATTAACACCACATAAAAAGTGCCTGTGTAAAAATCTTTAAAAAAAAATTGTAATCTTAATGAGTAATATGATCATGTTCTTAATTAGAATAATTATATATAATTTATCTTCTGAAGCTTAGTTTTTGCAATGTACATCCCCAAATTGTGACCACTATGCCTATTTTAATTTTTTTTTATCGACAACTACCAATTTTTCACTCCTCCTTTCTCTGCTTCACAGGATGCTGCCTAAAAACTGCCAGATGTTGTTGTTCTCAGCCACGTTTGAAGAGACGGTGTGGAACTTCGCCCAGCGCATTGTGCCAGACCCCAACATCATCAAGTTGAAGAGAGAGGAGGAGACGCTGGACACCATCAAACAGTACTATGTGTTGTGCAACAGCCGGGATGAGAAGTTCCAAGCCCTCTGTAACATCTACGGAGCTATCACCATCGCCCAGGCCATGATCTTCTGCCATGTGAGTTCACTCACTGCATATTCATATAATTCATATTTACAGAGTAAAAACAGCGATTCTCACTTGGACCCTCAATTTTTACAGGAATAAAGAAATATAAATTTGCTTAAGTTTCTCTTCTGTGGCCTTTTTAGGGTGTCTGTTGCCCATATGTGAGAAAATAGCTGTTAGTTAGCTTATTTGACTAATACTTCCATATACCCAAACTCTTCTGTAAATCAGCTGGTGTTCCCACGTCGTGTTCTCGCATTAGGTCTTGTGTTGCTTGGGTACGTTTTTGGGATCGCTGGTGTAGTAGTTTGAGTACTTTCCTCTGGTATTCAGACGAGGAAGACTGCAGGCTGGCTTGCAGGGGAGCTGTCCAGAGAGGGCCACCAGGTGGCGCTGCTCAGTGGAGAGATGCAGGTGGAGCAGAGGGCCGCTGTCATCGATCGCTTCAGAGATGGCAAGGAGAAGGTCCTGGTCACCACAAATGTCTGTGCCCGAGGTAAGGACCACGTGCCATCAGAACCTCAGAATCAATGCCATCACAAGACTTCCTGTGAAGCTGTTGCGTGCATTGAAAAAGACCATTTAACCATATTGAATAGCACATTTGCCCTAAAGTAGCGTGTGAAGCACAATGTTTCATGCAGATAAACATCTATGACTCTAGCTTTGTCTGTACAAGTGACTTGAGGGATCGTGAGTGAGTCTGCTTGTATGGTGTAACAATAGTCACTACAATTAGATGCATGGCACTTTGGCCATTGAATGGAATAAATAAATACAGTACTGTGCAAAAGTTTTAGGCAGGTGTGAAAAAATGCTGTAAACTAAGAATGCTTTCAAAAATAGAAGTGCTAACCGTTTAATTTCATCAATTGATTTAGCTTTTTCTTTTGTTTGCTCACTTTGCATTTTGTTAATTGATGTTAGCACTTCTATGAATGTGAACAATCTAAAATGTAATCTTCATAAATATGGGTATTTTACTGTTTTACAGTGCTGTTTCTCTTGTAATATTTGATCTTTTGCTCTCCTTTTCTTCTAAACAGGCATTGATGTCGAGCAGGTTTCTGTGGTGATCAACTTTGACTTGCCAGTAGACAAGGATGGTAACCCCGACAACGAGACGTACCTGCACAGGATTGGTCGCACAGGTCGATTCGGCAAAAGGGGGCTGGCCATCAACATGGTGGACAGCAAGATGAGCATGAACATCCTCAACAGGATCCAGGAGCATTTCAGTAAGTCTGCCACACACACACACACACACACACGCACACACACACAGGATCAAGTTGACAAGGGATATTCATACTTTAGGGTGGTTTGAGTGTACAGCAAAATAACTGCTCAATTGAGGAAGACGGAGGCTTTCAGTGATCTGTCAACCTTCTGAATGATCCGCCACCCTCTTCATTCTTCTCTCTCTCTCTGCAGGTAAGAGAATTGAGAAACTAGACACGGATGATCTGGATGAAATTGAGAAAATCTCCAGCTAGAGAGACCGACCTTTATCGCATGCCGGACGGCCACTCGACTCCTCTTCCCCTCGCCGCTTTCCAAGGACTGTACACTCCTACAGTGTTTTATGCTTTTATTTTTTTAGCCGTCGGAGAAAAGAGCAAAACCACAAATGCAGCGTATGTTTACATGTGGATATGTCTCCTCTCAGACAAGTGTTTTGTAAGTCTCTGGAACATGCCCCATCTCACTCTTTGTACTTCTTTGAATAAAATCTATGAGTTTATTGTGTGCAGCCATAGTCGACTCTGTTTTACAGAACACGCGTGGCGTTAAAACACTTTTTGGTGTTGGCTGTAGTGGTGGCGTGATGCAAGAGATTCACAAAACATTTGACATACCCGTTTTTAATTTTGAAAGGAGTGTAATTGAATGTAAGTGTAGCAAACCTCCGTACAAAGGGTGACGTTGGGTATGCTGCTCCGAGCAGTAGTTTAATCATTGAGGATGTTGTGATGGTGATGGTGGGGCTTAAGGGTCTATGCAAAACTTATCAACCTGTGATAGCATACTCAAATACTATCAACCTTCATTTACATGTCAGAAATTAATCCTGAATTAACCTCAGTGTTAGTATCAGCTTGTGTAGTCAACTGCCAAACCGACTGCCTAGAGTGATATTATGACTAACTCTCACGTGGACATTTAGATATTGCTTTTAACCAGTAATTAATCACACTTATACCATTTGATAAACAATTAGAGCTGTATTCATCAGTCTTTTCTTGGCTCCATCTGTCTCTTAGAACCTCATTTTAATTGGAAAACGTGATCACCTTCCTTAGTGTCCCACGCAGTTCAATCAGGGTCTCCAGTGGGACTCGAGCTCAGCTACATTCTTCACCCTGACTGCTGTTATAAAGGATTGTGAGTTTAAAAAGAACATGGCCTTCCTCATGTGCATTATATACACATATGATTTTGTTTTTAAGACATTGGGCTCAATATTCTGACTAAAACTTGACATTTTTATTATATATGTAATTGTCAGCGTCTTCAGGATGTGTGAATTATCTTGTAACCAAATGCTATATTGACCCGAGGACCTATGCCCATCAGATTCACTGTGTTGCTCCAACATGGTCACATGGATAGAAAACGTGTACATATTTACAACAAAAGTTAGGTCAAAAATAGTGTGACTTCTAAGAAGTGCTAAAACATTCCTCATGCGGTTCAATTTGGACAGACGCAGCACGTCTAATACAAAGACAAATAATGGGTTAACTTTGCACCAATGGATGAGTGTGCAGCATGACGGGAACGTTGAGATGTCTGGTGTATTTCAATGTGCTGGAACTTTGAGGCCAGCGATTGGTCGGTCTGACCTTTAACCTCATCCGGCTCCCACCGGCATGTAGACGCCCGCTGGAGGGAGGCTGCGTTCAACTAGACGTGAGAATGCTCTTTCGGGTAAAG
The DNA here is from genome assembly GCA_023566465.1 of Cottus gobio. Classification (NCBI taxonomy): domain Eukaryota; kingdom Metazoa; phylum Chordata; class Actinopteri; order Perciformes; family Cottidae; genus Cottus; species Cottus gobio. Next base: position 1,124,065 of record CM042222.1, read on the forward strand.
AACCAATGTATATAGTTTCATTTGGATGTATACATTATCAGTGAGAGCGTGTGCACTTTGTTGATCCATACTGTAACACACTGTACGAGAGCCATGGACACAAAGCGGTTTTAGCTATAGGACTCAACACTTCTCCACATGTTGGACACCTCGTTTGATAACTGTCAGAACAATCAAAACCCAGTTCCTACACATAGACGTAGGAGTAATACCGCCTCACTTGGCTTCTGTTGTAACTTGAAGCTCATGTGTAGACAAAGATAGGTTCAAGGTGTGTGGTATTCTGTAGCCGAGCTGCGTTCATGGACACAGTTATGTTTTCTTAATATGTTGAATTAAAAGAATATGTAAATGTTCACCTGAATGCAGTCACGTGTTATTTGTATGAGGGGTCACTGACCCCAAGTGAAGATGCAGGTTATGTTGTAAGTGAAGAAAACAAACATACACAAATATAAAACTGTATTACAACTGTTGCATTATAGAAATACAATGTGTCAACATTACTGAAAGATGCAGAATTAATCCTCTGAGTTTCCATTGGAGCTGCATTGTGAGAGCTGCAGATCTGAGGAGGCAAAAAGAGGTTACGCATCTGAAAGATGTCCTGATACAGAAAAAGTTACTCCGTAGGAAATACAATAAGAATTTCATAAGAAATCATTAACGGAGGTGTAAACAAAAGCTTTGCAGGTTAAGATTAGTTGATTAAAAGAAAATTGGCAATTGCTTTCGTATTTAAATTATGATTACTATACAGTATAATAAAGTGTGATAGTTGCTCTGGAATCCACTTCTGCCTTCTCACCTGAGTCTCTGTAGTCCACCCTGGTGAGGAAGAGGCCGTGGGCAGGAGCAGCAAGGCCTTGTGGGTAAGCGAGAGAGTCCCGAGCCTCCAGTAGCTCCTGCAGCTCGGTCACTGAGAGCTGCCCCTGGCCGACCGCCACCAGAGCCCCCGTCATCCTCCTCACCTGCAGCACAGCGCCGACGCAACCTTTTAATTACAATAGTATTACTGAAAACATCACACAATAACCGTTGGCCTTTATCTCAGATACGTTTATGACCCCTTTATGCTTGAGGAATTGAAATGAGCCATTCAGTCATCACCAGCAGATGGCATTGCTTACTAACGATGAACTGCAACATGTTTATAGATTCGAGCACAATGAGAGGAACACACCTGCTTATAGAGAAATGACCTGCTTGTGAAGGTCAGCTCCCAGAATGGGATCTCTCTGGAAACACAAACACAAAACACTTAAAATATACACAAACAGTCCATTAAATACGTTGATGCTGAATACTGCAGCTTAGGCCCAACAGGATTATCTTTGATGTCATACAAAATATGAATCTGCGTCTTTTGCAATTTCTACATTGAATTTTTCTTGGTGTTTGCTGTCTCAATGCTTATGTCACATAATGCCGATGCCAACAAATAAATGGAACAAGGAAATAATGGTTGTCAGTTTTATTTAAAAGCAAAGCCCAAGACGCGCCCTAGCGCCTCGATGAGACTCCAGTGATGCATTAAGTTGTGTTCTAGTGAGCAGCACATTAAATATACAATAAGAAGTGAACACACTGAGCTCAGTTTTCTCAGAAATCAGGCTCAACCTTTTGCTTTCAAACAATTCACAGCTCAGTTTCTTCTCACTGTTACTTAGAATAGAAACCCGTATCTAAAAATAAATACTCCGCTCAAATGGCTCATTCACGGACGTTTTGTGGAGGATAAAAGAGAGAAGCGACTAGTTTGGTGAACATGAACCATGTGACGGATATGCCGTGATGCTCTAAGCGTGTTCATGTTCCACATGAGTTGCGGTTCAGGAACTACGTGACATTTACTCTGACAACGGCTAACAGTCTGCCTGTGTCCATATTGTGTGCCATATTTTCAGGGCAAATAATGAATGCCCATGCAAGTGGTATTTGGCATGCAGAGTGAATCCGTGGACGTGTAATCCCCAAAGCCCACATGGTCTCCTCCCAGCCCCCCCACCTCCATCTCTGCAGTGGATTATGTTGCATCCTCATTGTCTAAAGTACCTGCATGACACACAATCACACACATGCATACAGCACTTTAATAAACACAGCTCCAGCTGTATGATCCCACGTGTGTCACAACTGGACACCAAGTCAAGAGCAAGCAGTACTTCCTGTCCTGCTCCTGTGATTCACCAGATCTCTCATCAAACACGCCACAAGGAGTCTGACTGAAGAGGGAAATAACTTCAAGGCGTTACATGCAGTGGAGCGACTGTAAAGGATTCAAAACGTCGGTCAACATCTGAAGCATCAGTTGAGTCAAGATTGAGAAAACGTTTGGGGGAGGAAAAGCACATGCAGCATTTCTATATCTTCTTCTGTTTTACTGCAGGGTTTATATTCATCAGGCTAGTTTATAATAACATGTCTAGTACAAGCAAAAATATGTCAATGTTTTTTTTTTTTGGGGGGGGGGGGTTCCTGATCCAATGTGAGGTCCCGGGAGAGGGATGTCGTATGTGCACAGATTGTAAAGCCCTCTGAGGATAATTTGTAATGTGTGATTTGGGGAGATACAAAAAAAATAAAACATCTGACTTTACAGATTGATGTTCTGCCCCCAAGCGGCCCAAAAAATAATGCAGTCTACCTGAACAGAAAAGCCTACCTGTGGAAGTGAGCGTGTACGAAGGAGCTTCCTGGCTGGACAGCGACCAGATTCAGCGTCTTCACGGGGCTTTTAAAGTGAATGTCGGAGTTCACCGCCCTGAAGCTGCTGAAGTCCTGAGTCCCCACCAGCAGGGCTGCAGCCTCACGCATGGCCTCCACATCCAGCCTCCTGAGGAGACATTGATCCATGAATAGAATAAAAGAACAGGCAGGTAATGCAAACAGACCTTCTCTTATTAAAACTTGGCCAGAAAGTGACCTGCGTGAAAAAGCAGCTGGGATGTGATGTGTACGTTAAGTACAGTGCAGCCACCATGCTCCTTCCTCTCATTCTGAACGGGCACATTAAGGCCATGTTCCTGCTTTCAAAGTACAATCATGTATTTGGTTTGCTTATGTAATATGAACAAACTTCTTTCACGCACAACATCTCACGTGTTGAGGGAGAGAGTGGAAGTCTCATGCTTCTGTCAGCGTTCCAATATGATCAGAGAGAGAGAGAGAGAGAGAGAACTGTGCTAAGTGACTCACAAGTTAAAATCTTCATGCACATTTAAAATCTGGACTGAAGATGTGGTGAGTGCTGCAAAACATAGCACCTGATTCATTCGTGTATAAGGTGTCTTTTAAAAATAAGAATAAAGAAATTCTCATACTTATTGTCTATTTATTTGTGGAGATCATAGATGAATTGATCAGTAGTCAAACTGAAATTTAATCTGCAACCGTATTCAAAGTTTGTCAATTTATTTATTGAAAACAAAAAGAAAATAAATAACCAAGCTGATGGATATCATTTTTCAAAAGCTGGCAATGTGCAAATACCGGATGTAAATTTAAATGTTAAATACAAGAATATATAAAGATCGGTTACATTCCATTCAATTAATCTTTCAATCATTTCAAATGTGCTGCTGCATTACAATCATAAATAAAATTAAACCGTGGCGATTTATATTTTTTGCAGTGGGGAAGACGGGGGTGTGTGATGACGAGGGAGAGGCAGATCAAAGAGAGGATGAAAAGAGAAGGGATGGCAGTGTAGGAGGAGGAGGAGGAGGAGTGTGGCAGAAGGAGAGCCAGTTGGGGTAATGTGCGTGGGTGTTGTTCTGCATGGAAGAAGCCTGCAGCTCCTCCTGCCCTACTTTCCCCCACAAGAGGAGAGGAGCAGACATGTTTGTACGCTCTCTGAAACGAGCATCTTCACGCTCTCCCAGCTCAACAAAGCTATAAAAGGCACTCACCATTTCATCTGCTTCTTCCTCTCTCTCTGCACTCCCTCCATACTGATCTCCTCTTTCTCCTACTTTGTTTGATTTTGGGATGTCAGCTCAGATAAAACACTTTGTTTGACGAGCACTAATTTGCAGTTCCGGCATGGCACGTGTGGATTATTCATGTGTTTAACGCGCCATTGTTTCTGCAAGGCTTAAGCATGGACTCATTGGGTGTGTGTGTGTGTGTGTGTGTGTGTGTGTGTGTGTGTGTGTGTGTGTGTGTGTGTGTGTGTGTGTGTGTCTGGAGCTACATGTTAGATTGAGCCAGAGCTTGATTTTTATTTCTAAAGGGAAATCCCCAGCACATGGCTGCAGGATGAACAGCCGCTGAGTGAATAAAAGCTATAAAAGGGAGCTCACTGGTTTCGGAGGTTCCAGCAGAGGTCGCGCTCTGTGAGGGGAAGCAGAGCGTGGTGGGAGATCCCCAGGGCTAGCCGGTAGACGTAGGTCCGAGACAGGGCACGGAACCGGGCGTGAAAATCATCTGGCACGCGGTGGGCACGCGTGACCCTGGCAGCACGACAAAAAAAGAAGTAGACATGTGAGCTCTGACATTCTGAATATGCCATGTCATTTATTCTAAAACCACAGTAAATAATATTAAATATTTGAATGCAGCTTTTTACACAAAAGCACAGCCGTCATCCTAAAAGGGCAGCTGAGAACCTTCAAGATTTTTTAATTATTTTTTAATTATTATTAATGTGACTCCAGCAGGAGAGAGATCAAGTTATAATGATGAAGTCATGATGAAGTCAGTGTGGATCATCGTATGAGTTTGTGCAACATCCACAAGGAGACCAAAGACTGAAACTGGGATTTCTTAAATCCACTTGCTGAAACAATAACCACATAGTTTAACCAAGATCTACAAAGAATTGTAATTTGTAAAGAAGAAAAATCTGTCCTCTGTCTTCTGTCCTTAGTCCTCTCTTGCTTCCTGTTTCCTCCGTCCTCTCCCAGAGGGCTTATTCGGTTTCTCGCACTGCTTTGTCTTAATAAACTCTGTAACGCTATCCTTACTATCTGGATCTCTATCTGTTTATTTCCTTTGTCATTCCCCGTTTGCGTCTCCTTTTCTTTTCTCTTCTTCTCTCTCAGACAGAGAAGCTTCTCCTCAAAGTATCCCAGCAGTCGAAACCAAAGTAGTCATAAAAAAGTGACCATGGCTTTAAATAATGCATGATATGTAACAAAGGGATGAAGTGAGGATGGAAAAGGATAAGACCAACACCACTAACTCCCAGCTCTTTCCCTGGAAAGCTCAACAGGCTACATGCCAACTGCTGGAGGAGATATGAACCAAGTCATCTGGAATACATGTCGATGAGATGACATGGAAGGGTGTTCTTGGTGATTTAAGGTTTTAAAAACAATGCTCCAGGTTTTTTTTTTTTACATTATCTTTTTATCTACTATTATTTTGGCTCCTTGCTTGTTGCTTTGTTGGAATAAGATGTTCAGCTCGTCCTCTGAGTGGCTTGATTCCACTTTTATGCATCCACTGAAATGAAAGGTTCTTGGGATCAATCTGAAAACGTCACCACCGAACTACAGATGTTCCTGTGGCTGTGGCATCTGGACCTGTGTCCAGATGTTCCGTTTGCAGCCTGTGTGACATTAAGGCCCTGTGTGAGGACATCACCTCTGCTCGGCCTCACCTGATCTGCTCGGCTCTCAGATGGAAATTAAGAGCTTCAACGAGAACGTCTTCAGTAAACGGCGGCTTATCATTCATGCGCTGGAGGTCGAAATGGGCGGAGTTGGAGAGGGCGTGGACGCCTGTGTCCGTCCTGCTGGAGACCGACACAGACACTGGGTTGAGTGGCCTCAACCTCCTTATCGCGTCCTGAACACAGGCAGAGAAACGTCAGAGACAAAGAACTGTGGACTGTTATTAAAAAATTACTTTTGAAAGCTTTTAAACTTTTTAAACCACTCCAGCTTCCCACAAATAGCCAGACAGGTAAAAGACATCAAAACAGAGAAAGGGGAATTTCAAGTTGGGCTGTAAATAGAAACTGTGTACACTTAGTTTTCTTAAATATTTTTGTCCCTCTTCCTGCCTTTATTAGAAACACTATTAAATAGACATACAACACCAGCTGGAAAGCCATTCTTCTATTTGAATCCTTAAGAGAACTAGACTTGTTCTTACTTCAACATTACCAACACAGAGCTTCTTGACCTTTCAATTCAATTCAGTTTATTTTGTATAGCCCAAAATCACAAATACAGATTTGCCTCTGAGGGCTTCACAATCTGTACACATATGACATCCCTGTCCCGGGACCTCACATCGGATCAGGAAAAACTCCCCCACGAAAATATAGTGAAAACCCTTTTACAGGGAAAAAAGGGAAGAAACCTTCAGGAGAGCAACAGAGGAGGATCCCTCTCCCCGGATGGACAGAAGCAATAGATGTCATGTGTTCAGAATAAACGTAACAGAGTTACAGTACATTCAATGAATATGACAGCAATGATTCATGTAATGAGTAGTAGACATGAACCACGATCCAGATAAACACGATCCATGTCAGCAGAAGGAGGTAGGACCAATAAGACTTTACAATAAGTCACCTTCATATACACTACATTACATTTCATTTAGCGGACGCTTTTATCCAAAGCGACTTACAATAAGTGCATTCCACCGTGAGTACAAACAAGAATCAGAACAACAAGAATCAAGAAGGTACAATTTCATCAATAAAGTTCAGCTACAAAGTGCTATCAGTAAGAACCATTACATAAACTTTGCATTTTTGCACTTTATTTAATGTTTAAATTACATTTCCTAAATGAATACACTCTGTTGTTTTGTTGTATATATTGAGCATCTTTCATTCCTGTTATTTTTGTGTCAAATCCTGTGTCAAACAAATCCTTCCTTCCTTCATGTTGTGATCTATGTGACATATGCTTTTCAGATCATTTCACAACATAACCACAGCCGATAACAGCAATTCTTCTCTGGTCTGCAGTGATTCCTGGATGAAGGAAAGAAAGATGATATTTATTAAATGCACGTACCTCCAGGTGGTCCTGGACCCCCTTCCTCCCCAGCTGATGGGAAGGCACTTTTACCGCGCCCCTACGGAAATAATAATAATAGATTAATATTATGAACACGCCTTATGTGTGAGCATTGCGTTGTAGTCACCTCACCTGTAATGTGTCCCAATGTATTGAAAGAATAGGACATAACGGGCCCAGTTGGGCATGGTCTCTCCGAACGTCTGGAACACTTCTGGTCACATGGTTCGGTCGGTGAAACAGGACCTTTGAGGTTGAATCCCTTAAGACGCGTCTGTGAGGCTGCTGCTGGGGACGACTTCTACCAAAGCCCGTGAAGGACTCGTGCGTTCAGGGACAGCCCAGAGGCGGATGCGGTCCACAGCAGGCGGCGCCAGGAGCCGGAGTTTCATTTGTAGTCCGGAAGAGCCGTGTTGCCATGTGGAAACAAAGCGGCTCAGTGCGTCACTGCACCCCGTGTGTTGTTCTCAGTATTTACTCAATACAACAACCGGGGAAGACGGACACCTGCATGCCACAAGTCATAGATGCTGAAAGACACGATGGACACCACGCCTCTGGCCACGTGTCTGATCACGCGCTGCCTGTCACGTGCGGTCACGTGTGCACTTCTGTGACATCGGTGGTCACTGCATGTACTTTACATGAACCACACATATGGACATGAATGTAGTTTTTTCACCACGTTTCACCTGAGCGAGGACTCCCTTATCGGTCCCTTTTTGATTGCGTCATGATCCACTGCGGCGTCGCGTCCTGTGCGCGTCGGCGTCCTCTGGCCGCAAAGCCATCTGCCTTGAAAATCATTGAGGTCAGAGGCTGATATTACTGTGTAGAGAGGATTATGGCACGTCAAGTCAATCAGACTTCTTATCAATAATCGTATTCCAAACAAGGCCAACAATCGTATTAGTTATTTTCAATTAGTTTCTTTATTGTGCAATCTACAGCCAGACCTGATATCTAACTCTGATTCTCTCCATTAAAGTAAAGACATTTAGATATTCCTCTTTGAACTCAATATTGTTTCCCGGAAGCTCTAAAGGCCACTTGAGCATATCAAAATGTATAATTGCAAGTCTTGGTTGAAACTGTATATGTTTTATGGGATCATTTGGGGCGACATGTGGCTCAGTGGTTAGCAGGTCTGACCTTCAATCAGAGGATCCGTGGTTCAAACCCTGGCTCAGCCAGTCCGTGTAATTTGTGTCCTTGAGCAAGACACTTAACCCTAATTGTTCACCGTTGCTGTGTCTACTGTATATCATGTAAGTCGCTTTGGATAAAAGCGTAATGTAATTTGGCCTATTATTAATGTGGGCACATTATTGAGGAGGTAGCTCATATTTGGAGGTGACAGTATACACTTTTATTGTGTTTTGGCAGAAATTGTTTGGTTAGCCTATAGTAACCCAATAAATATTCACATTAAAACTACATTTTAAAAATATGCAATTGTTGTATTATTAGGGAGGTGATGATGTTTTATGGTATACTGACTGATGTAAATATTATCTGGACAGATATCTATTCCTGTCTCAGCTCCTCTTCCTCCCCGATTCCTCCTGGTGTGCGTCGTGACGGCGGGTTGTAGCTAGGTGGCGCTCTCCTCTCCTTTTCTTTTCCCAGGGTCTACGGTGCAGCTACGCCTCTCTCTTGACGCGGCAGCGGCGGCATCACCCGAGGAGTAGTCTGACTGCCGCGCACCGAGCTCGCGTTTGGTTTCACGGTGCCACCGGGAGAGAGAGGGGCGAAGACTGCTGTGCATCAGGGACACCAGGCACGACAAGCGACATCCCGCCTCGGGCAATGACATTAGCAGACTGAAGTTGGAATACACGAGAAAACGCCAAAATGACGGTGGACTTTGAAGAATGTATAAAAGATTCCCCCCGATTCAGGTACGGCACTCCCCGCAGACACACCGCGGTGCGCAAAGACGGCACGGCACACCTTCTTTTACGCGTGATTCCATGTTTCGGGGGGACGAGCGGGTTCCGCTCATGTAGGGCTGTGTTGGCATCCGCAGATGAAGGCGATGCATGTGTCCACCAGCATGGCATGCGCAAAAAAAAAATATATATATATAAATTTAATTTAAAAATTAAGATTTTTTTAATGACACATTTGATTGGTTGTTAAAACATGTACTTGCATCGTGATACATTTCTGGAAGACACGCTTGTGTCAGTGGTTCCAGATGTGTGAATGTGGCTTGTAACGTCAGCTCAGTGCACATGAGAGAAGGACACTCTTCGCCAGACACTGAGGATCCATTTTGCTTTAGTGACAAAACGATAAGTGATTTCCAGCATGCTTTATTCAACCACCTGAATAAGAAAGGGGCACTCCTCTAATGTGGCCTTATAACAAGTGAGAGTGTGTGATGGAGGCACCTGTGTGTGCATGAGCAGACAGGTTGCTGGTGGCAGGAGATGAGATGCCCTGGCAGCAGCAGTCTTTGCCTGGCTGGCAAAGAGGCATCAGGGAGAGGGGTTCTCTCAGCAGGAGACAGGGGAAGTATCCTGGGCACAGATCCAGCTGTCGGGCCCCTTGCCTGCCCGCTGGAGGGTTCTAGCCACACTCAGTCCACGTGCCGGTCTGGCACTTCTGAGCAGGCTGACTAGAATAGGAGCTTTGGAGGCCAGGGATCTCATGCTAGTTATGGCTAGCGGTGCCATGCTTTCAGTGTTTCACTAGAAGGAGCCGGATGTGGGTTTATTAGTGTCTCTATCTCGGTTCTGTTTCTTCGGGTCAGAGTAAGTTCTCTGTGTTTGGCGTTCCTTTGCTTCCCTCCCCCTCTTCCTTTCTCTCAGACACAATTCCTCTGGCTTGTTGAGCATTGTGCGACTAACAGATAGTTTGTGATTTGAGTGATAAAGCAGACAGTGGAATGACAGAAAAGGGGCTGAGAGACAGACATTGAATGCCACCTCAGTGAGGGATGGTTGAGACGCAAGGTCACAGGAAGAGACATGTTCTATGGGTCACTTTCCCATGGTCCAACGAAGACTGTTATTTGGAAAATTCCAACACTCAGAAAGGAAGCTGATGTGTCCTTGCAGTGGGGACAATGTACTGCTGTGTAATACTGGGATCATGATGATGGTAGTGGAAATCCTTCTCCTGGTTTGGCTCACATGTGGATTATAACGTAATGGATGACGCAATGCCTTGTTTTTTATCCTTCTGTATGATAGGATCCAGTTTTCTCTGCTCATGTGGTGCAGCTCTGTCTGGGGCTTGGTGCTCAGGATGCTGGAGTTCATGTAAATACACACATTGTTTCCTGCTAAAAAAAAGAGAAGCAATGATTGAAAGCAGTGCACAGTTGTACCTCATAGTACAATGAAACACATTTCCAGGAGCTATTCTAAAGGCCGGAAGTACTAATGCATGAAGAAGGGAAAACACAACCATACAATATACTGCCATATAATAATTTCCATATGTTAACTGGTGCCCAGGTCTCTTCCTCCTCTTTGTCGAGTCGTTGTGGAGAAACAGACGAGAAGAAGAGCAGAGAGCCAGTCCTGTCTGTCTTCACACACACAGGGTTAAAGAACGCTCACACACACTCACACACCCACTCACTGCAGGTCTGAACTTGTGTTGCTGGAGACAGACTATAAGATATGTCTGGTGTAACAAGTTGTTCTGTCTCTTGTGTTCAACGACTCTTAAGATATGTCTGGTAGTTGATCAGTCTCTTATGCTGTCCTCCCAGCTGCCTGTTAATCCGTGCTGCCTCCATTCTTTTGGTCACTAAGCCAGCTGCACCACCTCTGCTTGTTGGGACTAGCTTCTTGTGGTCCGGCGCACTGGAGGCTCCGGGGTTAAGATACACTGTGATACTTGAGGTTTTATGCAGATGAACATTTTCATCATGTCGTCATTTCATTGACAACATCGTTATATCAGTATTACTATGCATATGTGGGTGGGAGCTGTTGCCTAGCAACGGCTGCAGTAAGTGAGACAAATGGGAGCTCGGAGAAAAGAGAACAGAGAATTTTAGAGGAGTGGGTGCTTTGAGAAACATCAGAATCAAAATCAGAACTATTTATTGCCATGTTTGTTTTCACATTCAAGGAATTTGTCCTGGCGGAAGGTGCATAACATTTAACATTTAACAGTAAACATTTAACAGTAAACAGAGTGCAATAAATGGGAATGATTGAAAATTAATGAATGAATGAATATTTACAGTTGAACAGTAGAGTATAAAAATAAGATAATGTAAGTGTAGTGTTAAAGTGTATTTATCGTCATTACTTTGAATGTGCCGAACCAAGAAGAGTTTCAAGAACCTTCTATGTTGTTATATCTACAGACAGATCATATGTATTTCAGCCATCCTGGTGAACTTTTACCGCTGTGTGATCGAGAGCATCCTAACCAACTGTGTCACAGTCTGGTATGGGAGCTGCTCTGTTGCGGAGCGCAAGGGACTGCAGCGGGTGGTGAAAACCGCCCAACGCATCACGGGAACTCCACTTCCGGCCATTGAGGAAATCCAGAGGAAACGCTGTCTGCGTCGAGCTCGCAGCATTCTCAAGGACGCCTCCCACCCTGCACACAGACTGTTTTCCCTCCTGCCCTCAGGCAGACGGTTCAGATGCTTCCGGACAAGGACCAGCAGACTGAGGAACAGTTTCTTCCCCAGAGCTGTTTCTTTATTGAACTCTGCCCCATGCTGACACCCCCCCTACTCCCCAACCATCTCCACCCACAAACCCATCTCCTCGTCATCTCCCCCCACTGACCAAAGACTCTACACCTGCACTCAAACACTTTTGAACTGTCTGCACTAAAAACTGAACATTGCACTAGTCTAGTAACAATAGGCAGCTACTGTTTATTATTATTATGCACTATTTAACGTTCACTCAATCTGTATTACTTAACTTATCATATGCCCATTTGCCTTTTGTAAATTATGTTTATAGTTCCTGCTTATAGTCTACCTACATTTAATGCACAAATCAACCTGTATAACATGTACATATTACCGCAATCAATCTGTATATCCCGTACCTATATCACTAACTTATTATCTGTAAAATACTTATTATTATCTGTATATTGGTATTTACTGCTATTGCACTTCTGGTTGGATGCTAAACTGCATTTCGTTGCTCTGTACTTGTACATGTGTAATGACAATAAAGTTGAATCTAATCTAATCTAATCTAATGTAGTGAAAGCCAAGTCCTCGGTCGTAAGAGATATTAGAGTTATAAGTGTAGTGAGTGTGGTTCTTGGTGTTGAAAACCTCTCCCAGCCGTCAAAATTACATTACTGGGTGTGGAACAGCAAATGTATGTCAGGTCAGTGACTGTATTCACTGAGGGTTCTGACCCGGAGAAGCAGCCTCACCTGTCGGCCTCTCTCTGTCTCCTCCCCCATGGAGCACACTGCATACGGCAGTCCAGCGGAGTAAGGAGTCAGCAAGATAATAATAATAATATTTTAATTTTGTATAGCAGTTTTCTAAACACTCAAAGACGCTTCCCATAAGGCAGAAACAAATGGATCAAAACAAAACACAGAAAGACAATGGAACAAACAAAACTAACAAACAACATCCCTGGCACAAAAGAAAACTGGAGAAGCCACGCGGAACGAGTCCTGTAGTGGAGGGCAGGGTGCAGGGTTTAGCAGGTGAAGGGTAGAATGGAGGGGTTAGCAGGTGAAGGCAAGTTTAAAGAGGTGGGTTTTTAGTTTTTTTTTAAATAATGAAAGGGTGGGAGCCTGACGGGTGTGGATGGGGAGGGCATTCCAGAGGGGGGGTGCAGCAGCTGAGAAGGCCCTGTCACCCCAGGTCTGGCGCTTGGTCCTGATGATCTTCAGAGTGTTCACATCGGTGGACCTGAGGCAACGGGTTGGGGCATCAAGGGGGAGGAGGTCTGAAAGGTAGGGCGGGGCCAGATTTTTTAGAGCTTTGTAGATGGTGAGCAACATTTTAAAGTCAATCCTATATTTGACCGGGAGCCAATGGACGTTGCGTAGGACCAGGGTGATATGTTCACAGCGCTGGGTGGAGGTGAGCAGGCGGGTGGCAGAGTTCTGAACATATTGGAGTTTGTTGATAATTTTGTTGGGAGAGCCGTAGAGGATGCTATTGCAGTAATCGAGTTGTCAGTAAGAGAGTGGACACATATGATGTTAGGTTGCCAAATGTAAGACACAACCGGTAACGTCTCCTTAGTCGGAAGGATTTCCTTTTCAGCGGGTCGTCTTTCAATCAGAAGATTGGTGGATCGATCCCCTTCTCCGCTAGTACATGTTGACGTGCACTGAACCCAAAATGTCTACCCATACCTGCAGTGTATGAATGGGAGTGAATGGTTGGTTAGTGCTGATGGGCAGGGGGCACCTTGTATGGTTGCCCCTCCTATCATGGTAGCCCCTCCCATCAGTGTATGAATGGCTGTGAACAGGTGATTGACATGTAGTGTTAAAGAGCTTTGAGTGGTCATGCACAGTGAAATTGACAGTGCTATTGCAACACTTAGAGAGTACATTTTAACACTGAGTCAGTGACTGTGGACCAAGTGGACTTCTTGGATCTTTGCTGAGTACATTCTCTATAGAGGTTTCTCTGCTATATTCCTATTGTACTTGCTGTATTAGTTCTACTATTTGGGGAACTATCTCTACTAGACTGTTAACCTGTACTGTCATTTCTACCTGAATTGTTTGAGCCGGGACTTTGCTTTGGTCAAGTGACTTAAACGCAACTGAACTAGCTAGGGTTAAAGTGTACTTCTGTAATCCAACTGTACTTGGGACTAGGCTCTAGTTTTACTTTCTACTTTAGAGGTAAACAGATCCTGTCCTTGTTCACTTTTGGCAAAAAGCAGCTGTTCTTGTGAAACTCTCACCTCACTGATTAAAGGGAAAGCCTGCTATTGTCCTGAGCCAGAGCACTCTCGATTGGAGCCCATCTCACTAACGACCTGGGGCGTAGTCAACTCAGCTGTAGATAATTATCGCTATCACCGGTATAGAAGCAGGTGTGGGTTTGAAGCGTCAGCGAAGACTCATCGTATGAAGACTCGGAGGATAAAGACAAAGCAGTCTTTTGTTGGAGTCAAGACTCGGAGGATAAAGACAAAGCAGTCTTTTGTTGGAGTCAAGACTCAGAGGATAAAGACAAAGGAGTCTTTTGTTGGAGTCAAGACTCGGAGGATAAAGACAAAGGAGTCTTTCGTTGGAGTCAAGACTCGGAAGATAAAGACAAAGGAGTCTTTCGTTGGAGTCAAGACTCGGAAGATAAAGACAAAGGAGTCTTTCGTTGGAGTCTTCGGGGGCGGCTGAGCATTAACACTTCTCTGTGAAAATGTGCTTCCCGCCCATTCCCGTGTACATATCAACTCGTAGATACTTTAGACCTCGGACCCGTTCTTACTTGCATCAAAATCCTTCCGCATGGATTTATCCCTCACGCTCCACACAAACCCAACACCTCGTCACAGGAGGCCTCTGGAACTGCCAGTCAGCTAACCGCAAGGCAGACTTCATCTCTGGCTTTGCTATTAAGCAATCTCTGGACTTCCTGGCTCTCACTGAGACCTGGATCACACCAGACAATACATCTACCCCTGCTGCTCTCTCGTCTGCCTTCTCCTTCAGCCACACACCTAGGCTCACTGGTCGGGGTGGTGGCACAGGTCTACTCATCTCCCCCAAATGGAGTTTTTCTCTCTACCCGCTTCCATTGCCTACACCACTGACTTTTGAGCTTCATGCTGTGACTGTTACCCATCCGGTTCAACTGAACATTGTTGTTCTCTACCGTCCACCTGGTTCCCTGGTAGATTTCTTGGAAGAATTAGACGTCCTCCTATCAAGTTTCCCAGAAAACGGCCCCCCTCTCATTCTTCTAGGTGACTTCAACATCCAGACCGAGAAGTCATCTGACCTGGTGCTCCTACTGTCTTCCTTTGCTCTCTCACTCAGTCCTTCACCTCCGACTCACAAAGCTGTAAATCATCTTGACTATATTTTCACCAGAAACTGCTCAACATCTAACCTCACTGTAACTCCACTTCACGTCTCAGACCACTTCTTTATCTCCTACTCTCTCCCACTCTTGGGAACTGACAACCCTCCCACAGCAACAGACTGCACCTGTGCGTCGCAACATTCGTACCCTCTCTCCCTCCTCTCTGGCCTCGTCTGTTCTGTCAGCCCTTCCTTCAACCGACTCTTTCTCACTCATGCATCCGAACTCTGCCACGGACACTCTCCTCTCTACTCTGTCCTCCTCTCTTGATTCTCTCTGTCCTCTTACGACACGTAAGGTCCGCAACTCCCCTCCAGCTCCGTGGTTGTCAGACCCGGTCCGTGCCCAGAGAGCCACTTTGCGAGCATCGGAAAGGAAATGGCGAAAATCCAAACACGCAGACGACCTGCACGCCTATCACTCTCTTCTCGCCTCCTTCTCTGCCTCTATCTCTGCAGCCAAAAGCCTGTTCTACCAATCCAGAATTGAATCTTCTTTCTCTAACCCCAAAAAACTCTTCTCCATTTTTTCCAACCTCCTTGACCCCCCCTCTCCTCCTCCTCCCTCCACCCTTCTACCGAACCACTTTGTCGACTACTTTACAAAAAAGATAGATGACATTCGCTCCTCATTTACTGATCCCCCTCCCATAACTACATCTCCACTAACCCTATTCGCCTCCCCTTCGCTATCCACTTTCACCCCCCTGTCTCCCAATCAAGTCCTTACCTTGGTAACCTCTGCCCGCCCAACCACCTGCCCCCTTGACCCCATCCCATCTCACATCCTCCAGTCTATTGCTCCTGACCTTCTTCCCTTTCTCACCCATCTTATTAACACCTCCCTCTCAACTGGTTGTTTCCCTAACTCTCTGAAGGAGGCAAGAGTTAACCCTCTCCTGAAGAAACCCACTCTCAACCCGTCAGAACTCAACAATTACAGACCTGTCTCTCTCCTTCCCTTTCTTTCCAAAACCCTGGAGCGAGCTATCTTCAATCAAGTCTCCTCCTTCCTCCATCAGAACAACCTTCTGGACCCTCACCAGTCTGGATTCAAGGCAGGCCACTCAACAGAGACTGCCCTCCTTGCTGTCTCTGAGCAGCTTCACACTGCGAGAGAAGCCTCTCTCTCCTCTGTCCTTATCCTTCTAGACCTTTCTGCTGCCTTTGACACAGTGAACCACCAGATCCTTATCTCCTCCCTCCAGGACCTGGGTATCTCAGGCACTTCGCTCTCCCTCCTCTCATCCTACCTCAGCGATCGGACCTACCGGGTAACCTGGAGAGGATCTGTGTCTGACCCTTGTCCTCTCACTACTGGGGTCCCTCAAGGCTCGGTCCTCTCCTCTTCTCCCTGTACACCAACTCTCTTGGCTCCGTCATTCGCTCGCATGGCTTTTCCTATCATAGCTATGCTGACGACACCCAACTGATCCTCTCGTTTCCCAAATCGGAAACACAGGTAGCAGCACGAATCTCGGCCTATCACTTGAAGATTAACCCCGACAAGACGGAATTACTTCTCCTTCCAGGGAAAGTTTCCCCCACTCACGACCTGACGATTACTTTCAACAACTCAGTCTTGGCCCCGACCCCGACTGCCAGGAACCTCGGTGTGACTCTGGACAGTCAACTCTCCCTGACTGCCAACATTACTGCAACAACTCATTCCTGCAGATTCATGCTGCACAACATCAGGAGAATACGTCCACTTCTCACCCAGAAGGCAGCACAGGTTCTCGTCCAGGCTCTGGTCATCTCGCGTCTAGACTATTGTAACTCCCTCCTGGCGGGTCTACCTGCTGGTGCCATCCGACCTTTGCAGCTCATCCAGAATGCTGCAGCTCGACTGGTCTTCAACCTCCCGAAATTCTCACACACCACTCCGCTCCTCCGCGACCTTCACTGGTTACCGGTGGCCGCCCGCATCCGCTTCAAAACACTGGTACTGGCGTACCGTGCTACGAACAGATCTGGTCCAGTCTACATCCAGGACATGGTAAAACCTTACACCCCAACTCGTGTGCTCCGCTCGGCTTCTGCCAATCGGCTTGTAGCTCCGTCGCTGCGAGCTAAACACTCAACAAAGTCTCGACTGTTCTCTGTCCTGGCTCCTCGATGGTGGAATGAGCTCCCCATTGACATCAGAACAGCAGAAAGTCTCTACATCTTCCGCCGCAAACTAAAAACACATCTTTTCCGACTATACCTTGAATAAAGGATGTAGCACTATAGTAGCACTGAAATGGCTCTTACTGATAGCACTTTGTAGTCGAACCTTTGACGAAATTGTACCTTCTTGATTCTTGTTGTTCTGATTCTTGTTTGTAACCGTAGAATGCACTTATTGTAAGTCGCTTTGGATAAAAGCGTCAGCTAAATGACATGTAATGTAATGTAATGTAACATATGGTCCCTATCTACAGAGAGTTAAAGTTACACTGAAGATAGTGTTAAAATTTCAGAGTCGATTTAACTCTGGTAAGAGTTAATATTTTACACTACACTACACTGAGAAGTGTTATTTACATTTGACACTAGGACTCAAATCTACTCTTCATGAGTGTTAAACCTACTTGACACTAAGTGTTTTTTTAACTGACTCTTGCCATTATTAAAACATATTTACTCTCGTATTTACTCCCTATTAGTAATAGGGAGTAAATATGAGAATTGACTCCTTTTTAACTCTTCAACAGAATAACTTTGAGGCTAACACTTAAAACAAAAAAACAAAAAAAACGTCTGCAGGGAAAAAACAACAAACACCAGTATATCGATGTCATAATAACAATTTATTAAAAATAAAAACATTTTAGTTTAGTTTGCATACAATGTTCATTATCTTTAAGTGTAATACTGTCCGTCAGATCTTTCATCCAGTTGAAGTCCAGACAACACGTCTCCACAAGGTTTCTGAGCCAACAGATTAGCTGTGAAACAGTAGAGGACAAGACAATATTCATTAAATATAAAATGATTTTGAAGAAATAACTATAACTAAATACAAAGATTGAAATAGTTTTGTTAAATGAGGCAATCCCCAAAGGAAGCTCACATTAAACATGTTACACATCAACTCACCTGTTGGGCCTCTTGATGCTCCTCTGCCTTCTGGAGGGTTGAGGTTTCCTCAGGCCGCAGCCTGAGAGGTGCAGCATGCAGCTGTAAACACACATTAGAGGACTGGATGTCAGTAGACAGCAATATGATGCTCACGTTACTTTGAAAATTCAGTTGAACTGGACAAAAATAGAAACGATTGTCTGCAGTAACTGATTCCTGACTGACTAACTAGCTTTAAAGTTAATCCCATGAAGTCATGCAGTCAAAGGAACATTTGCAGTATTTATTATATTTCCTCTATGTACATTAAAACAATACAACACTGTCAATCCTCCACATTGAGCTCTCTTGCCCACATTGTTCAGTTTGATGTTAGCTAGCTAGCGTAATGTTAGCTTAACTGTAGCACATTTAAGCTAACCTTCAACTCGGTCGCGTT
This sequence comes from Cottus gobio, assembly GCA_023566465.1. Classification (NCBI taxonomy): domain Eukaryota; kingdom Metazoa; phylum Chordata; class Actinopteri; order Perciformes; family Cottidae; genus Cottus; species Cottus gobio. The sequence goes on from CM042222.1 coordinate 1,142,563, forward strand.
AGCCCTCTGCTATTCAGTATGTCAAGACAAAAAAACAACTGCAGTGTATGTTTAACAACAATAAAATATATTCTAATTATTCTCTTCTGCTTAAATGACAACATTTGGTTTCATAAGTGATTTAGAGAAGCTTACCACAGTCTTTCGAGAGGTGCAAGATGGCGCGGTGAGGAAACTCACGATCCGTTAGAGAGGAGAAGGAGGTGGGCGAAGCCTCACAGAGCACAGAGTACTTTCCAGAGTACACTACGTCTTGTAGCAGTGTACAAGTACATCAACACTGGGGGTGTATTACTCTTGAATAGTCAATGTACTTTGATACAGCTTTTTTACACTGACACTGGGCAATAAATTGGTTGTAGTTACTCTTTCTGTTGTTGTAATAACTCTGGAAGAGTTCATATACTTTGACAATGCATATTTAACACTGGGGAATTATAGGACTAGAAGAGTCCATTCACCATTTTATATCTAACGTTTTATATAAACCAAAATTGAACAGATTTTAAATGAATTTGACCTAAATTCAAGACAATAAGAAAAAGTGTAATTGGTAACACTTTCCATGTCTATGCATTAGTAATACACTTATGTGTTATAATCTGCTTATAGTATTGTACAATTTAGTTCAAACAAGATGACTTTGATCCACCCAACAATATAAAGCATTGTATAATGATTTATAAGGTTAAGTATCATACTACTTAATCATTTACATTAAGTAGTTTTGCAAGGATTATAATACACTATGTTTGTTACAAAAAGTGGATGAGCAGCAATTATGAAGTGTTATGATACTTGACCTCATAAGTCATCATAAAGCATTTTAGTCATGTCTAGTCGTGTAAAGTATGAGCATAGAATCTGGTGGAAGCTGTCAACTTCAAAATCACACCCTATTGAGAGGGAATTACTTCCTAAAAAAATTTCTGTGTCACATATTTGGCTCTGAGTAATAAATCACACACTAGGGAATCATTTCCCACACGATGATGGATTGTGTTCCACTCGTCACTTTATACAAGTTTAACTCATTCCGCTCATCTCTTCCTGTCTGCATGTCAGAGCATGCAGCCACCTGAAGAATTAACAATCGCTAAATACCTCTTAAAATCACACATATAGAGATGTTTAAAGCTTTCATTTATCGGATCATATCTGAGCACTATTGCCTGTTTAAACATTATTTTTAATGATGATTTATCAAGTGCCTGCACTCTGATATTTGCAGGGCCTAGGAAGACCTGTCAGGTGTGTCCTTCCTGTAACAGCCCTTGGGTCCAAAAAGAGAGTCTCGACTGATGCATAAGGTGTTCTTTATTTCGTTCGTCAAACCAGCATGACGTTCGTCCTTTTACTTCATCATCACCTTTGCACCGTGAAAACTGTATTGAAAACGTACACACAACAATCATTTCACACACTTGTTCTCCCGGTTACAAAGTCATTAAGTACACAAACATTTATTACATGGAAAGATGAGACATACATATGTGCCAACAATTTTATAAGTAAAAACATATCATACCTCGCTGCGCTCACCAAGGAATGTAAACAATATAAGATAGTCCTTTCTTCCGTTATGAAACGGGCGTCGAGTTGTTTAAGTCCATCTATAACAACTTCAGATAAAATACATATAAGCTCAAACGCAGCTGCGTGTCCTTCGCCAGACCGCCACCATAAAGGTTCATTTTAACCCGTGCAAACTACGGCGACAGAAAAGGGACAAACCCCGACACCGCAGGTGCGCGGAACTTCCGGTCAATCACGTACAAATAACATTGACGCACATACGAAATATATAATTATTTAAATAAGAATTATTTAATAAATTACGAACGTTTACAAATATTTACCAAGCCCTTAAACTCCCAAAGTGGTCCTTTACACTTCCTATTCTTTCAGTCCTTTCCTTGGATCCTTCTCTTACCCATTAATACAAGATGCTACTGCTTGTGCTGCTCTTCCAGACCCAGTTGGTTAAATTACACAAGCAGAATGTTAAATTCACATAAATACATTCTACTGAAACTCAATGATAGATAGTCTCTATGTTCTTAGAGAAAGGAAGTTCAACAACATTTTAAGTCTAAGGATCTGGATTAGGTCGTAGATTTAAAGGCACTCTGTAAAATGGGGCCTTTGGCCCTCTTATATGTGATTTCCTACATTATTTTAAAAGCATGTCTCCATTTATTGGCAGATTAAAGTTCTCCTTGATGCTCTAGATCAGGGGTGCCCACACTTTTTTGGCTTGTGAGCTACTTTTAAAATGACCTAGTCAAAAAGATATACCTACATTAATAATGCTAAATATCTATCTATATAGATATATATCTATATAAATCTATATAGATATATATTAATAAATAGCATTATTAATGTATTAATATACAGAGTATACTTTATATTTACAATATTGGCGTACCTTGCATAACTTATGACACAATATAATTCTGTACATTTTTGGTCATTACATTTTACTCTGACTTGCACTGAATAGAAACAGCCAGGGTTATGCTGCGTTCACACTGAATGCGGCACGTATTATTCGCGAGTAGATTACATGCAAAGTCAATGCACAGACGCGAATGACGCAAATTTCCGCCGGGCAGCGCAAATGACGCGAATAACTTGGGCGAAAGATTTGCGTAGTGAAAGCCAATCAGCGTTGAGAAGCGCCGCATCATCACTGCTGTCCTGCCGGTGCTGAATCAAACTGCTGCTGGTCCGCCTGAAGCAGCGCTGGAAGCAGCGCTGGAAGCAGCCGTCATTCAGACGCTGTTGTGCGGCTACAGATGATATTATGAACCCGGACACGGGGGCGTCTGATGGTCCGACATTAGAGGGACTTCCACAATAACTATAAAGCAGAACTAGTGGTTAGTTCAATGGTGGATGGCGGAAATGGTACCGCTTTTACGGAGATAAGCCACGGAGATATCCCTGCCCCTTTTCAGCCGCGAGTAAAGCAAATGGCGCAAATTAACCACATAAAGTTGAGTAAACTCACGGGAGTAGAGAAGCGCAAATAATGCATTCAAGCGTCCGACCATGCGGGCGCACCGTCCGTGGTGATGGACATTGATTTACACACTGGCTGGTCTGTATATCAATCAAGTGGCAAATGCCGTAGGGAGGATACTTTTTTTTTTTCTTTTTTAATGGCATGCGATCTACCCGCGCTACCCTGGCGATCGACTGGTCGATCGCGATCGACGTATTGGGCACCCCTGCTCTAGATATTTGTCTGTCGCCCTGGTTTCTCTCCACTGTCTGTAGTTTTATTCCCTGGCTGCGTCACCATCACCTCTAATCCTCTTTTACACACATCATTCTGCTTGTCTAAGGCGATGTAGTTCTGTTGGCCAGCAGCTGGTGAAATACGTACATTTGCACCACATAGGGAAAGCAGTGCTAGTGTGAAGGTGACCAGCCACCAGCGCTCCCTCTGCCCTTCAGCACAGAAACACACACACCAGCGGAGTGTGTTGTTTGTGAAGTAAATGGAACACACTGACCTTGAGACGATTTCAGCACAAAAGGAAATGCATTAAAGTGGTGAATATTATTACCTGTCTCCAAAGTAGGCGGACATTGATGAACTGCATGTTTGCTAATGAAACGGCTAAAGCCGTAGACGTACGAGGTGCCAGCTTTCACCTGAGGTCCTCGTCTGCTCATCCTAAACTTATTTTGGAGAAAACCTCTTTGAGAGACCCCGTGACCCTCTGAACTTCACCAGAAATAGATCCTCTCTGCAACATTGAGTCCTTGGCGAAAGGTCTGGAAATATACCAGACCACTCACATTAAGTTGCTAATGTCGAGACACTCCTTCCCAACCACTCCCCCTATACTATACAGTATTTATTGCATACATATAGCAACTGGACATTTCTAACAGTGCGGTCTAGACTATTAAATCCTAGCAATTTGAACAGATTTTGAATACTTTTTTTATATCTGAATTTGTATTAAAATGGGTGCTCTACATTTCAACATGAACTATTCAGTCAGTAATTGACATAGCAACACTTCGCTCCATGATAAAAGCAGATAAGTAAAGATACTCATGATGCCGTATTTCTACTAACAGACTCTTATTATTATTATTATTTTTACTTTTATCATAGGATAACAGCTCTGCAATCCTGGGCTGCAGCACACAGAGGATCAGGGAGGCTTTGAGAGCTCTTCGTGAGCTCCTCATGATGTTAGTGGTGAGATCAGTAACGGTCCTCCTCTTCCCCAGGGAAGCTACCATTTAACCACCAGTTGACCTTTTAAACTCCCCTAACCTAGCAGTGTCATAAAAAACGCAGAGCATCGTGGCTCATAAAAACATCTGCTGTCCCCTATCAGTCCACATGAATATTTGAGTACCCAGTCTGTGTGTGTGTGTGTGTGTGTGTGTGTGTGTGTGTAAAGTAGAGGCCTTGGTGGATCGCTCCCACTGAGGACTGCAGGAAACCCGTCTTTCATGTCCGAAGCATGGACATTGTGGTTACTTCAAAGGAGTTGTGTCAATGGAGATGTGGTGTTAGTGGGCGGGAGGATAGAGGCTATAGGATTGGTCCTATTGGCACTGCAGCATCCATGTCCGGTCCAACCCTCTGATGTGTGTGGTGCTCGTTCTCTCCTCATCAAAGACAATGCACTGAAGACAGCGGACCATTTGAACAAAGAGGGCAGACCCCCCTTGTTGGTTTGAAAGCATGTGTGCGTCAAACTGATTATGTCAGATATCATAAGTGATGCTCTGGAGTCATGTGGCATCTCATGGGACCTTAAGGGGCTCGAATAGAAAAAGGCAGAACACAGTAGTAGTAGTAGTAGTAGTAATAGTAGTAGTTGTAGTAGTAGTAGTAGCAGTAGTAGTAGTAGTAGTAATAGTAGTAGTAGTAGTCAGAATCAGAACCATTTATTGCCAAGTTTGTTTTCACATTCAAGACATTTGTCCTGGCGAAAGGTGCATAACATTTAACATTTAACAATAAACCTTTAACAATAAAAAGAGTGCAATAAATGGGAATGAATGAATGAATATTTACAATTGAACAATAACATATAAAATTATAGTTAAAATAAACTAAGATAAAGTGCATGGAATGTAAGTGTTATGTGAAAGTGGCGAGTGTATTTAAATATGAGGTATGTGTGTAGGGGTGGGGGGATGACCAGTGGGAGATTGTCTGGGGGTGACAGAGTCAGTCAGTGGGGGATCCAGGCTCAGAAGGGAAAAAACTGTTGGTGTGTGGCGTGAGGTCTTGGTCCTGATGGACCGCAGCCTCCTGCCAGAGGGGAGGGACACCAACAGTTTGTGTCCAGGGTGAGAGGGATCAGCTACAATCTTCCTCGCCGCTTCAGGGTCCTTGAAGCAAACAAGTCCTGGAGGGACGGCAGATTGCGGCCAATCACCCTCTCAGCAGTTGTTCCCCTGATGTTCATGAGCTCATCTCTGGTGAAAGAGCTCCGGGAATCGCAGCAGAAAACCGTATCTAAAACAAAAACAATACAAAACATTGAGCACCAACACACCGAGGCAGCCATCTGCGGCGCCATCTTGTATAATACTGTACATCACTACTGTAGTAGTAGTAGTAGTAGTAGTAGTAGTAGTAGTAGTAGTAGTAGTAGTAGTTTGTCGAAGTTTGTCAGGAAGTGATTGAGAGTTTTCAACAGCACGCTGCACATTTAAACACACAGCATCTTTTGTATATCCTACCCTGTTTGTTTAAAACAACAGAATGTGGTCTTCCTCTCAACAAACAAGATCTGCCGCTCTCCCATCACTGATGATTGAGACCTCCAACACATTAGGAAGGTTGAACAGGGAGTTCTTTCTCTTCAGAACCTCTGAACCTTTTTTGTCTGATGCTGTGTTACACGTGTATGCATACATGTTATCATATGTTCCTATTCCTGTCTAGTCCTCGTTTGACGCGTCCATGAGAGCGTCCGTTCAGCACGTGGACTCTTCCTCTGAATCCATGTGTTGCCGACGGATTTAGTGCAGGACCCATAAATGAAATAGGATTATCAGGAACCACCACACTCTCTGATTAAATCAACTGCATAGCCTACACACCCTATAAGCTCACACACGATCAGCCTCTTACCCTGAGATCCTCAATACGATCCCCGTCCAATTCAGAAGCAGCGTACAGGGTAACGTGGAGCTGCAGAAATTGGTTCGACAGCATTTATGTCTGATTTTCAGTTGAAAGGTTGTGAGCCTTAAATCTTAAATCTTAAAAGTAGGGATGCACCGATACCGATACCGGTATCGGTATCGGTGGTCGATACTGCGTTAAATACTCGTACTCGCATCGGTTTCAATGGCCGATACCAAGAACCGATACTCACTCAACAGTATTTCACTACAACAAACTGGTCGCGCTTTGTGGAGAAGCAACCCCGTGGCGGAGCCGGAGACACTCTTCTCTGTCTCAACTGTCTCAACAGTCTCAACTTCTGAGCAGCCAATCACGCTATCCAAGGTTTTGCCGTCCAATCAGATGGCCAGTTTGTCTCAACAGCAGAATCTGGAGCCGCCATCTTGGATCCTCGCTACGCAGCGCTCACTTCTTTCAATAGACAGGAGAAAAGTGAGACGCGAGTACAATACAAGACTTTATCGATATTGTGCTTATTAACCGGTGTTGCATACGTGTGTATGACATATTAGTGCTCATATTAGTGCTCATGTTAGTGGCTGACAGCCCCGGAGTTACTTGTAATCAGTCCGTCCCAACGCGACGCAAATGTTTCGCGCGACCAGATTACATGTAAAGTCTATGCACAGACGCGTGTGGTTGCGACAGACGCAAATTTACGCCGGCGGCACGTTAGACGCGAGAGTTGAAATTTTCCATATTTAATACATCTATAATTGAGAAGCTCTGCGCGTCATCACCGCCGTCCTGCCGGTTTGAATCAAACTGTTGCTGATCCACCAGAAGTAGCGCTGGCAGCGGCCTCATTCAGACGCTGTTGTGCGGCTACGGATGATATTATTGTAGCCGAGTGTCTGTTGTGTGTCTATATTTGTAATTATAATAAAATGAAAACACGCTACAGGGTAACTTGAACCACTTTTTTATCTCCTTCACACACGTATATCCCACAATTCCACTCCTCTTTTCCTTTCCGTTTCTCCCTCCACAATAAAAGCACCGGAAACATAACTTGGAACACAGCTTCCTATATAATTGCTCGATCCCTAATATTATCGCTTACATTATGAACCCGGACACGGGGCGTTTTATGGTCCGACATTAGAGGGACTTCCACAAGAAGTTTAAAGCTTGGGATAGCCTTCTGTTAATTTTGTACTATAGGCTTGACATAATCTGCAGAGGATAAAATAAAATCTGCCTCCAAATTAATTGCACTTTCATGGAGACCAAATCTAAGAAGTATCGGTATCGGTACTCGGTATCGGCAAGTACACAAATAAAAATATCGGTATCGTATCGGTTTGTAAAAAATGGTATCGTTGCATCCCTACTTAAAAGCCATGGCTTTTTGGGTTATTCATAATATCAATCTGACCTTTAACCTATAGCTGGGTTGTTTTAAGACCTGTCTTCATGCTACACATGCTTCACACAGGATGATGCTTGAATCACAGTCTAGAATTTGCTCAGATCTTTCGAGAGTGTTGTGGACTTAAGATGAATGCAATGTGTGCAGATGTGCATTCAAGGCCATTTGATGCAGAAAACTGACCCTTTGCTGAGTTGCTAAGCCCTGCCCCCGTTCCTTTATTTTTCTACGCCTGTCAATTGAATATACAGTTTACGATGATAGTGGAGGCAGATCTACTAATCAAATAGGAGTCATTCTTGAATGTCTTGAATTGCGCAATATGGAGATGATAATTATTTATTAATTGTGAGGACAACATATTATAATTACATTTTCACATTTAAATCAACAGAGCACTGCTTTTCAAAAGTGAAGCCACAAAAAATATCACAGTGGAGGACGTTTATTTCATCGTGGTGATGGATCGTGCAGCCCAAAGTCTGTGGCAGACGTCGAGGTCCTGCAGCAAACATTCATCCCATGAGATCCAGCTTCAGAGGGGAGTTAGTTAAAATCCTGCCAAGGCCTGTTGAAACTGGAATCACAACTATTAAGTAAATTGCCTGCATCTTGTTCCCGGCTGCTTTCTCCATCTTGGCATTCCGAAGTATTTCCTCAGTGGGAAACGTTTGTCTCTCCTTGGGTGTCCTGCCCAGTCTAAACACTTCTTTTGTCTTCAAAAAACTGCACATTTTAAGTCTCAAACCCCTATTTACTGGTTTGGCGTGTTATGGAAATTAGTCTACATCTTTTGTCATATTGCTGACTGACTGAAAAACAAGCAGACTGACTTGTTGTTTAACTGCCACAATGTAAACCAGGTCTGAACTGAGAACCAAAGACTTGCCGTGGAGAGTTTGCTCCCCAGGAAGTTGTTCAATCACACTGGAGGAAACGAGCAGGACCAGGCGGCGTGTGCGATGTGAAATGTCTCTCCAGTGAGCCAGACTTCTGTGCCGACTGCCACAAATTTAGCCATGCATGGGTAACCCCTCTCAAGACATTCGTACATATGTGCACACATGCATTACATTGTTAAACATGTACAGTAACAGCATGCATGTTTGCACAGACTGTTGTGCGGCATATGTTGCTATACTGTCACATAACTATTTATTCATGTGTATTCTACAGGGTGAAAGGTTCAATCAGCCAATGGGTTCTCACACTGCAGAATCAAGACGTCCCAGATGAGGACACGCCTCCATGCATCAAACTGAGCTTTGTGTCGGCAGAAAGTGAACTTAAACTTCATGGTGGCTTTCTGGACTCAGTGCCCTTCTTTATACAATAGAGTTAAAGGATCAGTGCATTATTCCTCCTTTCTGATCCATTTATTGGTCGGGGCGAACCATTTAAAAACTAAACTCTACCATGAAATATCAACTGAGTCCTCGTTGACAGACAAGAGGCTCACGTAAGAAACATAGAAATGTATCGTGACGAGTCAGTTCCTCCAGATTGTTGATCAATCACACGCACGCACACTCTTCAGTTATATGACTAATCTTACAATGTTCCTGTGAAATGAAGCGTTTAGCCGCGTGTTTGTCATCCACACACAATGTGGGTGTGGCGTTGTGTTGCCTCATAAAAAACAACCTAAATGAGTCAACCCACCGGCAGATAAAAGACAGAAAAAGATAAAGAGTGAGAGCGCGTTTCATCCCCCTCCTCCTCTCAGTGAGTCCTTCACTGGGGCCGTTGCACACACTTGTCTTCCTCTTGACTTCCTGCAGGTATTATGTCCTGCTCTCACCCTTTTATCTCTCCTCTTCCTCCTCCTCCTCCTCCTCCTCCTCCTCCTCCTCCTGTTCTCCATGGTTATGAATCAATGTCAGGGCTGCAGCAGCAAGGCGGATTGGGTTTCAGTAGATTACCCAAGTCTGTCTTCTAACTGGATGCAGGGAGAGAAGCGGTAAGGCAGGAGGGATGATTGATGGAGAGAAGGAGCATATAGACAGAAGGATGGATTGATTGGGTGGATGGACTCAGAGGAGGTGTAGACTAAGGACAGAGGATGGACTACAGGGAGTGAAGAGGGTTTAGTGGTCTCCAGTCTCCAGTGGTTACTGGTCCTGGTCTGCACTGAATGCGTCGTGAGTCCCACTTCCTGAGCAGCACAGCTGTCCTGTCAAACGGTGGGTGCTGCTTGGACGCAGCTTCCCTGAGGTGACACATGAAATAGTCATGCAGTTCCATCTGGCTCTTGCACACTGGGAGGAGAGATGGTGTGTGTTGACTCCCACTCGCTCACATCTGGGATCCAGTGAAGCAGCTGGTTTAGATTTGGCCCAACTTTCTCCACCTTTGTTTTAGTTCTGCTCTCTTATGGTTTTGTGCACTGTAGTTTTCCTACAGCTACATTTCTTCTTGCCGTTCCCTATTCTTCAACTCTTTCACTCTTCACTCTCTCTGGCTCCTCCCACGTTCCTGACGCCCCGGTCGGTATGTGATGCGGTGAGGAGGGAGCTCAATGGGACTGCGTCAGAACCTTTGCCTTGACTTTAACTTCCGGTGTCTTTAGTAAACACCAGCATTTATTGCTATTTACATTTTTTTAAAGCTTTTTCAAGTGGGTTTCATCTTCTCAGTTGCTTCTTTGTAACCTCAGCTGCAGTGATTTGCGATGTTGGCCGTTGCTCGTTCCCTTGCAGGCTGTTGACACAGGCTCTCTGTGTGTTTGGCAGCCCACCAGCCTGGTCCTCACTGATCCAAACACCTCTGCAGTGCTGAAAACCAAAGTGTGATTGACAGGCCAATCTCCTATAGAGACACGAGGAGAGTCGGGAACACGGATTGCTCTCTTACTGAAGTGGAGCTTCTAAATGAGGACCAAGACACGTCTTGTATGAACGGAATCACTTTACTTGCAGAACTGCAGTACAAACTGTTCAAGTGATTCAGAACGCGCTCTTGCACCCGACATGTATATTTTTCTCCTACGTATCATCATCGTTAGCGTCAACAAACATGTATCATTCTACTTCCTGTCTTCAAAGTAAAGCATTTCCTGTTTCCATGCGCTTCATAATAAAAGTAAATCATGCAGTCAAACAAGTCAACACTTACAAACTGATGGATCCACCTCACATTCCGCGTTGTTACATTATTCAGCCTGCATCCTTGCCTCAGATCTCTATGGAATTCTTTGAAACCAAATGAAAACATTCCCATCTGCCGTGTCAGCAGTCCTGCACTTTCTTGGATCCATCATTCCCGCCCCCGCTAAGTCCCACAAACATGCACGCTTTCGCATGTGCCTCCTTCCATTTGTTGGATGGATTGAACCATTGCATACAAGTGGGAAAAACAGAACAGCTGCAGCAAAGTCACCATTCTATAATGGACAATATGTCTTGGAGCAGGAAGGAGTGAGTGTGTGTGTGTATGTGTGTGTGTGTGTGTGTGTGTGTGAAGGGGGATTAAGGCTCAACTGTATATAAAACAGGCATAACTAAAAGTTTCACGGTGACTGCAACTTGCGGATAACATTGGACAAGAGAGCAATAAAGCATGTCAGAGCGGCTCAGGCTCACTTTTCCCACATTCTTTGTGAAGCAATAGGCATCAAATGGTAAACGTGCTGTAAGAACTGTCCTCATGCATTGTATTAAGGTTTTGGTGAAGCAGAACGTGAGACAGTCAACTGCAGGTTACATGTATTTAACATTAATGTTCCTGTTGGCACGTTTATTAACAATGTCCTAGAAAAGATCTACATGTCATATGACCTGAGAGCCGTTTGTCTCTTTTGCTGTTGTACAGATACAATATTTTATGAGATCTCTCCAAGCTGAACCATGGAACACTGCATGATGTACTGCATCTGTCCGGCCTGCTTTGTTTCTCTAGCTGTCTCAGTGTGCGAGGGTCTTGTGTAAGACCACCCCATGTGTTAATGTAAACCTGTTTCTTCATTCTCTCTCAACCCCCGATCCTCCCTCCACTTTCCACACAGCCCTGTTTCTCCCATCACACCATTACCACATGTATATTGGATGATTAGTTAATTAATACACAAGCATGTGACACGTGAATGCCTGATCGTGGGAATCTGACTGAGAACGAAATCTCCTTTTTGTCCTTGTCTTTAAACTAAACCCCGGTATCTGTTCAACCCGTGGTGATACAGGACCAGCTGAGTCACAGATACAAGAGGACCTGTTGTAAATGTTATCCCATTGAATGTGTCTTCTTGTGTGTGTGTGTTTGTGTCTCCGCATGTGTGTGTATGCGTGTGTTTGTGTGTGTTTTGAGATTGTCTTCACTCACAAAATAGGTGGTTCACAGTAAAATTAGGCTTTATCGATTAACCTTTATCATGAATAAAATATACATACAGAACATGCTTTTAATATAAAAAAAAAACATTGCATAATAGGTCCAGTACGGGCTGGCACCCATCCCAGCATGCATTGGGTAAAAGGTTTTCTGTTAAGAGTGATGACACACATCAAAGCAACACATTCACACCTGCAGCAACCTTGAGCTGAGAGTGAAAAATATTTTTTATATAGAAATACTATTCCTGTTGACCTCTTCGGCCCCACGCATATGGACATAAAAACTAAAACAAAAACCAGACCGGAGGTTACGTTTAGGCCAGGATTTGATCACATGGCGTGAGTGAGACGCACATGATCAGATAATGATGCCAAGCAGACAGCTAGATGTGCGTCTTCCTGAGCTTCTGCACTGGCTGACCATTCTTAGAGGGACACACGCTGGTTGTTTCCTTTTTGTGGCGCCAGCGCCGCCAGAGACGGACAGCAGGAGGGAAGGTGCTGCGAAGCTCACAGCTGGTTCACAGCAGCATCTCTTCTCTCTCACATCGCACAGAGCCATAAATAGACGCCTTTACTGAGAACATGTATCTTTAGCTCTGCTACTGTAGGTTAGCGTGGACAGAGGGATATAATCAAATATGAACACATACTGCACGCTAAGCCATGAGTATTCACTGTGACAAACATAAACCTGCATGACATTTGTGCCCTAAAAGAGAAAGGAAAAAAACGGCAATTTACAGTCCCATTAATCACATTACAGTAAAGAATCTAGCAGAATTTAAAATCTATTTTCAGTCATCCTCTCCTCCATATCAGACACAGTGCACTAATTAGAACGTGGACTCACAGATGCCACTTTCAAACAGCATCAAGACAATAATGGTGGTCAAAGGAGAGTAACATAAGATTAGATTAGATTCAACTTTATTGTCATTACACATGTACAAGTACAGAGCAACGAAATGCAGTTTCGCATCCAACCAGAAGTGCAACATAAAGTATTAGAATAAATAACAATATATACAGATTAATAATACTCCAAAATTGCACAATCTGGAGAGACGCTGGGCCTCGCGATGTTCACGCGCCGCCATCTTTAGTCAATCAATAATACAATCATACAATCATACAATAATACAATCAAAACATCATATTGTCATTGCTGCATTGCATTATCTCAACATCAAGCAATCCCTGAGTGGAAGTTTAACTGATTGTATCCCATTGAATCCAATAACAATAATAATAATAATAATAATACATTTTTCTGTTTCACCTTTCTGACTGTCTACACACAAATACAGCAAAAATGGCATGAACACATTTCAAAAAATTACTTATCTTTCAGTTAGAGGTTAGAAATATGAAAGACTAATTCGATACTACTATTTTGAAAATGATATAGTAGGATGATAAATATTAATATTACATGTAATGCCCAGCCCTAAAAAGAAGCATTTGAACAACACTTCCAAACAACATTAATTATAATTAATATATAATTAATTATACAAACTTCAATCTAAACATATCAGATGTTCTGCAAGGCAACACATGGGATCAGGTTTCTGTGCATGTGCTTGAGTCATTTTCATTTCAACATTTCTTAATATATAGTAGTATATAATAGTATTTATGGAAGTGTGTGTGCGTGTGTGTGTGTGTTTCATGGCTGAAACAAAAGGCAGGCCATATCTCCACCAGACATTCTTGGAGAACGAAGTCATGCTCTGAGTTACCAGAACAGTGTCTCCTTGTGCTTTGCAAATCCTGAGGAATGCAGATTTGCTTCACCTGTAAACCTGTAAAGTCTATAATATCTGTATTCTGCTCTTTTCAGTCATGTAGCAACATTGTACAAACGAGATCTTATGGGGGTGTACAAAGTAAACTACTCCCTGTATACTTTTCAACAGGTGCTTTGCAGAGGTGGCTTTATCCAAATTCTTTCTTATTTTTATCATCACTAGTCAAATTTGTTTTCAGTGAGCAAAACCTCGCACTGCCATCTTATTACACGTCCTCAAAAGCCTGTTTTGATGAAAAGAAAGGGCTGAAATATCCTAAAGGACAACATGTACTTTGATTCTGGTTTGAGTTTGTGTTCATGGCTGCAGGCGTGTGGTGCTGTGATACACAGCTGGGCTAGTCACTGGCATCACAGCATTAGAATATCTCTGGAGCTCTTGCAATGTAGAGTCCTGAGCTTAAAGCTGTGCTTTTAGAAATGATAGAGAAAAAATAATATTGAATATTGTCCTTTTTTCTGTTCGGATCCGTCTTTACAATCGCTCTCATCAATGGGAGACTGTATTACTGCGATGTGAAGAGGCAGCTGGATACACATTTAGAAGACACTGACTTCATTTCATGGATAAACAACAACCTAAAGACACACTGAGTGATACTGATCCTTTGTGGATCAGCCCAGCTGCACTGTTCAATAGCCGGTGAGGAGCTCCCGTGTCCACCACAGGCTCTTGTGTCTGTTTGAGGGAGACATGCATTCATTCCCTCACAGACCAATACACAGATGGGATGTGAAGATGTATACTCAGCAAGTCTGTCCCACACTTTGTCTTCTGGACTGTGGAGAGGATAAGCGCCTCCATCTCTGTCGTCCTTCACAACCAGCTGGCTGTTAGTGGGACGGGTGCAAAGAGGACAGAGGCAAAAAAGGCCTGTGAGACGCCACAGGAGGTCTTCCTCCTCCCCTGTGTTTCTCATGCAGACTGTGTGTGCGTGTTCCACCCCGCTGGGAGGTCAGCGAAGGTTAAAGAGGTTGGAGTGGGATGAGCATGCTGTCCCTTTTGGATTCCTGCTGCTTTCAGTTAGCTGCCACGTGGCATCGTTCCTGTTCTTGATCAGATTCATCTTCCAATTATTTCTCTAACCCCCTAATTTGAGAAGATGAGGCCTGTCATTTAAACTATGTGGGGAGTGAGTCCGTGAGCGCACATTCCTCAGAGTGTGAGTGGAGCATGCTCTAACGTGCCCTCGAGCCCCAAATGGTTCAACACCAAATCCACCCAGGCCACAGCTCTACTGCCCCGGGACGGGTGCTGACTTCCCTTGAATAACTCTTTAGGATACAAGTGCAGTTGTGTTTCTGTATGTTGGATAAGGTGCCTTGTGGTTGCAACTTTTCTTCCATTGTTTCTTTTACAATATTTAGAAATGATCTGCCTCCATTAAGGGAGTGAATATGACCCAAATCTAGATGGCTTTTTACGGGCCAACAGAAAGAGCCGCAGCATTGGAGATCAGTGCTGTGACCTCCTGCTGTGAGGTGCAGTGGAAATGAGACCATCACCCTCCACCAGGAACAACATTAAGAGGGGTCTTTTGTGGCGCTAATCAGAATGATTTAAACTGAAAATGTGCTAAAATGAGCATCGGTGTGTGCGTCTCACACTATGTGTGTCGGTATAGCAAAGCTTGTGATTTGGTGCAGCATGTTGTAGATTAAGACTTTCTGTTATGGTCACTTGATGATGATGTAACTCAAGTTGCATTTCTCAAAGTCAGCAGAGTAGCTTCCTGTGGAAAACCGTCACTGACTTTTCCCAGTTTTACTCTTGGCCCTTTTCTCTTGGTAGGAGTGGAGAGGAATATGTTGTATTCCAATAAAAAGCAGTTCCACCTGCATGCTTGAGTTGTTGTTACAATACATGAGAGACCTTTTGGTAGAATGTACTCTGGAATGATATCATGCCCTTGAGCAAAAATATGTATACATTCATTGAGTTTATAGAGCGGCTGCTTCTGTGTAACGGCCTCCTCCAGAGGGGAGAGCAGGCCGGTAGTCTGACTGCTTGTGTGTTTGTGGGGGTGCTCTGTTGAATCCTATGGACACTGCACAGACCACTGCTGCCTCATCATCTGCTGCTCATACACACACTGCCAGACTATAACTCAATCAAATATCCAATATCAATATCAAGAATCCACCGACAGCCGTGTCCTCTTCAGATAGTATTGGAAAAACTAAATAGCTATACTATAAAGCAGGGAAATAATAATAAGAGGTAAACTTAAGGTGTAAACAGCTGAAACGGTTAGTCTATCGACAAACAATGTTAACAATGTCCATTATTGTATTTTAAGAATGTATTTCTTAAATACAAAGGCTTTTTTTCTGTTTCGCACGATTTTAAATGAAAAATCTGGTTTGACAAAACATGTCATATGAAGATATCACTTTGGGTTCTTGGAAATTGTGGCGGGCAATTTTCACTATTTCTTTGAACATATTACAGACAAAACAAATAATCAGTCAATCAGGAAGCCTGGCTGACAGATTCATCACTTGTTGCAGCCCCTGTGAAGGAAAAACAGTTTAATAATGCACCACTTTCTTTCCAAGAGACATTGTGTCCTCTCAGGTTATTATAATATAGTATGCCATAAGTATAATATAATAGAGATAGGGGGAAAGGCGAGCCTGGCTCTGTCCAAAAGTAACACCTGTTCCAACACGCGTAACGCTCAGTACTTTATGTCGTTTGTTTAAAAACCCAAGTATAAAAAATAGGTTGTGTTTTTATGAGTGTAGTCTGGTCTCCTGGATAATTAGTAGCTTTAAAGGTGTTGCTGGATGCATTTAGTTCAGAGCCAGGCTAGCAGTTTCCCCTTGTTTCAAATCTTTATGCTAAGCTACGCTAACTGACTGACGACGACAGACTTATATTAACCGTACAGATGTGTGAGTGGTATCAATCTTTTCATCTAGATCTTGGCAAGAAAGTTGAACTATTATTTTCAGTATAATTGTATTTTAATGGAATACTTCAACAAAGTTAGACTGGATTGCACAATACTGTGCCTCCACTGGCCCAGTTCTCTTTAACACCATTAGACGAGGCTCGAGCACACGAGCATGGTGCTTCCTGTCTGCATCTTGTTTGGTCTCTTTGTCTCATCCGCCATCGGGGCAGTCAAATGTTTTTTCAGGGAATGAGTGTGATGTGTTGTGTGTTGCGAGGGTTGGGCCTTGAACGGGAGCCCTGAAGGCCTCTTTGTTGGGCACATAGATGCTGGAGTCTGGCTCATTGCTGCTGTGAGAAGTGTCTGTTTAGGCAAGTGTGTATGTGCTGTGAGAGGATCATTAACTGGCGGCTCTTTTGATAGTCTGCGTACACGTCCATGTGCTGAAAGGGCAACTGGTACAGGAACCCAGTTGCATTTTGTTAAATGGACGACTGAACCGCTTCAAACACTTTCTTTCTTTATTAGATTAATATATGAACACCTATGCATTTATGAATCTCTTTGTTTGTCCTCTTGTATATTTGTACACAGCCCTCAGCTCCATGGCAGCAGCTAATGAAGAAGGGTCAGACAGACAGAGAGACAGACGGACGGACGGACGGACGGACGGACGGACGGACGGACGGACGGACGGACAGACAGACAGACAGACAGACAGACAGACAGACAGACAGACAGACAGACAGACAGACGGAGGCGGGTACCAATGAAACAAAGAGATCGGGGATGGATGATTTCTGGGGAGACGGCTGCTGGACCACCGTTGAGGACTCCTCTCCTGTAGAAGCTTCACGTTGCAGTAGCTTGATGTAAAAGCTGCACATATGTATTTGTATAGAGGCTGCTGGGTGGTTCAGGATGAACAAAGAGGAGAAGGATGGGCTGCAGTCACGTCGCCAACACCACCTGTGTCTGCTCTCCTAGAGGAAGACAAGGCAGACGTCTTAAAATATAATGATTTTATGCTGAAAATGTACTTTCACCTTTTTTTATTCAACAAGTGATGGTGTGTAAAAACACAAGAGAATAATGCAGATCACATGGAGGCAAAGAAATGTCTCTTTATTCAAGAAAGATTATTCATTTATATTACAATACTAACTTACTCTAATTCGTTTTGTTTTACCATATTTTATTGTCTCGTACTTTTGGTACTGTGTTTACTGTCACACACCAATCACCTGCCACATTCCTTGTAATGTACTGTACTTAGCAATCTACCGTTTCTGCACTTTTATCACTTGTTTATCACATGTTGTGAATATTTAGCCGTCAACAGCACAGAGCTCAGTGTGCGGCTGCAATGCGGCTCGAGCACATTGCAGCCTCAGCAACACACTCTCTGTCTGCGGTTATGCTTTCAGCAGCAGCTTGTTGTGCTTTGACAGATTTTCTCTCTCGGGTAGAAACAACGCTGGAAAATAAACATTTGTTTGTGAAAGACAGAGATGCAGAGCGACAGATGCATCAGACAGACAAAGAGGAAATGTGGTCAGTGGGAAAAAATAAAAAAGCGTCAGTGAGGGTGAGGCCTGTTGCCATGGTGATTGGGGTCAATGAATGGTTGCCATGGAGCTGGCTACTTGGAATTCTAGAAAGGGGATATTTGTGTGTGTGTGTGTGTGTGTGTGTTTGAATCAGAATCATTTATTGCCATGTTTGTTTTCACATTCAAGGAATCTGTCCTGGCTGAAGGTGCATAACATTTAACAATAAACACAGTGCAGTTGAAAAGTGTTTGGTCCCCCTGTTACAATTACAATGCATGTTACAAATACTTTCTGGTAGAAAACATGTTTTTTGATGAAGTAGTTAAATATCTAAACAAATCAAGATATTTAAATCAATGCTAAAACCATATGAACATCCTATGTTTCCACAACAATGCCCTGCTTATTGCAACATTCCCCAACACTTTGTGACATGTCTGACATGCTGAGTGACGTCTCATCAGCCCATTATTATTAATATTATTATTATTATATATAAGTCAACAGTTACTACACTCAAACTGCTCGGCGATGCTTTAAAGTAATTAACTGCTCAATGCTGCTCATCATCTTTGTAGCATTAAAAGATATTTTGTATAAGTGTTCCAGCTATTCACACAGCAGGATGAGCACCATGACTTCTTCATTCTCTTTGTTTAGCACACGGGTACGCTACCTGTTTGTGTGAATGGAACTACATTTGACAGATTTAATATTTCATACGTAGGTCTGACTCGTGTCGTCTTCTCATGCAAACCCTGTATGTAGGACTACACACAGACAGCCGATTTTATTTCCATCCACCTGATGTCAATAAAAAATTAGGTCATTGCCCATTACAGCCTGATTTGCTGAGTCAGCTTCCAAATAAAGTCAAAAGAAATTATGCAAGAATTACATGAGACAATGTTGATACAATACACTGTCTTTGCAATATATATATATATATATATATTTTCGGAAATGCATATATATATATATATATGCATATATATATATATATATTTTCGGAAATGCATATATATATATATATATATATGCATATATATATATATATATATTTTCGGAAATGCATTTTTTGAATGGAATACAAGAATACAAGCATACTGTACTATATATATATATATATATATATATATATATATATATATATATATATATATATATAGTACAGTAGCATTTCCGCTACACACACACGTGCATGTTAGGCCAGTGGCTCAGATCAGGAAGCACCACAGACGAGTTTGACTGTAAATAAACCTGTAGCACTGTAACCTTTGATGTTTTTACTTTCAGTTTTGAATGTTTTCCATCTGATGTCATAGATGTTTCCGGTTGCTCCAGACAGCTTTATATCTCATATCTTACTCTTCATAGTCAAGTTAGTTCTACTCGAGGCTCATAATGTTTTCGAGACACGTATCATGTCACGTCCAGTGAATATCTTTGTTAATGTCTCGTTGCATGAGAGTATTTTAGGCATCGTGATGCGGGCTGGTCTGGTATCAGAGGACTTGTTTTCCCCTCTGCATGCCGCTGTCCCTCAGGTCCTAGAAGTGATGCTGATGTGGCTGTGATGCAATGTGACACATCGAGTCTGGAAGACATGGGGCTCACATGTGTCTGTGGGCTGGAGCTGTGCAGTGTGTCCACAAGGCTCTCGTGTGAGGAGATGCGAGAGGATAGCTTCATGCTAGAGTACACACGGCACGGCTACAATAATAGCCGCTGTACATGTAGTGTGGATGCTTCTGATGGGAGTGCACTCGGAGTGTGTGCACGTAAGGTTCCCCTCCCCCTCCACTACCCTAACGATGATGTCAGCAGTGTACAGTATGCTACTACTGGCAGCGAGTATGAGCCTACCCCCCCTGACTGGGCAGCATCAGCCTTAGTGGAGCAGCTTTGGGGTGTTCCTCCAGTATATAAACACACACACACACACAGAAGAAAAGTGTCATTGAGACCAGATTTGAAAACACACACATGTCCTGCAGCGTTACCCATAATCCTCCTTGGGAGTCAGTCATTCTCCATTTCACTTTAATCTCGTAACTCTGGTGCATTTAGTTATGGAAACATTATGAGCTGAGATACTGAACAATGTAAAGGGTTTTAAAAGGGATAAATATGGACAAACATACATTGAAAGCGTACACACACACATTTGCCTCTGTAGTGTTGTTTCTTTGGTATTTAACCTTGCCAGGGCTGACAACCTTCTTAGTATATGGATTTTCAAAGCTTATAATTCCCAGTGCACATACATGCATCTAAACTGCCGTTTGCACCCCAGCAGCCCCCAAATTTACTTATGGCTGAAATATGGATAATCCGGGCCTTCCTTCTATGTACACACAGCTAATGACACGTAGGCCCCAGAGTTGATTGAAGTGAGCCCCGTTCAAGACCACCGAGGACTGTAGGACATTTCTAACTTCAGCAGAGATGACATGAGTTCTCGAAATGTCTGAACTAAAATAATTATTAAAAATACTTAACTTCACACAATCAAAGCCAAACTTCTACAATATTGAGCTATTTTATATATTAAAAAAATGTGTTCGTTAATATAGTTACGATAATAAAAATTAACCTTTAATTATTTTTTGCGGAATATATATATATATATATATATATTTTTTTTTTTTTATTTTCTGTGTACTATCATAAACCAATGTACCACTAACACATATATGGCCTTATTATCTATCTTCACAAGGGTTTTCTGTATATTATACCTTTAGACATTTTTCAAATAGACCTTGTGAATGAGGAAATAATCAGGATTTAATATGGGATGCAAATCATTTGCAATTTTCGCCACAAAATGTCTGGGGTGCAAAAGTCATTCTTTTGTCTGAAGGATGAAATGAACATGAAGCCTTGGATCAATAGCTCATCACCTGCTTCTGTATTGAATGTTGTCTGTGTGTCCTTGTTATCAAGTGTCAATCCGTGTCTATTGGCAGTGTGTGCTGCCCGAGACACAACACGCTTGTAATAAGCTAATCCTCTCGATTGAACAGCTGTTTGACATTGTATGCTTCCCAGCGACTTAATGGAGAGCATGCTGCTGTTGGAGGTGGAGCGTGGATGTGCAGGGTTGTGTTTCTGATTGACATGCAGCTAACGAGCAGAACTAGAAGTATGTTTGATGGACTACACCCCACGAACAACAGTGATACTCATCTTAACAAAAGGTCACTCAACTCTCTCTCTCTCTCTCTCTTTGAAACAATATAAATCAGCCTTCTGTGCATACACACACACACACACACACACACACACACACACACACACACACACACACACAGTGTAAATGAGATGTTGTGGTCAAGAAGAAGCCGTCTGTGTAAACTGTGCCTTCTGGATGAGAGTAGAAGAAATGAAGGACAGACAGAAGTCAAGAATGAGCTGAACATCACCAAGCATTGTTAAAAAGAAAAGGCCAGGAGCAGAAAGGAATTCTGGGAATGTTGTTCTCCAGAGCAGGTGCTGACTGACCCCCCCCCCCCCCTCTCAACTGTGGATGTCCACTCCTAAGAAAACTAGCTGAGCAGTTTGCTTCGTGGCTACATGTCCTCCTCTAGTTCTGAAGATCAGCTGATAGGTAGTTTTCTCAGGGCAGAGGAGTTGCAGACAAGGGCGGGGTTAAGATTGTGTGATGACATCATCGTCTGCCACAATTTTTGGGGCTATGATCGACGTGTTCCAGCACATGCAGGGTGTGACGCTGATCCTCCAATAAGCTCCAGCTGGTCCTGAGGACTGGAGACAAATGTGCATATTTGTTAGTGCATACTTGTTTATTTGAGGAGATATTATGTGGTATGTTTTTTGACCTCATGTGCTTTTTTATTTTATTGTAAAGTTTGACATATTAAGACCCCAAGTGTGTGCATGCGCATGCCCTAATTGAAAAAGACCCCTAGGGGATGGATGGTGGTAAAGGCTTATTGACCACCCAGACCACTTGACACACTCATACACACCCTGCTGATTACCTTCATATTTAGTGTGGATAAAAAGGACAAAAAACATCCATTATCCAAACCACTTATCCTGTTTAGGGTCGCGGGGCCAAACCCAGCTGTTATTGGGCAAAGGCAGGGTTCACCTGGACAAGTCGCTTGTAGGGCACAAATATAGATAGACATTGATGCTCACATTCACACCTACAGGTAATTTAGAGTCCAATTAACCTGAACTGCATGTCTTGGACTTTGGGAGGAAGCCAGAGGGAACCCAGCTGCCTCGGGGAGAACATGCAAACTACACAGCAGAACTGCCCAGACCGGGATCCGAACCCCGGCCGCTCTTGCTGTTCAATTGAATTGAATTCAGTTTATTTTGTATAGCCCAAAATCACAAATACAAATTTGCCTCTGAGGGCTTCACAATCTGTACACATAGGACATCCCTGTCCCGGGACCTCACATCGGATCAGGAAGATGAGGCAACAGTGCTACCCCCTACCCCACCGTGCAGCCCTAGTAATAATGCTTAAGCCTGGAGTACTGTAATACATTAGTGTTATTGCTGCAACATCTCCCCTGATAGACAATCCGACACACAACTGTGGATCAGTGGTTAGCATGTCCGTCTTTCACTCAGAGGATCGGTGGTTCCATCCCCGGCACCGGTAGTCCATGTCGATGTGTCCTTGAGGAAGACTCTTAACCCTATTTGCTCACCGTTGCTGTTTCTACTGTATATCATGTAAGTCGCTTTGGATAAAAGCGTCAGCTAAATGTAATGTCATACGTCTCTGCATGATGTCATTCAATGATTTAGCAGTGCCATTGACCACTAATCTCTCAGAGATGGTTTAGCCGAACTGGTCCTTGATGTTGAGTCTGTGAGTCTGTGAGGATGTGATGTGCGGGCTGATGGAAGCTTGATAGATGGTGAGCTCATGTTTGAATGCACAATATACTTTGACTGTTTCAATTCACACTTTCATCTCTCAATCTCTTTTGTTCCTTCTGCATCGCTTGTCTGATGGTAAAGATGCTAAGACGTGGTTATGTGTTACTCTGTGACTTTGTGGTGGACCACTAACCCAAGAATCTCTCCCAACGAGAGGCTGATTCTGCCTGCAATGGTTTTCAGCTTCACGGGATGCGGTTCCCTCTTCTCACAAGTCTCTCTGGTTTCAGTAACAGATCTGATGAGCTGTGTTCTCTCTGCAGGGCCGGCATTGATGATGTGGAGACAGACGTGGTGGAGATTGAGGCCAAGCTCGACAAGGTATGAACCATGCAACATGTTATTGCTCATTAAAATGGCAAACTTGTAATGTGTTACTTTTAACTGGCGTTAAATTGTGTATCTTCTACCATGTTTCCAGTGAAATACACAAACAATGACTTCATATTGCACGTAGTTAGAACACTAAAGAGGGACATTTTGTATTTGATTTCCATTGTTTGAATGAAAAACATCACCAGATATCAATAGACATTACCAGATATCAATAGACATATAAATAGACATTACCAGATATCAATAGACATTACCAGATATCAATAGACATATAAATAGACATTACCAGATATCAATAGACGTTACCAGATATCAATAGACATATAAATAGACATTACCAGATATCAATAGACATATCAATAGATGTTACCAGATATCAATAGACGTTACCAGATATCAATAGACATATAAATAGACATTACCAGATATCAATAGACGTTACCAGATATCAATAGACATATAAATAGACATTACCAGATATCAATAGACATATCAATAGATGTTACCAGATATCAATAGACATTACCAGATATCAATAGACGTTACCAGATATCAATAGACATATAAATAGACATTACCAGATATCAATAGACATATCAATAGATGTTACCAGATATCAATAGACGTTACCAGATATCAATAGACATATCAATAGATGTTACCAGATATCAATAAACATTACCAGATATCAATAGACGTTACCAGATATCAATAGACATATCAATAGACATTACCAGATATCTATAGACGTTACCAGATATCAATAGACATTTCCAGATATCAATAGACGTTACCAGATATCAATAGACGTTACCAGATATCAATAGACATTTCCAGATATCAATAGACGTTACCAGATATCAATAGACGTTACCAGATATCAATAGACGTTACCAGATATCAATAGACATTACCAGATATCAATAGATGTCGTCTATTAACAGTTTTCTTCAGGGAAATCTTGGTTCCAGTTGTCTGCCTCTCTGTAATCATCTCTCTTGCTCTCTGTTATCTAATGTCAATGCTTTTTAACCAGAAAACAATGCAGACTTGATTTATTATATTTAATAGGGCCATGTAACACACACACACACACACACACACACACACACACACACACACACACACACACGGTAAAGTCAGTGAGAAAACACTCATTAATGTCACGGCGGCAGGTTTTGAGCATGAGGGCACTTATCAGAGCACGTGGCGTCTTTGTGTGTCCTGCTCATACAACGCAACCAGCGCTTATCATTAGTTCATGGTATTTGTAAGATATGAAATATAGCAAGCTGATTTAATACCCACCCAATAGACACCATATGTTTAAGGTTTCAGTTACTGTGCATTGTTCCTGGATTATGTTCACGTTGTGCATTGATTCATAATTACTCACAGTTCTACATCAGCAGAACATGACCTAGCTGCACTCACCTGAACAAAATCACAATGTCGTTATGTGTCTTTCCTCTTCTATCGCCCTTTGATTATCTTTGCTCTGGAGGTTTTATCTTCTTTTGCACACTCGTGTCCAAAATAATTTGTGTCTTTGCATGAAGTTTAAATCAAGGTCATCGAGAAGCATTTAGTCCATGTCCATCTGCAGCCGTGAGGTAAACAGATTCATGTCCTCTGTAAAGCGGTTATTTAGGATACGACGACACACAATAACGCTGATCATTTAGTGTACTAGTGTACTGGATTGAAGTATTCCTCCCACAAACCATAATTAGCAAAACCATTACTCCGAGAGACAATTCATAATTATCCTCAAAATGTAAAAAAGCCCGTCCCACAGCTCATTGACCAGCAGGACCTCTGTCTGCTTACAGTCACAGCTTCGGCCATTTAATTAACAGGTCTGTCCTGTGGTACCAGATGTGGCACTTTGACTCCGAGTGGATCCTTGTGGTTCCTCCAACCCATCTATCAACACATCCCACTTGTTTTACAGCTGTTATTTTGTAGTCATGTTGTAGATCGTGCAGTTATCGGTGATCCCTCTCTGGTACCCTCTCTTCTGCTTAACGCTTCTCGTCCTGGTCCCATGGCACACATCTCTGCATCAGTGCGGCGTAATGACAGTGTTCCCTCTGTAGCTCATCATATGACCCGTAAAGTGGGAAAGTGCAGCGGTCGCCAGTTCATGTGGTGTTTAAAGGAGTCCATACCATTTCTGTGAACTATCTGCACCTGGTAATATATTATTATATATTAATGTGTTCACAATTATACGTCTGAACTCACAGTATGTGCACTGTATGACTTTATGCCATTTTATTTGAAGTCGTTGGTCTGAAATGTGCACAATGGGATCTTCTGGTGATCTCTTGACTTCTCAAGCGCCACCATGAGGCGGACATGTTTCAACAACTGTTGGATGGTGAAATGTGTGTTAAAACATTTTTGTTCCCCTCACAATGAATTGTAGTAACTTTGATGATACCTTTATTTTAATTTAGGTTATGTGCAGATGATATTGATCATGTTTAAAATTCTCATATGCTTTATGAATACTACATTTCCATTTGCACAGCAGACACTCCAGCTTCATTAAAGCCGGCACTGGCCTTGATTCAAACACGATTATTCTAAATTGGTGCATCCTCCTGGATTCTGCATGACCAAAAATTATTTTGATACACACTATCACTGTAACTATTAATATCTCCGCAATGCACTGTGTAAAACATGTGACTCTTTAAATAGACAATGTTTTTGTGTGTGTGTCCACACCAGCTGGTGAAGCTGTGCAGTGGGATGATCGAGGCCGGCCGGGCCTACGTCAGCGCCAACAAGCTCTTTGTGAACGGGATCAAGGATCTCTCCCAGCAGTGCAAGAAAGAGGAGATGATATCGGTGAGCAGAGCCCAACATTTTATTATTGTTTTAGGTTCAGCAGCTCAGCAGCTGATAGCTGGTCCTGTGACGTTCTACATGAATATGAACAGCCGAGCAACATAAAACATGTTGTCAAGACTCAGAGTCATCCAGCTGTGTTAAACAAGACAGACGTGACCACATACAGGCAGGACATTG
The DNA here is from genome assembly GCA_023566465.1 of Cottus gobio. Lineage (NCBI taxonomy): Eukaryota > Metazoa > Chordata > Actinopteri > Perciformes > Cottidae > Cottus > Cottus gobio. The sequence goes on from CM042222.1 coordinate 1,169,017, forward strand.
TGCTGATATCCACATGGCTGCAAGCAGAGACATCTGAGACCTGCTTTATGGTTCTAGGAAAACAATTACATTTCCTGTCAAGGTGTTAGGGTGAAGCAGAGGAGACACAAATGTCTCAGTCAATAAACATTTATTGTTAAGCTTTAGAAGATTTATTATATGAAAAAGAAGTTCATGTTTATGTAGAAAGTTGTGTAACCATATTATTTATATATGTGTGTCATCAACATTAAAGGAATGTCTTGAAAAGTGTGGAGAAAGCCTCCAGGAGATCGTCAACTACCACATGGTAATACACACACACACACACACACACACACACACACACACACACACACGAGAGGTCGACGTAGAGTGTTGTTCTGACACAACCAAGTCCTCTTGGCATGTTAACATCTTTCAGACATCCAGTCCTCCACCGCTCCATCCATCCTTCTCGTCCCATCATCTCACTTGCCCTTCACCACAGGCCTCCCACTCATCTGCTCCAATATGCAGGAACACTCATCGCTTGTCTGACAGTTCCTGAAGAAAGACATATATATATATATATATATATATATATATATATATATATATATATATATATATATATATATATATGTCTATGTCTATGTATATATAGGCAAACATGTCTTTGTTCTACCACCCACTGGACACAAGAAGCCATTCCTGTAAAGCACAAGATAAGCACATCATCCCCCCTAATCCTAACAGATTGAGAGGGATATCAGTGGTTTTGAAAAGAGATTGTAATGTTCTCAATTCACTTTGGGGAAACTTTCTCTGCTGTTTTGGAATTTTCTAATCCACATGCTGATTTGCATGTCTGCAGTTCTTCAGACTAGATGCAGGGAGATGGCTGATGACTCCTCTACAGTGTCAGTGGTGATGTGGGATGGACTTGCTATGGGTGGGGTCACACCCGGGGAACCAGAATCCAGAGCAGGTTTTGGGTGGAGCATTTCAATTAATTTCCATGTGGGTCCAAAGTCAATCTGATGGGACAGATTTTTTTACTGGGATTTCATTATTTCTGTGGAAATGGCAAATAGGTTGTACCGGCCTGGGGAATAGCACAGCACACCTGGATAAAACCACTAGGTTGCATGCACTGTGAAAAGTTACTTTTGAACTATATTATAACTTTTGCCTCCTAGTCTATTGCACAGCAATGAATAGATAGGACTTGTAGGAAGGGGCTGCAGGTGCAGAGGGGTGTCTAAAGGAGCTGATGGCTGACTGACACTTGTAACTCCTTCATTCAAACAGGTAGCAGGGGATTTATATATAAATATATATTCCCACAATGAGTGTACTGAATCTATAGCAAGAAATCAGAGTTCCAGCTTGGGAAGTCATTGGGCTCTGCATGCAAGTCATTAGATGGACACACACACACACACACACACACACACACACACACACACACACACACACACACACACACACACACACACACACATCATGTAAGTCTCAATGTGTATGTTTATTAACTGGGGATTGCTGTATAAAGTTTAATCCACAGGCTATCAACAGTAATTGTTGTAGTCATTGTTTGTGTATGTCATGGATTCTCTCTCTCTGTGTGTGTGTGTGTGTGTCCATACTTTCCTGAGGCACAAGCTGCTGCAGCAATGATGTGGAATGGTGCATATTGCCATCTTGTGGCGTGATGGTGCAACTACAGATTGTCAGACGTTACTTGACAGCATTGTAGCTTATGTTGTAATATTAAGTATCTTTCACCTCTGTGCACAGATATTGTTCGACCAGGCTCAAAGGTCGATCAAGCAGCAGCTCCACACCTTCATTAAAGAGTGAGTATCTCATCACACTTGATTCAGTAGCTTCCCCTAGATGCTCTAAAGAAATCCTGCATTTCAAACTAAAGGCCCTCCATACACTAATTTGGCAAAGACATGGACATAAATTAAACTCTTTGCCTCTGTCTCCGTGCTTCCGTCAGGGATGTACGTAAATTTAAGGACACCAAGAAGCAGTTTGACCGGGTGCGTGAGGACATGGAGCTGGCACAGGTGAAGAACGCCCAGGCGCCCAGGAACAAGGTGCACGAGGCCGAAGAGGCCACGCAGGCCCTCATCCTCAGCCGCAAAGCCTTCAGGCACCTGGCTCTAGACTACGTTCTGCAGGTACCAGCCTGGGAAGTCATCAGGCTCTGCATGCAAGTTATTAGATGGACACACACACACACACACACACACACACACACACACACACACACACACACACACACACACACACACACACACACACACACACACACACACATTCCAGATTGTATTATCAGTGCTGTCCAGTAGGTGGTGCCGACACTTCAAAGCTGCTGAGCCCAGATGGACACAAAGGAAGCACTTTGTTAGTTTTAAAGGGATTAAATCACATACTGTATCACCTGAAATCTGCATTTTTCTCTTTGTTTCAGATTAATGTGCTTCAGGCCAAGAAGAAGTTTGAAATTCTGGATGCAGTGAGTACATATATATATATATATATATATATGCGTGTAGGTGAGCCCAACTATATCTAGCTGGTACCACTCCACCTCCCACACCAGCTCTGGATCCTTCCCAGCTAGCGAGGTGACGTTCCACGTCCCTAGAGCTAGTCTATGTCGTCGCCGATTGGCTCGCCCAGGCCCCCTGCCCGGGCCGCCGCCCGGTCTACATAGCAGATAGAGATAGGGTGAGGAGCTCGGACATCAGGAGGGAGCTTGGAGTTGAGCCGCTACTCCTTCGTGTCGAAAGGAGTCAGCTGAGGTGGTTCGGGCATCTAATTAGGATGCCTCCAGGACGCCTCCCTTTAGAGGTTTTCCAGGCACGTCCAGCTGGTAGGAGGCCCCGGGGAAGACCCAGGACACGCTGGAGGGATTATATCTCCCAGCTGGCCTGGGAACGCCTCGGGATCCCCCAGAATGAGCTGGTAGATGTTTTGGGTGAGAGAGAAGCCTGGGTCAGCCTGCTGGAACTGCTGCCACCGAGACCTGACCCCGGATAAGCGGACGGAAAAAAAAAAAAAAAAAAAATAAATATATATATATATATATATATATACACATCCTCTCATTTCTCATTTATTGCATTTATGTTTTGATTATGTGAGTTTATCAAACATTTGCACTGTGGAGTCCCTGGTGTGAGAAGGATATGTAATCGTCTCATGTGCCTCCAGATGCTGTCCTTCATGCGTGCCCAGTGCACGCTGTTCCAACAGGGCTTTCACATCCTGGACGAGATTGACCCCTACATGAAGAAGCTGGCTGCACAGGTACAAACACAATGAACCAACTTAAACCAGCCTCATACAAATGCTGATGCAGTGCACTAATGCTACTGCTACTGCTTTTGTTCAGCACTCCCTTATGAGCAACAGCTCTTTTGGCAAATAATACACACACTCAACATTTTCACTGGCCTTTAACAGTTTGAGTTTTTTAGGCTTTAGAGTATCCGATTTTTTTTTTCATTAATTGCATCACAAATGCTTGCTGCAGAAACTGTAAATGTATCTTCTTTATTTTCTAGATTTATTGTGGCTTTAGTCATAGGACAATATACTATCAAGCCAAACAATATATTTACCAATATCTTTATGATACAAACAGGTAAGTTAGTCTTACGGTAAACATAAGGTGGGTTAACATTACGTGAACCCTAATTTAACTCTTTCTGGTAATGCAGAGACATTTGAACTTTGTCCGTACAGAATTGAAATAGATATAAATTACAATCAAAGTGCTATGATGCCTATGAATGTGTCAGCGTGTGCTTTCTCATCTTTCTGCTTCTCTCTGTCAGCTGGATCAGCTGGTCATCGACTCGGCCATGGAGAAGAGAGAGCTGGAGCACCAGCACGCCGTCATCCAGCAGAGAGTGAGTCAGCCACACCGCTCCTAACTCTGAACATGTGGCCGTGATTAATGCTTACATTCTGCTTTTATTCTTCACAGTCATTGCATTATTTTTTTCAAATGCAGATTATTTTGTTTAGGCATGTTGGATTCTAAAAACACGGGAGGTGTCACAGTGCTCATCAGGGGAATTGGAACGGTTTCCTCAAAGGTTGCTCAACTAGATTCTCAACATTGTGCTCTCACTTCAGGTGATGAGTTATTCAGAATTCGGTAGAAGAAGCTCTTTGAAAGAAATGTGGTTTCACAATCTATTTGTCAGGAATCTAAAAGGTTGTCCAAAAAAAAGAAAGAAATCATGTGTTCGCCTCAAATACCTGGAACGCTTGACAAGAAGCTTTCTGTGGACGCGTTGAATTATTTTTACATTGTCTGTTCCTGAGAATTGAGCTGCTTTTTTATGCAAAGTTTCAAAAATAATTGATAAGTGTTGAATGTATTTTTTTCTTTGTGCTCAAATTAGGAGTTTAAAGTGAGAAAGCAGTTTCCACAAAGACAACTTTTATATATTAATTCCATGGGTCCCTCAGCTTAGTCAAAACATGTGCTGAAACCCTCGCCCTGCTCAACAGTCACGCTCATACACCGATGCAGTAAATTCCTCCATCGGCTCCCCGAAGCTGATGGAGTGGAGGCTTCTACCCGACACAGCCAGCCCTGTGCCCGACCCGGCGGCCTGTCAGCAACACAGCGATTGTGTTGTGTTTCTGTGCGTAAACAAGGAGGTGAACATGCTTCATGTCTCAGGTGCTTTGGCTAAAGACTGAGATAAAGAACAACTGTTTCCGAGGCCTTGTGTGTTTTGACTATTTCTATTAAAAGAGCTTCTAGACCTGATGCCTCCTCTACAGTCTCAGTGGTGATGTGGGATGGATATTGCTGCTCTTCTATTAACACCTGTATCTCTCTTTCTCTTTTCTCACCTGGTTCTCGCCGGACCATGTTCTTCCTCCAGACTCTGATGCAGGTGAGTTCATATTCATCCACAAGCTGCTCATTACATGCTGCTGTGCAAAACGTCCAAATGGGACAATCTTGTAAATAATTGGAGGTTTGAGAAGCCAGTGTAGGACTTTTGACGCGTTTATCGGCCTGTCTTCACAGTAATGTTGAATTATTTTGCACAGGTTTATATTTTCAGATATTACAGAGATCACAATATTTGCAAAGAAAGAATGTTTTTTAACCACAGACGGTAGAAAAAAAGCTGAAAGGGCTTTCTTCCAGCTTGGAATATGTCTGTGCTGCTTTTACTGCTGGATGACTGCATCATTTGGCGGTTGGTAATAAGGGGTGTGTGTCAGTTTGCACACTACTCTTGTATTCTGATGCTGCTCAGTGGCGTGTGTCGACACGCTGCTTCTGAGCCCCATGAAGCTGGAGTTTCACTACTAGTCATGGCTTTGTGCCCATGAGGTCTTCACACACTACTCTGACAGGTGACTTCCCCCAAGATGCCTGTAGAACACACACACACACACACACACACACACACACACACACAGACCCTCTGACAGGTGACTTCCCCCAAGCTGCCTGTAGAACACACACACACACACACACACACACATACCCTCTGACAGGTGACTTCCCCCAAGCTGCCTGTAGAACACACACACACACACACACACACACACACACACACACACACACACATACCCTCTGACAGGTGACTTCCCCCAAGCTGCCTGTAGAACACACACACACACACACACACACACACACACACACACACACACACACACACACACACACACATACCCTCTGACAGGTGACTTCCCCCAAGCTGCCTGTAGAACACACATACACACACACACACACACATACACACACACACACACACACACACACACACACACACACACACACACACACACACACACACACACACACACACACACACACACATACCCTCTGACAGGTGACTTCCCCCAAGCTGCCTGTAGAACACACACACACACACACACACACACACACACACACACACACACACATACCCTCTGACAGGTGACTTCCCCCAAGCTGCCTGTAGAACACACACACACACACACACACACACACACACACACACACACACACACACACACACACATACCCTCTGACAGGTGACTTCCCCCAAGCTGCCTGTAGAACACACACACACACACACACACACACACACACACACACACACACACACACACACACACATACCCTCTGACAGGTGACTTCCCCCAAGCTGCCTGTAGAACTCATCTCAGTCACCCTGCGTGTTGATTTCTGTCTCCCTTGATGTTGTCTTTGTTTTCTTGTTCTAGATCTGTCAGCTTATCTTTCCCTTTTCTGTTTATCTGTTCCCATGTGCCCAGGGGCAAACACACGCACAGGCGTACACAAACGCACACACAGACGTGCACACGCATGCACACACACACACACACATGCGTGCATGCAAACACACACACACACGCAACTTCTCACCCTCACTCTTCTGTAGTGGCTCTCTTTGAAGCATGCAGCTCTCCCAAATGTCTGCTGATATTTTGTTCTGGTCCAATTTGCTTCATGTGAAAATGTGACTTTATGGTTCACCCGAGAAACACATCTGCATTGCTCCTTCTCCCCCAATCTCATTTAATGCTGGTCAGCTGATCAATATATATCACGGGCATGCAGTGTGTCTGTACTGCATTGTGCAGCATAAGTTATGACAGATAGTACACAGTACGACATAATCAGGGCTACATGTCAGGTATCTGGTACTAGTATGGATGATGGTTCAAGCTTTATGTGGAGATGTTTTTCTGTAACAGTTCACTTCTCTGTGCCCTTCTTAAAGAAAATAGCTCTCATATATTAGATGTTGAACTATTTAAAATAAACCCTCATGCCCCAGATATCTATTACATTTCATTTGTGTCACGTCTTGACAGTCCTTGTTTCAGTCAGTATATAAATATAATCCCATAGAAGCAGCAGTAAGATGTTCTCTGCTGTTTTGCATAAAGGAAAGACAAGGAGAGAGGACAGACACACAGGAGGAGATCAGTTTAAGATCCAGAACGAGTGAAAGAGAATACAACTAAAGAAGAAGAACTTCTGAATTATAGTGTAAATGTTCTTGAGGTCAGGGCCCGTCGCCCTGACCTCTGTGGTCATGAAGTCCTTTGAGCGCCTGGTCCTGTCCCACCTCAAAACCCTCACCGACCCACTCCTGGACCCCCTGCAGTTCGCCTACAGAGCCAACAGGTCTGTGGACGATGCAGTCAACATGGCCCTCCACTTCATCCTCCAGCATCTGGACTCCCCAGGAACCTACGCCAGGATCCTGTTTGAGGACTTCAGCTCTGCTTTCAACACCATCATCCCGTCTCTGCTGCAGGACAAGCTCTCCCAGCTGCACGTGCCAGACTCCACCTGCAAGTGGATCACAGACTTCCTGTCTGACAAGAAGCAGCCTGCAAAGCTGGGAAAACATGTCTCAGCCTCTCGGACCATCAGTACCGTTTCTTTTCCCTCTGCTCTTCTCCCTGTACACAAACAGCTGCACCTCCAGTCACCAGTTAGAGGTTTGAGATTTGCGGATGACACCACCCTCATTGGACTCATCTCTGGTGGGGACGAGTCCGCCTACAGGTGGGAGACTGACCACCTGGTGACTTGGTGCAGCCAAAACAACCTGGAGCTCAACGCTCTGAAGACAGTGGAGATGGTTGTGGACTTCAGAAAGATCTCAGCCCCACCACCCCCTCTCACCCTGTGTGACTCCCCCGTCAAAGCTGTGGAGTCCTTCCGCTTCCTGGGCTCCATCATTACCCAGGACCTCAAGTGGGAGCTAAACATCACCTCCATCTCCAAGAAGGCGCAGCAGAGGATGTACTTCCTGAGGCAGCTGAGGAAATTCAACCTGCCAAAGACCATGATGGTGCACTTCTACACAGCCATCATCGAGTCTGTGGCAAGGGTTCCTCCTACCCGGGGATGCATGGCTCCGGACATACGGCACAGACACGTTGGCTTGCGGGTTAACAGGCTTTATTTGCGTACAAACTTTCGCACCGCTCTCCTGCTCCATGCACTCCGCATGTCACCACCCCGCTCTGTCGCCCCTGCGGGCTCTTTATCCCCGCACCCACGCCCCCGCACTCATTGGACCCAGCTGTGCACTAACCACGCCCCTGCCCCACAGAGTCCATCCTCTGTTCCTCCATCACCGTCTGGTACCCACTGCCAAGGACAAGGCCAGGCTGCAGCGCATCATTCGCTCTGCCGAGAGGGTGATTGGCCGCAATCTGCCGTCCCTCCAGGACTTGTTTGCTTCAAGGACCCTGAAGCGGGCGAGGAAGATTGTAGCTGATCCCTCTCACCCTGGACACAAACTGTTCGTGTCCCTCCCCTCTGGCAGGAGGCTGCGGTCCATCAGGACCAAGACCTCACGTCACAAAAACAGTTTCTTCCCGTCTGCCGTCGGGCTCATCAACAGAGCCCGGGTCCCCCACTGACTCTAATGACTCTGTCACCCCCAGACAATTCCCACCGGACACTCCCCTGCACATAGCCTTATACTTAAATACACTTAACACTTTGGCATTACACTTGCCACTTTCACACAACACTTACACTCATGCACATTCCATGCACTTTATCTTATTTTTGGTATTTTGATATGCTACTGTTTCAATGTAAATACTCATTCATCCGTTCATCCTCATTTATTGCACTGCGTTAACTGTTAAATGTGTATTGTTAAATGTTAAATGTATGCACCTTCCCGCCAGGACAAATTCCTTGTATGTGTAAACATACATGGCAATAAATGGTTCTGATTCTGATTCTGATTCTGATCCTATATCCGCTGTTCAGTTTATTTTCCAAAATGACATGATCAGAATAAAGCCTCTTGTAGTTTATATATATATTTAAAAATATATATATTTCACGGTATCTTTTTTCTGCATTTCATGCTTGTATTGCAAATAGTTGTTACAATACTACAGTTAAAGATGTAGTTCAAATTACACTGATTAAACACCAGCCTTTATGGATTATCAAAGCCAGTCAGTGACGATGTGCTAGAGAGATATTCTTCTCCATCATCCTCTTACATCTGTGAAAGAGCGACGCATGTAAAAGTTACAGAAACAAAACGCGACCGCAGAGTTTGGTAATTATGGCACACATCTTTTATGAATATAGCAAAGGTGACTACAGGAGTCACATTCTAGATAATACAGCTTCATCACAGGATGTCTCCTTGGGCGAGTTATGTTTCAGTGGAAGGAAGAAGGCTCAGTGGAAAAGAGCTGTGACGTCATGACTCCAAAACCTGTCCGTGAGAAATGACTCGACTCATTCCTTCTCTTCACAATCGTTCACTTCTTCTTGTGTGACTCCTCCTTCCCCTTCTTCCTATTTCACATGTTCCCTCCTCGTCCTCCTCTCTTTGTTCCTTCACAGCAGACTTCATTGTGGCCTCAGCGTTTGGCTGTATATCTTTTTGAGACCAAAACACAGAGAAAACTATGCAAGTGCTGTAAGAAAACAAAAGAGTAAACATTGTATCAACACAAATGTGTTTTAACATTACAACACAGACTACACTCATTTAAAAATATATACTTAATTTGTTGATTCACAGTAAGCGGGTTCAGGTGTTCTGCACACATACGATACTTTATCTGTGTTTGTAGCCCAAATAATGAATCAGTGCTTTCAATACATTTGTTTTAAAACATGGCAGATTGGGGCATCTTGAATTTAATTTAACTGGGGATTTGTTGCATGCCGTCTTCCTCGGTCTTTCCCCACATTTATTGTCTCTACAGTCAAATTAGATAAAGTTGAACATATTAAATAATGAAGTAAAAGCAGGGCAAATGGACCCAGACTGCATCTCAGAAAGAGGCTGTGATGGAGTGTCTCCCTACACCTTGGTTCCTCTCAGGCTGTGTTGTGTCATTGGTGCTGCATTGGATTGCATCATGGAACAGTGATGTTGTTCCCCCAGTGGGAGCAGCCTACACCCTAAACAATACCATATCACTGAACTAACCTCTCTGACACAGTCTCACTTAGTTGAACACATCTTAGATTTCAATTCTGCAATATACATTTTTTTGTATGTTTTTAGTGGGTCCCTGGTGTGGATATCGGCCGTTCTGCAACCTGGTGTGTGTGCCGCAGTGCTCTATGGTGCTGATGATTTAGGAGGGAAGGGGCCTCAGCTGATGCTTGGGGAGCAATAAAGTCAGCCTGATTAACCAGCAATAGTGTTCAGAGTCACAGACAGATGGAAAGCCGACTTCTCCAGAACCGGTCATGAGACCCGGCTTCAGAGCGGAGGAGGCGCCCTGTTTGCTCTCCGGCAGCCGTGGCGGGGTCAGCGGGGCCCGAGGCATGGGGGTTCTGGGGCACGAGGGCTCCGGGCCAGCTGTATGATAATGAGGGAGTAAAAAAACGGTGCGAATGCGCTGCTGCCGTCAGTCTCTCATCTGGATGTGCGTGGCACGCGCATGTTTGTCTCGGTTAGTAACCCGTGGGATACTTCCATTATTATTGCGTTGGAGATGCTGTTGGATATCAGTGTGGCTAAGATGAAGATATTCGACAGGTTGGACTGCACACTGGTGAGCATCTCTCTGGGTTCATGACACTCTCCAGGAATGTGTCATTGAGTCTTCTTCTCTTCAGGGTGCATGACCATGAACTTTCAGATTGTGGGAGCAAGTTGTGGTGCGTGTGTGTGTGTGTGTGTGTGTGTGTTGTTGTTGTTGTGTGTGTGTGTGTGTCTGTCAGGTTGTTTCTTTGGAGGAAACCCCTCAGCTCTGAGCTCTGAATGGCACATCAGCTGACTGGAGACAGACTGTTATACCATCCCACCATATTTCTGCTTTACTCGGCCTTAATGTTTTCACACAAAAAAAAAGACACACAATGTTGCTTAAAATATATACAGCAGTTATATTAGTTACACTAGTGTTGTTTTTGCAAAGCAGGAGCAACTTAATTAAGAAACTTTGGTCTTTGTAGTGCATAGTTTTTTATATATTTCATTTCAAATGAAATCCTGCTGAATAAATGAAGCAAAACCCTAATATTTATCTTGTCTATCTATGTGTCCTCCCTACAGGACTTTTCTTATGATGACCACAAGTTGGAATTTAATGTGGATGCCCCCAATGGTGTGGTCATGGAGGGCTACCTCTTCAAGAGGGCCAGCAACGCCTTCAAGACCTGGAACAGGTACACGGCTCTATGAATCAATTCAAAAGACCTTCTGATTAAAGACACCAGTACATGCTAAACAATTATCAGTAAACCAGTTCAATTAGTTCAAAAACAGGTTGAACTAACAATAAAAAGACAATGTATTGTCAGGTTTAGGTTTTTGAGAAAGCATTTCTATGTTAAGGGTCTTTTCTTTACTTTGGACTGTCTATGGACTCATTGGTGTGATGGATGACTATTACCTTAGAAACTGATTTGTATAAGAAAGAAGTCTCTCTCTCCCATAACTGTCTCATCTCATACCTTCTCCCCTCATCAAGGCGGTGGTTTTCTATTCAAAGCAGCCAGCTGGTTTACCAAAAGAAACTCAAGGTACTGTTTGATTTTGTTTAAATTATACTAATTCACCACCAAGAGTAAACTAAAAGTGTAATCCAGTTAAGACTTGTTGGTGAAATTATTATTAGTTGGCACATTAGAGGAGAAGAACGGTAGATTTCAGAGGAGGATAACCTTGAAGGGTTTAAAGGTCAAATAGCAGGAGAGAGTTTGTGTGACCCTCCTCTCTGCCAATGACAGGACTCTCTAACAGTGGTGGTGGAGGACCTGAGGCTGTGCTCGGTCAAACCGTGTGAAGATAACGAGAGGAGGTTCTGCTTCGAGGTGGTTTCACCCACTAAGTGAGTCTGTGTGTGTGTGTGTGTCTGTGTTTGTGTGTGTGTGATTGTGTTACTAATCAACCAAATAGCATAGCTTCCTAGCATTAAACAGCTGTGTGCAGGTGTTACATAACTGGCTCTCCACACCTGCAGGAGCTGTATGCTGCAGGCGGAGTCTGAGAAGCTGCGGCAGGCCTGGATCCAGGCGGTCCAGGCGAGCATCGCCTCTGCTTACAAAGACATAGCCGACAATTATTACATTGAGGTACGAACACATGCATGACAAATACAGCAGAAGTCACATAAGAGCACACGTGGTATTTCTTACAAATTACAAATTGCTCCCCAGCTAGCAGCTGAATCTTGGTCTCTGACTTGTCCACCTGTGTCTGCAGCGTTTGGACCGGACAGCCTCGCCCTCCACCAGCAGCATCGACTCAGCCAGCGAGCCCAGAGAGAGGGCGGATAAGGGAGGTCGGGGAGGCGTGGAAAGCCTCCTCCAGAGGGTACAGAGCCTGCCGGGCAACGAGCTGTGCTGTGACTGTGGCCAAATGGCTCCGTGCTGGGCCTCCATCAACCTGGGAGTCCTGCTCTGCATCGAGTGCTCAGGGATTCACAGGTGACTGCACAATAAAAGGAAGTATGTTTAGAGGTGGAAAGAAACACAAAAGATCTGGTTTTGTCAGGTTGAAATAACAATCTTTAGCAGGGGTGTCAAACTCATTTTCACCCTAGGCCACATCAGCATCATGGTCGCCCTCAAAGGGCCGGTTGTAACTGTAACACTGTGTAAATTGAACTACTACCAAACATATTGTTAAATAACTGTCTTTGTATTGTTTATTCAAGTGTAAAAATATTGTACATGCATTTATATAAATGTAAAATTATATGTTAGCAAATTTCTCTGTTATTATGACATAAATCCATTTGATTTAGGGTTAAAAAAAAAACATATTACTCAATCAAAGATCAAACTTAAAACAGAAGAAAATAACAAAGATAAAACGCTTGTGGTTATATTAACTTTGTTCAAAGCTTTTTTGTCACAGTTGAGAAGGACGTAACTCTGGTTCAACAAATTATTGTGAGCTAATAAGAACATGCATGTGGTCTGGGGCAGTGGTTCTACTGGTCAGACTGCACCGTCACCCCAGAATGACCGGCTGAGATCCAAAGCAAGGAACATGTTCAACTTCTCAAATTGATTTAATGAAAAAATGGTGCAGCTTGAGACTGAGGTGGTACAGAATCTCACAGTATGTCAACACAAAAAAGATAGTTAGAAATATTCCCTTTTACACTCAATTAAAAACCCCAAAGTGCATCTTAAGGACACAAAGTAATACAACACACATAATAATTGTATAACTTCAGCCTTTTTTAATAGACTCAGCAGTGCTTTCATTCACAAATGTAAAAAATGGGGAATGAAGCGAACTAAACCAAATAGTCCTGTGTGTAAACTCACGCAAGTTAAGCGTGTTGTGAACGCAGCATTGAGGAGTGTGAATAGACTCCGCTGCATAAAGAAATCCCCTTCAAAATAAAAGCATACGCTTTTTTTTGTAAACAAGTCCACGATGGAGATCATGCCTTTCAAGTCGCATAAAATGACTTGGCGGGCCTTGAGTTTGACACCAGTGATCTATAGCAAGGTGTTGGAAGAAATAAGCCACCTCAAGCATCTTTCCAATTCTTCTGCATGAAAGCATCACATCTTATTAAGATGTGCTTGTTTGTCAAGCAGAGTTCCTCTTTCCATGATGGCAACTAATCAGTTAAAGCTCTATAGTAAATAGAAAAACAGCAGTTATTAAGATATCCACTAGATGTAGTTCAAACACGTGGGCATGTTTAAGTAATTAGAGAAGCTGTTTTTAGCTGAGCTTAGACACACGTTGTACTAAAAGGGGCAAGAGTAAAAGTGTGCTAAAATGTTTAAATATGCTCCTTACACTTTCTAAATACTAAATATATTCATGTTTATAAATATATATGTATCCTAATATATAATCTCCTTTCATTCTCGTTTCTTCCAGGAGTTTAGGTGTCCATTGCTCTAAAGTCCGTTCCCTGACCCTAGACTCGTGGGAGCCAGAGTTACTGAAGGTGCGTCTGCCCAACACCTGCAGCTTCTCCTCTGTGCGGTTTCCACCACCAGGGTTGCATTTATCCTTCCTTCGTGCTTTGCAAAACTATTTAAACTACTTTTCTTTCTGTTTCTGTCTTCCATCTTTGCCCTCCTGACTCTCATGTTCAGCTGATGTGTGAATTGGGGAACACTGTGATCAACCATATCTATGAGGGAGCCTGCGAGGAGCGGGGTGTGAAAAAACCTGGACCGTCCAGTTCAAGGTCAGTCTTTGACTCTATTTGGAGAAGAGCATCATGCCGTACATTCAATTGTTAGATACCTTTGGCCACGCTAAAGTCACGCTAGGTTAGTAAAGGTGTCTTCACTGACTTATCTGCATGGTGTTCAGTAACATCTGTCTTTCTGTTTCCACCATCTTATTTATACTGTATGATCAATCCAGGCTCAACTGCATTATCTGCATATGTCATGTCTCCAATTGTTTAACATTGTCAGTGTGTGACCATCTCACTGCAGACAGGAGAAAGAGGCTTGGATCAAGTCAAAGTATGTGGAGAAACGCCTCCTGAAGAAGATGAGTGGGAGCGAGGCTTTGGTGGAAGGGGAAAGGAAGTCCCGGCCCTGGACAGTAAAGAAGTGCCAGCGACACAACAGCTCTGTCCGGGCTCCCAACAAGGCCCGAAGGAAATACCGCCGCTACGAGCCTGGAAGCATTTCACCTGCAAACCTCTCAGCAGGTCAGTGCAGAGAATGAGCTCCTCTGGAGAAGCACAGGGCCAATGAAATGTAGAGCTGCAAGATATTTGTAGAGTCTCCAAATACCAGGCTCTGCTCTTGTTGTAATGTTTTGTCCCGTGACAGCTGCTGCAGCAAAGTTTCGCCGGGACTCCCTGTTCTGTCCGGATGAGCTGGACTCACTATTTTCCTATTTTGACACTGGCTCTGGTCCTCGCAGTAAGTACATGCAGTCGCAATGCCCTCGCAAGATTATTGTACATATTCAGGAAGATGCATATGCAGGAGGATGCAGCGTTCCTTACTCTGACAGAAGAACTCACAAACTCAGAAAGTTAATATTTCTGAAATGCTTTCTCTTAGTTGTGCAGTCCTCCCAGTGATGGCGGGTGTGTGTGTGTAAACAGAAACGTGTGCTCTGTAATGATTAACGTGTCCGTGGCTTGGCGATACTTGGCCCTGCAGGTCTCAGCAGCGACAGCGGCCTGGGAGGAAGTACTGACGGCAGCACAGACATCCTGGTCTTCGGCTCCGTGGTGGACAGTGTCACAGAAGAAGGTATGCGTGTTTTGTGTATATGCTTCTTTTTGTGACATTTACTTGTGATGTGTTTAACATGGTATGTGTAGTTTAATACCACAACATGAAGCTAACTACTCCCTGGCCCAAAAAGTTGGCTTGAAGAAAAAATCCTCCCTTTCTTTCCATCATCCTCAGAGGAGGAGTCGGAGGAGTCCTCCAGTGGTGAGGTGGAGATCGAGCAGGAGGTGTCTTCAGACCCCGAAGACCCACGGGAGCTCCACCCCGGGGCGCTCCTCCACCGGTCCTCCCGCCTACACAACCTGCCACTCATGGCTGAGGCATTGGCGCACGGCGCAGACGTGCACGCTGCAAGTGAGGAGGAGGGCAAGACGGCACTCATTCAAGCCGTGGCCGGGGTGAGAGACGCCGTTCATTCAGCATTTGAGAGAATAAGCTGGAAGTGACAGGCGTGTAAAAACTTAGACTGAATAACCTTTTATTTGATTTCAATGACATTTGTATTGTTAAGGTCTTTTATTAATATGGCGACTGTCTGGGTTAAAAATAAAAAATGGATAACCTGCTGAAGGACACAGATTTTAATTTAACATAAACACAGCCATAAAAATATACAACCACTAGCGATTAAAGATATTGGAAAGATCTCCTTCCATAACATACTATCTGCTGCTGTGGATTGCATGACTTCCTTTGAAGGAAAACTAAACAAGTGCAAAGCAAACCAAGAGGCATGAACAAGTATTGTTTAATACCACAAATGAGGCTTCTCAGAGCAAATCAAGTAATATAAACCCCTGTGCCTGTCTGCAGGGTTCTCTGATAGCTTGTGAGTTCCTGCTCCAGAATGGAGCCGATGTGAACCAGAGGGACATGAGGGGCCGGGGCCCGCTGCACCACGCCACCGACCTGGGACACACGGGGTAAGAACGCCTGCAGCATGGGAGGGTGTGAGGGGTCTTCCTCCACTGGTTTGGGACCCTAAATGCTCAGAGTGAACTCAGCGTAACTGAAACTATTTACGGCCATGTTTTTCACAGCCGATAATCTTTGACCTTTCTTGGCCTCTAAAATAGAGCAGACAAGGAAGAAAGTCACGACAATGACATACTCTAATATTCCATCCATCCATTATCTGAACCGCTTATCCTCTTTAGGGTCGCGGGGCGCTGGAGCCGATCCCAGCTGTCATTGGGCGAAGGCAGGGTACACCCTGGATAAGTCGCCAGTCTATCCAGGGCTCACATATAGACAGACAACCATTCACACTCACATTCACACCTATGGGCAATTTAGAGTCCAATTAACCTAACATGCATGTCTTTGGACTGTGGGAGGAAGCCGGAGAACCCGGAGAGAACCCACGCTGACACGGGAAGAACATGCAAACTCCACACAGAAGGCCCGCCCAGACCGGGATTGGAACCCCGGCCCCTTTTGCTGTGAGGCGACAGTGCTAGCCACTACGCCACCGTGCAGCCCTACTCTAATATTCATCTCTCTAATGCTTGTTTTGTGCAGTCAAGTGTGTCTGTTCCTGAAGAGGGGGGCGTCTCAGACGGAGGTGGATGAACATGGTCACGACCCCCTCAGCATCGCCGTCCAGGCTGCCAACGCAGACATCGTCACCCTGTGAGTGATGCTAATGTTCAACAAGCCCTGATGAGCAACTCCCTAATAACTGTTTATGCTCCAATAACCACTCGTGCTTGAGAATAGTTGGTTGAAATATCTCATTGGCTCATCAAAAGTAGCTCCTCCTTTCCATCTTTAACTTTTCTGCAATCAAATTCATTATATTTAGTGAATTGGGCTGAATGTCTTTTTGTCAGATTAATGTTGTATTTTGAAATTGGAAGTCTGATGTTTTTATCCACTCGAGCATTAGACTGCTTGGAATATATTAAAAGTGATAAAACAATAATATTAGTTATATTCACCCAATGTCTTCTTACTGGCTTTAAACTGGGATGTGGTTGAGCCCTGAAAGCCCTGGAAGTTCATGGATGAACCTTCACGCTTCAATATCTAAAATCTGTTTCATACGATTGCATTATGTTTCACTTAAGAAATCTGATGGTTGATTGTCTGATTCCTCATTGTTGTCTTTACTCTCTCTTTCCCTGCCTTCATCTCTTCTCTCCACTGTGGTTTATCTCCTCGCCACCTCAACACATTTCCATTCTCACAGTCTCATCCCACCTCGAAGTATCAATCTTTTCACTACCTATTCTTTATTTGTTTCTCATCTGTCTTTTGTCATCTTATCATCCCACTTCTTATTTCTGCCTCCATGTGTGACCCTCTGTTCCTCTGCCTGTGTTTTTCTCCTCCAGATTGCGTCTTGCACGGATGAACGAGGAGATGCGAGAGGCGGAGGCTCCGTTGGGTCAACCAGGTCAATACCACAGCAGCAGCCCCACTGAGCAGCAGTATAGGAAGTGCATCCAGGAGTTCATCTGTCTCACCATAGACGAGTGATAGTGCTCACTTTGTTATGCAGGAGCAAAGCTTGTGCTCTCTCTCTCTCTCTCTCTCTCTCTCTCTCTCTCTCTCCCTCTCTCCCTGTCTCTCTCTTTCTCTGTCACTCTGTCTCTCTCTCTAAATATATATTCTTCCTGATTTAGATGCTAAAATAATTGTGTAGATGGAGTTTCCCCCTGGACGCTGATCTCAAGTCTGTTGCTCACGTGGATCTACCCTCATGATCAACCTCTTGGGGGTGTCTGAGGGGGTGCCTGATTTACCGTTTTAACTCCACTGACACTACAGTCACCACCAGTTGTCTGCATCACAGCTATGTTTCTGCTTGCCATTACTCGCTAACAACCACGCTACGTTAACCTTGTGACACTCACAGTAAAATGACTGCTTTTTGCCAGCAGGATGTTCCTCTAACTGTCCGTAACGTGGTGTGACCTCTTGAGGAGGGTGTGAGTGGCCTAACAGCTGGCATTAAACCTCCGACACTATATCTATCTAAACCATCTGTGTGACCTCCAATTTACCCATCTCTTCATAATCGGAGATGTACATATCGGTATTTAGAAGTTGTATGGGTCATCTTTAAACTATGTGCTGTGGCATGAGGTGAAAATGGTATTTGTTCCATTACCAATAGAAAAAGAGTTAACTGCTGCAGTAGAGGTGAGCAGGATAGTTTACTTTGTATAAAGAATGTCAGGAAGGGAAATGTAATGTAAAACTGTGACAAAAATACTGAACGACTTGTGGACAAGAGACCCTGCTTTGTAAGATACTTTGTAAGAGAGTGAGAGAGTGAGAGAGAGTCAGTGAGAGTGTGAGAGTCAGTGAAAGAGTGAGAGAGAGAGAGAGAGTGTGTGGCAGAGAGAGTGTGTGTGAGAGAGAGTGAGAGAGCGAGAGAGAGTGGTTAGAAGAGCATGTGTCAAAGAATACTGAGAGACAGACTTAAATAATATGATATTATGATACATTATGTAAAGGAAAAAAGAAACTGCACTTTTCCAATCTACAGTATGGTATTTTTTTTTATTTGGTTAGTTTTTGCATTGTTCTTGTTGCGTCAAGTTATTGTCAATCTATCTACTGCCGATCTTATCTTGTCTTTTTATTTATGTGTATCTAGAGGATCAGTGCAATTAATTATTGGGTGCAGTTTTGGTCTGCATTTGCGTTAATGATTGTCATTTTAAACTGAAAGCATTCCTTGGAATTAATAATAGGAAGTCTTTGGATTACCGTGTATCATTTTGACTTCATATGATGTATTAGCACTCATAAAATGTAATTTTCCCTTTGGACCTACATTGCTATGATTATTGGCATTCAAGCACACCACTAAATTATATTTTACTCGCTAATATAATAAAGTAGTAGTTACAGTGTAACTGCAGTCATCTGTTGTGTATCATGTGATGAGAACTTGCTGAACTGTGGAGGTGATGTGCAGAAAAGCAGAGCAGCAACAAATGAGGGTGTGTGAAAAAACTGGATTTAATTCTCACCCTTAAACAGCTCTTCCTTTAACAAAAGATTGATGACTCATTACACCTCTAATTGGTTGTAGATACTCATCCATGTTCTGAGATGATGGTGCGGTTTTCTTTCCAACAGTTTACACACTTGTGGGGTCAAAGGACTTGAACACCTTGCCTCTCTGGTCGATGCTCGCAGTATTCTCTGCATGCTTTACCAGGATTGGAAGTTCAACATCGTTTGCATTCTTAGCATGATATGATATTTCATTATGTTTGATCATGTTGTGCAGTGCAGTCCTGTGGAATAAGCATGAACCACCATGACCCCTCTGGTGTCAGAAATATCTCAACTCTTTGGTGACCTCTTCATGTCTGTCTCTTTTTTTAGTGATTTTATTTTGTTTTTATGTTGTGGTTTATTTCCTCTGCCAAAGACTTTTTTAAAGGGAAAGTGTCTGACATTGTATAATATCACAGTTGTGCTTGTTTTTTTAAACTGAAACTGTTCAGACTAGATCTAGTGAAGCATAGTCGCACCATGTGACGTGACAGAGTGGTAGGAACACTGTTGGTGTACACATGATGAAAAGAGGCTGCAGACGGTGACAGGCCTGAGAGATTTTCATATGGCAGGAGATGTTCTGCAATAGTTCAATATGCTCAAGTAGAACCAGCCTCGGGGTGATGTGAAGCTGCTGTGACCAAACGGTTCAGGGCCCTCGCTCAAGCCGAAGTGTTAAATGTCGTGTCCATTGTGTGTATTGACATCGGAGTGGTTCAAGATGCTGTTCAATACAAACCTGTTGTAAATAGTACACTTGTGTATTTTAACCCTCTCAGACTGTCTGATCTGGTTCATGTCTTTGTATTCTCCTCCAAAAGAACTGTTCTTCTGCTCACTGACATTGGGATATCTTTGGAACACTTTCTTCCTTGTCTTTCGAAGCACTGAGAGGGAAAAAGACAACAAAATACATCCAATAAAACAGAAACTCTTGATGAACTAACCCTGCTTCCTGCTTGTTGCCCTCATTTCTGTTTCCTGTCTCATCTCCTGTGCATAACATTCTCTCAACATAGCAGCAATGTATTTGATAAAATTGTAATTGAAGACCTATGAAGGAATATCGTCTGATGTTGGGAGAATGATATTTTTTCAATCTGGTCTTTTGGGCTATAACAAACTTTTGGGTAAACTGGGCTTATTCAAAGCAATTACATGCTTTATTTCATAATACAGATATAAAGGAGGTGTACACATCTCCAGACTGCCAGGTCAATGCAAACACACAATTTGAAGATAACTTAGTTCTTCTCCATGCTAGAAATGTTGAATTGCTTGCTTTACACTTCAAGCAAACAGCTCATGTCCACTTGAGGAAATAATCACTGCCTGACATGTCATTGCTTCTGTTGCCACAGGGGTTGCCACGAGCAGCGGGAGAGTTAAACCAAGGGATGCTCGAGATAGAGTGAGTGAAGAGTCCTGGGCCTTAGAGGAATAGTGTGATGCTGTATTTCTCTGCTCTGGTGGCGGTGGGATTCTGTCGCACACACACTTTGTGAACATCTTAAAATAAAATATATATATATATATATATTTTTCAGGAAGGCGTTTTTTACTTTGTGTTAAATCATTGTTGACTATTTAATTTTTATTATGGTCTGCTTTAACTATGTTTTAACCATGTTTTTAATTGTTTTACTATATATTGGCTCTGTGGCACTCTTGAAAGAAAAGTGCAATACAAATTAAAAGCATTATAATTATTATCTTGATGTTTTGGGGGTTCTGGGGAGCAATGAAGCGAGGACACACATCTTCTGTGGAGGGCCATTGTGTCTGGAGCCAGCTATGCTATCCGTTATGCATTTTCATAAAGCACAGTGTAGTTTTTTAAAAAGCATTTCCTCATAAACCAGAGATCCTGAAAAGAAAGAGTCATAAATAGTACCTGAAGGAAAGGTCTTTGGGCCGTTTTCTCTTTCCTGCTAAGGCTTACGTTGATCTGTCTTTCTTGGTGGATTGGGAAATGTGGGTAAATGGAGATTGCAGTATTTGCTGGCTTATTGTCATGTCATAAAAAGGCTTGGTGTGGTACTACTCACTGAGTGTTAAAGGTAAGCAAAAGCCAGCAATTTGGTCACTGCAGTCTTCACGTACTCTGCGGTGGAACCCCTTTGACCTCAGTGTCCCCTGTTGCAGGTGCAATCTCCTGTGTTGATGTCTTTCGCGAGTTTTCTCTCCTCGCGTCTCTCAAGCCCGAGAAGTTGAGGAGAAGGAGCGTACAGTTCCACCACTCAAGAAGCCCCAGTAAGCACTGAGCACTTCTTCTGACCGCTCTTCAGCACAACAAGAGGAACAGGCCAGAACCCGTGAAACAAGATGTTGGTGCTGCAGGCAGGCAAATGGTGAAAAGCCTGCAGGCATAGTTACAGCCATTCTATGGCAGGCTTGTAATTGTTCTCAGTTGATCTTCTAAATATGTGAAGTCAAGGTAATAATATAACTTGGTCTTGTCCAAATGTTAGAATATAAAGTTTAAACAGTTCCTTTGCACAGTCTTGGGGGGCAATGCATAATGTTGGAGGGACTCACAAGATATACATTTAGAAAGAATATTTCAACATTGAAGACTTTTAGTCTTAAATATGGGTCAAGCCTGTTAGAAAATAATGATTTTTAGTGCTCCTAGTGAGAGCTAGAGAGTTTACATTGGAGGGTCAAGACAAATAAATAACTCTGTATGGATTATCAAATATTGAATGGATGACACTGTATGTACTGCACAAATGTATTAATTAGAATTATGAAATGTATTGAGTGATTGTGGAAGGAATCCTGAAAACATCAGGAGCCCACAAACAGTTACGCAGCCTGAAGATTGGAGCAGATAGATAAGGAGGACGTGCTCAGGAATGTGAGAGGGGGTTTGGGTTGACCAACACCTAAAAGGACGAGGTCTTGTCCAATCAATGGACTGGAAGAGAGGCTAGCCAGAGGAAGGGGGGCTGACCCCAAACCTGGCAAAGCTGAGACATTGTGAGAACATCAGCAGATCTCTGGGTGCCTTCTGCCGGGCAGGTATGTATCGATCTGCTGCCCGGTGGGGGGGGGGGGCACTGTATCTCTGTCTCATGGAATATCTCTCTCTCATGGGATATATTTTGTATATATTGTGTAGTTATTAGTTTGATTCATTTTGAAATGCTGTTCATCATCTTTTTATTAAATCAATTTTTATTATAACTTTCTGCATCTGGGACTTCTCTTCACACAACCGCCCAAAGATTTTTGAACTTAACAAGCCCCAAAACACTGGATTATATTTGCCATAATGTAACATGATATTTGTTAGATCCATCCATCCATCCATTTTCATCCGCTTATCCGGGGTCGGGTTGCGGTGGCAGCAGCTCCAGCAGGCTGACCCAGGCTTCTCTCTCACCCACAACATCTACCAGCTCATTCTGGGGGATCCCGAGGCGTTCCCAGGCCAGCTGGGAGATATAATCCCTCCAGCGTGTCCTGGGTCTTCCCCGGGGCCTCCTACCAGTTGGACGTGCCTGGAAAACCTCTAAAGGGAGGCGTCCTGGAGGCATCCTAATTAGATGCTGAACCACCTCAGCTGACTCCTTTCGACACGAAGGAGTAGCGGCTCGACTTCAAGCTCCCTCCTGATGTCCGAGCTCCTTACCCTATCTCTAAGGCTGAGCCCGGCCACTCTACGGAGGAAACTCATTTCGGCCGCTTGTATCCGCGACCTCGTTCTTTCGGACACGACCCATTTGTTAGATCCTCCCTGGTAAATGCCCATATCGTTCAAACTTTACAATAAATTGTATAATCTCGAGGCTCATGACATCACCTATGTTGGTTTTTTAGACACAGGACATCTTAATTAACATATCATTGTTTCCACAGGCTTGAGTATACTCTCTATGATGAGTAAACTAAACTGAACATCAGTGAAGTGCCTCTTTAATATTTTGTATAATTTGATTCTGTAAACTGTAAAACTATGATGATATGTTTTTGAAACTGTTTTGAAACTGGTGGCAGAAATAATATAAATAGCCAACTGTAAAAGGCCTAAAACATGAATGTTTTTGTGTGTTTCATTCTGTTTTCTTGTCAACTTTGGCTTAGAATGAGAGCAACAAGTATAAAGCTCGAGCAAGAGGACCTCAAGCTGAGTGTTGAAGAGATGCAGAAAGGAGTCGACACAGACAATGTTGTTGTGTGTCTGTGATTTATAAAATAATCCTGTATTAGTCCCGCAGTGGGTAAATTTACAATGGAGACAAATGTAAGTATGCGTCTACAAAAATGATATTCCAGGTGTCACGGTAGGCTATAAGTATAATGTGTATGCATAATATTCCAGATCAGCTACACAGATGAAAAAGGAAACCAGACAACTTGCGAGTACATATAACATAACAGTTCAGTGCTAAAAAAATGACAAGGTAACTAAAACAGTTCTGCGAGTTTGATGTAAAAAAACATCCCAAGGGAACTATATTTTGATTTTGTAAAATACAATGCAAGGGAATATATTCCTAAACCCATGAGGTGTGTCACTGCCAAGAATTTGGGCATGTTGCAACAGTGTGCAAAGGAAAGAGAAGGTGTGCCTGGTGTAAAGGAGAACATTGTGTTGAGAAGGAGTTCAGCCAAAGTGCTGCAACTGTGGAGGGAAACACAGCGTTGCATGTTTGGGTTGGGAAGCAATGACTTGTGAGGTGGAGGTCCAACCAATACAAGTGAAAGGTCAAATATCTTAAGCAGTTGAGTTGGTGAGTCAGGAGAAGCAGTCAGAAGAGCTGAGTGCAAAGGTCTCATGGCACTGGAGGCAGAAAGGAATCAGAATCAGGGTTTGGGTGGAGAAGCTGGTCCCTTTCAGAGCAGGGGGATGAACGCAACTTCTGAGGTTAAGTCTAAATCTGAGAGGATTCAAATAATCATCTAAGCAAAGAAGAAGGACAAGGAGGGGGTTGTTCTACTTTTTATTCCCCAGAGTACTGGATTTAATGAATATAGGGAGTATGGTAGTGGAAGTGTGGGTTGCAAGGAAGGAATTGTTAATGGTAATTTGTTATAATCCATGTTTGAGAATTGAATTAACTGAGCAGGGAGGAACTTTTAAACTTCCGTCAACAAACTGGTCAACCTTTTTCACTGTTTTTCATTGAGCCGGAAAACTTCACAGAGCTTTTAGTTGGAGGAGCAGCGGCTCTTCTCGGACTTCACCGGAGACGCCGACGTGGGAAGCGCCAGCGGGGATTTCGAACTGCGCTCCCATTAATTCATCTGGCGATAGTCCTCTCTCTGGTGAACAAGATTGACGAGCTGCTACTCCTGAACAAAGACAACACGGACTTTACCAGATCTGCCGCCCTGTGCTTCACCAAAACCTGGCTCTGTGCGTACATCCCGGAAAGCGCACTACATCTGTCGGGCTTCCAACTCACCGAGCGGACCGCGTAACGGCGCTGTCGGGGAAAACAAGGGGCGGCGGAATCTGCTTAAATTCCATGTGTATGTAAACACACATGGCCAATAAAGCTGATTCTTATTTAAAATATTGTCAGTTCACTCAAGAAAAATGGAACAAGACACTGAGGTTAAATGTATATGGATACAAGCTCATATAGGTATTATAAGGAATTTAAAAGTGGAAAAATAGCTAAACAAGCACCAAAGGAAACCAAAACCCGTCATGTTATCCAAGTTCAATTTATCCAGAGGGAAAGGGCATCATAAGGAAAAATCAAGAGCATATGGCAACATTCACCTCTACATTCAATTATAAATAAAGTGGGCAGTGTAAAGGGGAGTAAACAGGAGCGAAGAGGTTGCAATATTATCACGCTTAAGAATATGACAACACACATGATGCTTGCTATGCTATTTTTTTGTTTTGTTTCTTACTTTTATGTCATCTTTCTTGTTTATATTGTTACCATGTAAAGGGCCTTGAGTACCTTGTAAAGTGCTATACAAATAACATATATTATTATTACATGGGATAAAGAAGCGCCCGACCAGAAACTGCAGAACGTGTTGTCACCACTTGCAAATGTGGCAGTAATGCCACTAATAGGATGTAGGCCGCCGTTAAACATCACAGAAGAAGAAGAAGAAGAAGAAGAAGAAGAAGAAGAAGAAGAAGAAGAAGGAAACAGCAATGGAGGGGTGGTTGAAGAATTTATAGAGGAAAGATCATTAATTTGCCTTAATTATGGAAGAGGCACTAGAGTAGATGTTACTCGAAACTCAGTATCCTGCTTAGATCTTACATTAGTCACAGGAAATATGAATAATTTGTGTGAATGGCATATAATGACTGATTCTATCATAGGGAGTGATCATTATCCAACATTATGCTCATTAAACTGTAGTATCTTTACACAGAAGGGCAATACAATAGAAAGATGGTGTTTTCCTAAAGCTAAATGGGGTAAATTTAAAGAATGTTGTAGGAAGGCATGTGAAGAAATATCTTTTGAGAGTGATGTGGACAGCTGCTCGAGAGTAGTGACCGATATGATTATTGGTGCTGCATCAATATGCATTCCTAAGAGTAAGGTGAATGGGAAAAAGAAAATGGTCCCATGGTGGAATGATGAATGTAAAAATGCCATTAAAGAAATAAATCGTGCCTTCAGAAAGGTAAGAAGCCTGCTGACTCAAGATAATTTGATCAATTATCAAAGAAAGAGAGCGGTAGTAAGGAAAGTTATTAAGCCATCAAAGAGGAATGCATGGAGGCAATTCTGTTCATCTATTGGAAGAGAAATAGAGGTGTGTGATGTCTGGGCGATGATCAAAAAGATGAGTGGGAAAAGAAAATCTGTTATAATCCTAGTGTTGATAGACGGAGAATATCGAGCAATTACAAACAAGGAAAAAGCTGCGTTATTGGGGAAGAAGTTTGCAAATGTTCACAGCGGAAAAAATTTATATGAGATGCACAGACAGAGAAAAGATGAAATTTTAGCAATACATTTGGAAGTTAAAAAGAAAAAGATCAATAAAGATACAACTCTGGATATGGAGTTTACAATACAGGATCTGAAAACAGCAATAGAGGGAAGTATACGGCGCCAGGGCAAGACCAATTATGCTACGTTATGTTTAGACAGTTACCAGAGGAAGCCTTGGAAATTATTCTTAAACTGTTTAATGTGATTTGGAGAGAAGGTGTAATGCCAAGCAGCTGGAAGAGTTCTTTGATTCTACCATTTGGCAAACCTGGCAAAGACCCAGCTAATGCAGACAATTACAGACCAATAGCACTGACATCTCACTTATGCAAGTGGATGGAGAAGATAGTCACGCGCAGATTAACTTATTTTTTAGAGCAAAATAAATCTCAGAATGATTTTGTGAAGTGAGATCAACAATTGACGCTTTAATAAAAGTTAGCAATGAGTCATAGAAAGCAATAAGTATGAAGGAGAATATGGCTATAGTTTACTTGGATATAGAGAAAGCATATGACTCCATGTGGCGAGAGGGCCTGTTGATTAAAATGAACAAATTGGATATAGGTGGAAGGATGTATAACTGGGTATTGGATTTTTTGTCTAGCATCATTCAAAGTTAAAGTTGGGGATGCTGTGTCAGATACATTTAATATTGTAAATGGGATTCCGCAAGGCAGTGTTATTGGCCCTATTCTATTTAATATTATGATTAATGACATTTTTATGGAAGTTGGAAGTGATATTGGCTCCTTGCTTTATGCTGATGATGGAGCAATATGGAAAAGGGAAAGAATACTGGGCATGTGATCAGTAGCATCCAAAAGGCTATAGTTAATGGTGAAAAGTGGTCATATGATTGGGGGTTTAAGATGTCAGTTGCTAAATCTTGCTACATGCTTTTTACCAGGAAGAAAAAGATAAACAACATGTTGGACAAAGTATGGAGAGGGTGGAAGAGTTTAAATACTTAGGCTTGTGGTTTGCTGGAAAATATTTGTGGAGGAATCATATTAAGCATATTGAAACGAAATGTAAAAAGGTGATCAACGTTATGAGAGCAGTTTCCGGACATGAATGGGGTGCAGATAAACAGTCTTTACTGGATATCTATAGGGCAATTATACAATCATGTATAGATTATGGATGTAGCCTATGGTGTATGGAGCGGCATCTAAGAGTACATTGGAAATATTGGATAGAATCCAGTTCAGAGCGCTAAGACTTAGCTTGGGTGCAATTAAATCTACCCCAAACAACGCCCTTGATTGGTGGAAGCTGACGAGCTCCCATTAAGCTTAAGACGGTCAAACTAGCTATGGCATATTGGGTAAAGCTAAAGGGATCTGGTGAGGAACTGCCTGCATCAAAAGTGTTGAATGAATGTTGAGAATACACTGAAAATAAAGGGAAAGGGTTTGGGTGGAACATTAGTTCAATGGTAAAAGAGTTTGGGGTCAATGGTTATGAGTATGGTCCCAATATAACGTGGGGAAATGTTCCCCCGTGGATCCTACCTGCACACAATGTTGATTTAACACTTCTATATCGGAGGAAAAAATGGGTGGGTGACATTGGGCATCTGACACAAGAATACATTAACAATAAGTATTATAACTATCTTCAAATATACACTGATGGATCAAAAGACAACGGGAATAGACAGTCAGGGGGTCAGGGGTATACATTACAGAATTTAGTAGAGCGATGGGCAAAACAATTAATGACAGACTAGCTGTCTTCACTGCAGAAATTATTGCTATAATCTTGGGGATGCAATGGGTGGAAGAAGTCAGGCTCGACAGAGTGGTCATCTGTTCAGACTCAGCTGCAGCATTAAACAGTATTAAATCAAACAGAACGGGAGGATTTAATACTAGAAATATTCATGATAATGCTGAGAATCCAAAGGTTGGTCATCAGTGTTCATTTTTGCTGGGTTCCTGCTCACACAGGGGTGGAGGGAAACGAAAGAGCTGATAAGATCGCTAAGAAAGCTTTACAACAAAAAGAAGAAGAAATTTGGAACATTCCTTTTGGCAAAGGGGAAGCAAAAGCGATCATAAAAGAGGCAGTGAGGGAGGTATGGCAGAGGAAGTGGGACAGCAGCTGCAATGGAAGGCACTATCACAACATTCAAAAACCCATAAATATAAAATAATTCAAAGGGAAGTGTCGAAGAGAGGAAGTAATCATTTCACGATTAAGATTTGGTCACACAGGGCTGAACTCAACGCTGTTTTTAATGGCAAAGGGTGAACAGATAGGTGCAGTGTTTGTGGCGAGACGGAAGACGTCGAGCATGTAATTATGAAGTGCCGAAAGTACAAGGAAGAAAGAAACAGATTGAAGTGCAAAGTGTGTCGGATGGGACAGAGGTGGAGTTTGGAGGGTTCTGGTAGCGGACCAGGATGGGTGGGACTGCAACAGGGCTCTGTTGCGCTTCATCGGGGAACCGGGATTATGACGTAGAGTGTAGTTAAGGTTGGTTAGTTAGATCAGATTAACATGTAACTGCACACTCCGGCACAGTAGGTGGCGGTATGCATCTGAGAAAGTTGGTTGCGATCTGCCAGTTTAACCAAAAGAAGAAGAAGAAGCAGCAGCAGGAAACCGGAAGCGTTCTGCAGGAAACCGGAAGCGTCCTGCTGGCGATAGCTAAAGCTACGTTGGTGTCATCGTCTTATCGCTTTGGGGTTTGACAACAGCAACAACATCTTTATTTCGTGTCCAGCCACGAATACCTATTGCCACTGGAGCGTCTGGAGAGGTATGTCTCTGCTACACTCCCTCTACTCTGTGAAGAGACGTGGAGGGCGGCTGTCGGTCGGAA
Source organism: Cottus gobio (assembly GCA_023566465.1). Classification (NCBI taxonomy): domain Eukaryota; kingdom Metazoa; phylum Chordata; class Actinopteri; order Perciformes; family Cottidae; genus Cottus; species Cottus gobio. The sequence continues at coordinate 1,197,968 of CM042222.1, forward strand.
CCAAACGGTTCGTGCTAGCTGCTGCTAACGCCAGCTAGCCAAACACAGCGCTGGCCTCCCGACTTTAACGTCATGCACACACTGGATTTCTTACCAGCTCGGTGTCATGCTGTTGGGTGGAAAGTATTGATACGCTTTAAATGAGACACACAAATAACCGGCAGTCGCTCGAGATTCTGCGGTTTGAAGTTGAGCCAACGTTACACAGTTGACAGCTGGTTGTTGATCGATATTGAGCCAGTCGAGCTGTGCCGGACGTTGGCGGATTAGCCTCGGCGAACATAAACATTGCGTTAACGCCAAGCAGCCTGTGGTTCTTTAGGAAGTGACCCTCACATCTAACGTTATACTCTTACAGTTAAAGTACATGCTATGTCTGTTGACGGAGAAGGTATCTTGAGTTCAGTATGTTAAGACAGTTACAAGTTTAAATCTAAATAATGCATTGCTCATGCATGTAACTACAGTCTCATGTTTTTGCAGATTTCCATTTTATACTGCGATCGTTTTAACTTAGCTATGCTGATGTGTCTTTCCTGTTTGTAAGAAACGCTGCACGTTATTGTTCGAATGCTCCAATCAAAACACACCGTGTGTCATAGACATGCATGACATGTTACCTCTGCATTCATCCATCCTGAGCCCTTTATTAGCAGTCGGTTGCTGCCATGTGCTTGGGGAGCACCTTGGGGTTCAGGTTCTTCCCAAGACCACTTTGACACACAGACAGTGGGAGCTGGGAGTCGACCTGTGTGCAAAATACATAACAGGGACTAGTCTTCAGAATTACACTATCTGTTATTTAGGTGCAGTATCATGGAGATCTGGATGATCCATAATTGATTATGAACTAGGCCTTTGGCAGTTACATTACAGCAATACTGTGGTAAAAGTACCCCTTATTACATCATTAGGTTTTTAACTCTAATCTCTACCAAGCACCCACTAATGTCCATTGAAAATCAGGCAACAATTAGTTTTCTCATCATCTCCACTTGAAGTTGCAGTAAACTTACATCTTTCCACTGACCAATATGAGTTATTGTAATATGTTATCTAATTAATAATTATCTATAAAATAAAAGATACTTTTATATAAATCAGTTGTCAGTCATACTGTACACTTTATTTTTTTCTATGCAAATGCAAAACCGCCCAAAAACTTGCAAATGGCTAAATTGCCTGAAAGCAGAACGGTTTCTGAATAAAAATGTCTACAGTTAAGGAACACTTGGGAATATAACCTTAGATGGTGCCTCATTGTGTCAGTAACACATTTCAAGAGACCATATCAAGATGAATTTCATTAAGTCCTTTTTTGCATGAATCCTCAGATGAACAACAACGGGAATAAGAGAGCTCCAACTACAGCCACTCAGCGACTTAAGCAGGATTACCTCAGGATAAAGAAAGACCCTGTGCCTTACATCTGTGCGGAACCGCTCCCTTCCAACATCCTAGAATGGTAAGGTCTTCACCGCCCAGGCAAAACGTTGCATTTTACTGCTCTAACGTGGACCTTTTTATGTTCCCAGCCGAGTTTAACATTCTCTAATTCTGACATGTTTTCACTAAATCACTACGACTCTTTTTGTCCAAATGATAAGAAATGTACTTAAAAGAAATTACGTTAACCAAAAAAACCAATTTGTTTTTTGTTCATAAGAGGAGCGGAAACTGAAGGGCCTGAAGGGCCACAAGCCAGTTTATAAGACCTAATATCTTTGTTTGCTTAGTAAGTGTTGATGTTAAAGCAGTGCAACTGTCCAAACACCTTGAATTAGAGAATGAAAGGCATCACGTTTTTAGTTGCCACATGTAAATTGCCCTGTCGACTCCTTTAAAAAAAGGTTGCTTACACAAGGTTTTGTTTTCATCTACCCATGTTTAAAGATATCTCTCTGAGAGACTGTGAGTTGTGCCCACAACATTACATGTTTACGTAAAAAATGTAAAACATTTCTTCAGTGAAAAGTAGTCCAACTCTATTTGCAAAGTAAAAAAGATGACCCAAAGGGAGGGAAAAACATTTTGTTGTTCACAGTATATGGGCTGGGCGGTATGGCCAAAAATTCATATCTTTTTTTCCAATTAAACACATTCATTCATTGACGCCGAAAAGGACCGCCGGCCACCTGAACAGCTGTTCACCACTCGCTGGCCGACTCGCTAGCAGCGCGTGGTCAACAGCTGTCTGTCTCTTCCTTTTTTTTTCTCCAGGTTCAGCTTCTTTGCAATAAATCAATTTCTGATCACTGTTGGACTTTTCAAACCCTCCAGCCAGCAGACACAACTCCTCTCTGGGCAACTCGTTGTGTTGGTGCATCTCTGCTCTCTCTTGTTCCTCCTGCATCGCTCTGTTCCGTTTTTTAATGTAGCGACGGAGTTTCTTCTTGTTGTGATAGTGGGCGATCTGTACCCATGATGCAGTTCGGCGGTGTACATTTCATAAATATACAATTTTTAGTGTTACACATTGTTTGTGTCACAAACTGTTGTGCTGTGGTGTTTTTCCCTGTTAAAAAGCATTAGTTGTGGGTTATTAATTAAGCAATAAGGTACGAGGGGCAGTATTGTATCATCAATAATGTACTGTTAAAGGGTGTTAGGCCCGACGCACAGCTTACTTACTTAAATAGTAAGTAAATAGTAAGCTGCTATAGACAAACAGCATTGGGAACATTACATTTGTTAGCCTAGCTAGGTCTCGCACCAGCTCATTCATTCACATTGCTCATTTTATCCATTCATCCATCCATTTTCGTCTGCTTATCCGGGGTTGGGTCGCGGTGGCAGCAGGTCGAGCAGGCCGGCCCTGGCTTCTCTCTCACCCAAAACATTTACCAACTCATCATCACCCTCTTCACCAAGACGACCCGGTGCAGCGCCAGTTTTACCGCTGCAGCCGCACCGATCCGCCTGTCGATCTACCGCTCCTGCTCATTTTATAAAAGTTGCCATTAAGATAATAAAAATGACAATGGGACACCTTTGATAAAATAATATTTAATTTAAACCTTCTAAATCAATCATAAATGCTTCGTAGGCACTGGGTATAACACCGTTTGGTTAATAAACGTAACCTGGACTCGATAGACATAGACAAACATTAGGCTGTTGTTAACGTTTGTTTATGTTGATTTGATATCTCCATTAATTGGGTATCGTGGATAACGTTTCTCATGCCCCCTTCGTCTCTGATGACATCACTTCCACTCTTGCTCTCTTTGCGGTGGCTCGGTGTTGAAGTGTCTTCTCCAGGAGGATATTACTCCATCGCTGTCTGTCATTGAGATCTGGTGTTCAGTAGCTTTGAAGGGATTCATGTCCTCACTGACAGGATTTCTCTTCCAACTGTTATTTGAGGGCACACTGATATGGAACGCTCAGGTAAATGTAAACAGGTGTAGCTACAGTACTTTATGGCTCAATAAAGTACACCCCGTGACTCACTCTCAACCAATCAGAATGTATGATTTCATCTACCCATATTATAATTGTTATAACCATGACCCAACAACAGTTGTTACTGGTTGAACCGGTTTACTGGAAGAGGAAGAGGTGGCAGAAAGAGAGCAGAGCAGTGAATCACAGGAGGAAAATGTTATTGTGTGATTGTTCCAAGGCGTAATGGCTGCACCTCGCTAACAAATGCACGTACTCAACAAAGCAGCTGTATCTGACCCACTGAACAGCCCGTTATTGGCTGGGGGTCACACTCCTTCATGCGGCCCAAAGGCACATGACACATCAAAAGAAGAAATGAGAAAATCCAGGCAGAAGACAAGGGCTCTGTTGACACAAACACCCCCACACACTTCTAGTAAGATAAGATAAAATAATCCTTTATTAGTCCCGCAGTGGGGAAATTACAGGATTACAGCAGCATTGCTCAGTACGTAAAAATAAAAAAACAAGTAATATAAATAAACAGTAATAAACATAATAAAATAAAACAGTAAAGTGGGTCAAAAGGAATTATTTGACTAGTCTTTCCATCGTTTCTTTAGAAAATATCTGCATATTATACCTGTTTCCTGAACGTGTAATAAAGATAAGTCAAAGTTTATACCTAATCAGGTGATGATGAACTGCAAATAGTTGTAGATTTCATCTTTCAGGGAAAACCTCAACCCTCAGTAGACACCTTTTTAAAAAAGAAATATGACCTAACTTCCAGCAGTGTGCACGTTAACAATACAAGTTATGTATCACGACTACTAGTCATCATTTGGCTTTCTTCCTGGTTCCTGTAATCATTTATTTATTTTCCTACCTCAATCAAGGGTGAGTCACTAATGGAAATCATTTTTGTCTCCTCCAGGCACTATGTAGTCAGAGGTCCTGAAAAAACTCCATATGAAGGTAAAACCTGCTGACAGTTAACACAACACATATCTTCAAGTACCTTCTGTGACTGTTTCTTTTTCGTGTCAAATGATACCATAAAACCCATTTTCCTTAGGGGGATATTATCACGGGAAACTCATATTTCCTCGGGAATTTCCTTTTAAACCACCAAGCATCTATATGATAACGCCAAATGGGAGATTTAAGTGCAATACCAGGTAAGAATATTGTTGAATTGAATGATAATTCAGGATTTTAAGAGTTTTTGAAAAGGACTTTGGTCATGCTCTTTTATTGTTTATCGTTTCCTCCACAGGTTATGTTTGTCCATCACAGACTTCCATCCAGACACGTGGAACCCTGCGTGGTCGGTCTCCACCATCCTCACAGGTCTGCTCAGCTTCATGGTGGAGAAAGGGCCCACCCTTGGCAGCATCGAGACCTCTGACTACACAGTGAGTGCAAACAAAGGACCATAAATGCAGCACATAATAATAATAATAACAACAACCCATCTGTGATGCCTAAAATATTTGATGTACTTTTTCTCAGAAAAGACAGCTGTCCGCCCAAAGCCTGGCCTTCAACCTCAAGGATAAAGTGTTCTGTGAGCTGTTTCCTGACGTAGTCGATGTATGTATGAGGGGGATCTCTAACTTCTTGTCGTTAACTCTTTTTCTATTTTTTGTCTGCCTAATAATATCCAATTTCTTTCTTTCCCGACACCAGGAGATGAAACAGAAACAGAAAGCCCAGGAGGAGTTGAGTGCCCGCTCTCAGCCCCTCCCCTTACCCGATGTGGTTCCTGATGGGGACCCTCAGCACGCCCACTACGGGCTCCCTGCCCTTAACGGAGGTCCCGTACCCCTGGAGGGCGCTAACCCTGCTCCCGGCCTGCAGCAGGCCAATCGCAACCATGGACTTTTAGGGGGGGCTCTTGCCAACCTGTTTGTGATTGTAGGCTTTGCAGCATTTGCCTACACAGTCAAGTACGTGCTGAGGAGCATAGCCCAGGAGTGAGAGGAGCCGGTGGTGTAGGGCGGCGCTCCCCCTGCAGGTGAGCCAGCTAGTGGACTCCACATTCTACAAACACAATACGTGGGGGAGGGATGTTCAGTCCTGGGTAAACCCCCCTACGACCACCACAGCCACCACCACCACCACCACCATGGACTTTGGATGACGGAAACTCAAAGCTTCCCAAGAAGGATCGTGTGGGGGAGTGGATGGAAGTGGGTGCCGGGGAATTGGAGGGGCTTATTAAAACGGTTGCGATCCACTCTGTGCTTCAGTGGTTTATGTCAGCAGTATAAGAACACACTTGGCTCATGGGTTGTGGAAGAGTGTAGAACCAAAGCTGCCATGCTGGAGGCAGGTCACAACAACAGAAACATGCTAAAGGGCCCTTTTGTTCTCCTGCATCACCAACATCACTCATAAGAGCCTCAGTCGGTAATTCTCAAAGCAGGCGTCTCCCTCAACATCACTTTTGCAAGAAGTATCCTCTCTGCTGTGTTTAGATCCATCAGATTCCAGAGACTCTTCAAGCTGTGAGTCAAGAGAAAAGCAGCAGAAAAGAAGCTAAACCTGATCGATGTTGTGCATTTGAAGGGTCTTCAACTTAATTTGAGTCACTTGCATACATGCATGCAATGCTGTTTTTGTATTTGTCAGTCTTCATTTCCCTCAAGGCATCAGGTGCCAGTAACTTGCAGCCACAGCTGAAGAACTGGTTTCTCCACCTTTAATCTCACTGTGTATCTGGGTTGAGGTGGAAATGTTACAGGTTCTTTTTCCTAGTAATGAGTTGCTCGCCAAAAAAATAAAACCGATGAATTTGACACACCAACCTGAAAGACCGCTTCTCCATAACGTTTCTTCCTCACCAGCCCTGTCAACGATTGACATGCACATACCCTGAGATCTTACATGTGTCAAGAATATGTCTGTGTGTTTTAAGCACAAGTTGAACCTCAGAAGAGCTTGTGGTCCATGTTGACCATCAGGGAGGGTAACAGGAAGCTTGATAACCTGATGTGTGATCTGTGAAGGGTCAGTCGGGTCATTAGCGCTCAGTTACAACTGCAACTCTACATGTAGAGAAAGAAATAAGAAAAACAAGTCCCAAAACGATACATGATGATGATGCAAAGGGCAAGTAGTGCAGAAAGTAGTTGTCCTACAAGTGTATTTTTAGTCTATACTTCTCTCTATCGCAGAAGATAAAAAGGATAACACTTGGCATGTCAATCTGTGAGATGCCTTCTGTGAGTCCAGATGTTCCTCGTGTTAACCCATGAGCCAAGCCGTGACCCCAGTGTGTGCACAGAAGTAAATAGACCAGTATCTTATTTTGATTGGCTTAGCTGACCAGTATAGCACAATCTATAAAGGTCCATGTAAAGAGACACATGCAGAGAACCACCATTTGTTTCCATATATTTTGTTTTTGCTATTTTTTTGGTTGTGTTTTTGTTCTCTTATTTATAGAAACTGCCTCGACTTCTCTGTCACGGTTCTAAGGATATTGTCTCGTGTTTCAGTGCCAGGAAACACCCAGATAGGTGATGAGCCAGGCTCACATATTTTCTGATAATTATCTGATAATTACTGTTGTGCATTTGCATTTTAAAGATCTACTGTGTATCAAATGATCTGAGAGCAGAAGATTTCCATTTCTGTTGCTCTTTTCTTGGCACCATATTTAAACAGACACACTGATGATGAGAGTGCGTTTTTGTGTGATTATTCAGCAAATGCCCAAATTCCCATGCTTCAGTTAATCTTGTGACATTGTATGTTTTCATAGTAAATGCAAATAAATAACCCTGCTTGGCAGGGCATTTTAGAAAACCTTTTCGGATCTGCTTCTGTGACAAATTGTAGCGGGTTGTCGTATGACGAGGTCATAGTTTTATGTTCTTTAATAAATAGGGATGTGCTCACAAAGGCCATACTCTTTCACTTTGAGGGCAGGGGCTGTTTGCATGTGTGGGCACTCGCAAGAATGTCAGTTTATTTTGTATAGCCCAGAATCACAAATACAAATTTACCTCTGAGGGCTTTACAATCTGTACACATACGACATCCCTGTCCCGGGACAAACAAAAGGAAAAATTCCCCCAAAAAATAGTAAAAAACGTTTCACAGGGAAAAAAGGAAGAAACCTTCAGGAGAGCAACAGAGGAGGATCCCTCTCCCCGGATGGACAGAAGCAATAGATGTCATGTGTACAGAATCAACGTAACATAGTTACAGCACATTCAGTGAATATCACAGAAATGATTCATGCAATGAGTAGTAAGCATGGATCACGACCCAGATAACCACGATCCATGGAAGCTTTAGGAGTGGAAGCACAGAGGCTCCTGGAAAGAAGTAGAGTTAGTAATGTGCATGAGCATATCTAGGGGCTGGACCAGGGCCGACCTGATCCATCCCTAACTATAAACACTATCAAAGAGAAAAGTGGGGTAATATGGTACTATGAGTTTCTTAAGCCACCCTGTGGACCCACCACCCGCAGGGACAGACATCGGGGTCGGGTGCTATGTAGACCGGGCGGCGGGCCGGGCAGGGGGCCTGGGCGAGCCGATCGCCGGCGACATAGACTAGCTCTAGGGACGTGGAACGTCACCTCGCTAGCGGGGAAGGAGCCGGAGCTGGTGGGGGAGGTGGAGCGGTACCAGCTAGATATAGTTGGGCTCACCTCCACGCACAGCGCTGGCTCTGGAACCAAACTCCTGGAGAAGGGTTGGACTTTGTTCTTTTCTGGAGTCGCCCAGGGTGTGAGGCGCCGGGCGGGAGTGGGGATACTCACGAGTCCCCGGCTGAGCGCCGCCGTGTTGGAGTTTTCCCCGGAGAACGAGAGGGTTGCCTCCCTGCGCCTACGGGTTGCGGGGAGTAAGGCTCTGACTGTTGTTTGTGCTTATGCACCAAACAGCATTTCGGAGTATCCGGCCTTCTTGGAGTTGGTGGGAGGGGTCCTGGAAAGGGCGCCGCCTGCCGACTCCATAGTTCTCCTGGGAGACTTCAACGCTCACGTGGGCGACGACAGAGAAACCTGGCGGGGAGTGATTGGGAGGAACGGCTTGCCTGATCTGAACCCGAGTGGTGTTTCGTTGTTGGACTTCTGTGCTAGCCACAGTTTGTCCATAACAAACACCATGTTTGAACATAAGGTGGCTCATAAGTACCTGGTACCAGAGCACCTTAGGCCGGAGATCAATGATCGACTTCGTAATCGTATCATCTGATCTGCGGCCGTATGTTTTGGACACTCGGGTGAAGAGAGGAGCAGAGCTGTCAACTGATCACCACCTGGTGGTGAGTTGGATCAGATGGCGGGGGAGTCGGCCAGAAAGACCTGGCAAGCCCAAACGTGTAGTGAGGGTGAACTGGGAACGTCTGGCGGAGGATCCTGTCCGGGAGGTCTTCAACTCCCACCTCCGGAAGGACTTCTCACACATCCCGAGGGAGGTTGGGGACATGGAATCCGAGTGGATCATGTTCAAAGCCTCTATTGTGGACCCGGCCGCTAGGAGCTGTGGTCGGAAGGTCATCGGTGCCTGTCGTGGCGGCAACCCGAGAACCCGGTGGTGGACACCGGGGGTGAGGGAAGCCGTCAAGCTGAAGAAGGAGGCCTTTCGGGCTTGGTTGGCCCAGGGGTCTCCTGAAGCAGCTGACAGGTACAGACAGGCCAGAAGGACTGCAGCTGCGGTGGTCACGGATGCTAAAACTCGGGCATGGGAGGAGTTCGGGGAGGCCATGGAGAAGGACTTTCGGTTGGCCTCAAGGAGGTTCTGGCAAACCATCCGACGACTCAGGAAGGGAAAGCAGGGCCTTCCCCAGGCTGTTATCAGCGGGGGAGGGTTGCTGCTGACCCAGACAGAGGATATCGTCGGGCGGTGGAAGGAGCACTTTGAGGAACTCCTAAACCCGGTCAACATGTCCCCTGAACAGGGGGCAGCGCCTGAAGACTTGGGGTTGGATGAACCCATATCCCTGGCAGAGGCCACTAAGGTAGTCAAAAAGCTCCTTGGTGGCAAGGCGCCGGGGGTGGATGAAATCCGCCCTGAGATGCTGAAGGCGCTGGACTTTGTTGGGCTGTCTTGGCTGACACGCCTCTTCAATGTCGCATGGGTGTCGGGAACAGTGCCCATGGACAGGCAGACCGGGGTGGTGGTTCCCATCTTCAAGAAGACCAGAGAGTGTGCTCGAACTATCGGGGTATCACACTACTCAGCCTCCCGGGAAAAGCTTATGCCAGGGTGCTGGAAGGGAGGCTCCAACCGTTTGTCGAACCTTGGATTCAAGACGAACAGTGCGGGTTTCGTCCTGGTCGCGGAACAGTGGACCAGCTCTTTACCCTCGCAAGGATACTGGAGGGGTCCTGGGAGTTTGCCCAACCAGTCTACATGTGCTTTGTGGACTTGGAGAAGGCTTTCGACCGGGTCCCTCGGGGCTTTTTGTGGGGGGTGCTGCGGGAGTACGGTGTGCCGGACCCGTTGCAACGGGCCATCCGGTCTCTGTACGCCTGCAGTAGGAGCTGTGTTCGTATCCTCGGCAGTAAGTCAGATACGTTCCCGGTGGGTGTTGGCCTCCGCCAGGGCTGCCCTTTATCACCGGTCCTGTTCGTGACTTTCATGGACAGGATATCTAGGCGCAGCCGTGGGGCGGAGAATGTCAGGTTCGGGGATCTCAGGATAGCCTCTCTGCTGTTTGCAGATGATGTGGTCCTGTTTGCCTCCTCGGACCATGACCTCCAGCATTCACTGGGGCGTTTTGCAGCCGAGTGTGAAGCGGCGGGGATGAGAGTCAGCACCACGAAATCTGAGGCCATGGTGCTCTGCCGGAAACCGGTGGATTGCTCCCTCCGGGTGGGGACAGAGTGCCTACCACAAGCGAAGGAGTTCAAGTATCTCGGGGTCTTGTTCACGAGTGAGGGTAAAATGGAGCGGGAGATCGACAGGCGTATCGGTGCGGCTGCAGCAGTAAAACAGGCGTTGCACCGGGCCGTCTTGGTGAAGAAGGAGCTGAGCCGAAAGGCAAAGCTCTCAATTTACTGGTCGGTCTACGTCCCAACCCTCACCTATGGTCACGAGCTTTGGATCGTGTCCGAAAGAACGAGGTCGCGGATACAAGCGGCCGAAATGAGTTTCCTCCGTAGAGTGGCCGGGCTCAGCCTTAGAGATAGGGTAAGGAGCTCGGACATCAGGAGGGAGCTTGAAGTCGAGCCGCTACTCCTTCGTGTCGAAAGGAGTCAGCTGAGGTGGTTCGGGCATCTAATTAGGATGCCTCCAGGACGCCTCCCTTTAGAGGTTTTCCAGGCACGTCCATCTGGTAGGAGGCCCCGGGGAGGACCCAGGACACGCTGGAGGGATTATATCTCCCAGCTGGCCTGGGAACGCCTCGGGGTCCCCCAGAATGAGCTGGTAGATGTTGCGGGTGAGAGAGAAGTCTGGGTCAGCCTGCTTGACCTGCTGCCTCCGTGACCCGACCCCGGATAAGCGGTGGAAAATGGATGGATGGATGGATGGAGTTTCTTAAGATATGATGGTGTATCACCAGTTAAGGCTTTGTAGGTAAGAAGAAGGATCTTAAATAATATTCTTGATCTTACAGGAAGCCAGTGGAGAACAGGAGTAATGTGATCTCTCCTCCTAGTCCTCGTTAGTACACGAGCTGCAGCATTCTGGATCAACTGTAGAGACCTGAGAGACTTAGCAGAGCAGCCTGATAATACAGAGTTACAGTAATCCAGTCTTGAAGTAACAAATGCATGGATCAATGTTTCTGCATCCCTTCGAGACAGGATGTGCCTGATTTTTTAATGTAGGTGAAAAAGGGCGGTTCTTGAGATTTGTTTTACGTGGGAGTTAAAGGACAAGACCTGGTCAAAGATAACTTTGTGATTCTTTACGGTGGTGCTGGATGCCAGAGCAAGGCCATCAAGAGAAACAATATCATTCGATAATTGATTTCTGATGTGTTCTCTTCAAAATAACTTCAGTCTTGTCTGAGTTCAACATCAGGAAGTTGCAGGTCATCCAGGTTTTTATGTCTTTAAGACACGCTTGAAGTTTAGCGACCTGGTTGGTTTCATCTGGCTTGACCGATATATATAATTGAATATCATGGGCATAACAATGAAAGCTTATGGGGTGTTTTCTAATAATATTGCCTAAAGCATAAATAAGGTGAATAAAATTGGTCCAAGCACAGAACCTTGTGGAACTCCATGACAAACGTCGGTGTTCGAGGCTTCATCATTTACAAATACAAACTGAGATTGATCTGATAAATACGACCTACACCAGTTTAGTGCTGTACCTTTAATAACATTCACCTCTTCTAGTCTCTGTAATAAAATGTCATGGTCAATGGTGTCAAATGCAGCACTAAGGTCTAACAGGACCAGAACAGTTACAAGTCCCCTATCTGATGCAACTAGAAGGTCATTCGTAATCGTCACCAGTGCTGTCTCTGTGCTATGATGCTTTCTAAATCCAGACTGAAAGTCCTCAAATAAACTATTACTATGTAAATAGTCACACAACTGATTTGCAACTACTTTCTCCAGAATCTTAGACAGGAAGGGCAGGTTAGAGATAGGTCTGTAGTTGGCCAACACCTCTGGATTGAGAGTTGGTTTCTTGAGTAGAGGTTTAATTACAGCCACTTTGAGAGACTGTGGCACATAACCTGTTAGTAGAGAACCATTAATAATATCCAGCAGAGAGGTGCCAATCAAAGGCAAAACCTCTTTCAGCAGCCTCGTTGGAATGGGGTCCAGGAGACAGATAGAAGATCTGGACGCAGAAACCGTTGAAGACAATTGGTCGAGGCTTATGGAGAAAAAGCCATCCAAACACACATCAGAGCCCACAGTGGCTGAGGGCAGGAGATCACCAATCCTGCCTCTAATAGCCAGAATCTTATCATTGAAGACATTCATTACATTACATTTAGCTGACGCTTTTATCCAAAGCGACTTACATGATATACAGTAGACCGTAGACACCGCAATGGTGAGCAATGAGGGTTAAGTGTCTTGCTCAAGGACACAACAACACAGACTGGCTGAGCCAGGGTTTGAACCACCAGATCCTCTGATTGAAAGTCAGACCTGCTAACCACTGACCCACAGTTGCCCCGTTCATGAAGTCATTACTACTGGTCTGTAGGAATGGACTAAAGTTAGTACAGGTACATGGTAATTGTTAGAAAAATGATTCACACTCGACACCGGGTCTTGGAGGTCATGTCAATAGGTAATTTATTCTTTGCAAAAAAGGAGCAGAGACAGACATACAACGTAATACTTAACAAATTGCATATCTAAGTCTGCTCAAAAAACAGATTGAAAAGTCCTCCCTTATATCCATAAAACACAGTCACAGGAACCCTTATGACGTCTTTGAAACCTTCTTCCCGCCATATGATAAACAATGATGTGTTTTGTCAGGAACATACAGATATCAGAGATCCATTGACTCCTAACTGGCTTGCTTTGTTTAAGGGACATAAGTCATAATAAGGTGAAAGTTCATACACAAGTCATAATTAATGAGTTCACCTAGGAGTCACAGGCCATATAATATATGTTTAGAGAAAAAAAAGATTTCCCAAAAGTAATGAATCAAATTCAGAAGGAATCACTTCCTTAAATCTAGCAACAGCAACGTCAGTTAGACATCTGGTGTAGAAACGTATACACACCGTTAGTATAAAATCAAAAGTTGTTAGGCAACTCCTGGGCTATGCTCCTCAGCACGTACTTGACTGTGTAGGCAAATGCTGCAAAGCCTACAATCACAAACAGAGGGTTCTGTGGAAAGACTGTTAAATGCTCCACGTCAACTATATGCAATAACAAGGTTGAGGATGTAGTTAAAGCAGTGACTGGGTTTCTGTACTCGTTGACAGAATCAATCACAAAAAAAATCACCTACAACAATAACCTTATAAGTCTTAAGGTTTGCAATTCCAAAGAAGAGTTTTACAAGCGGAGCTTCCTGAGAAGTGTTGACGAGCGGAGTCACGTGTGCAGCGGCTGCTTTATAGAGCAAAGCGAGGCGTGTAGTCACAGAAGACAGTGTGACGCAGTCCTCCTGGCACGTCCTGCATGTGGGTATTTCAGTATTGTATTGTATTTCCTAAAGTGGAATATTTATTATCAAGGATAAGCATTTTCATAATGTTTTAGTTATGGAATATGTTATGTGACGCTATTTTATAGATGTGTTGTGCATGTGCTGCAGGTTGTGTAGAGAGGGGTTCCACTTCCAGTCTCCACGTCCCGCAGCCAGCATGCTCGTGAACGAGGAGCTCGAGTGCGTCGTGTGCTGCTACGAGTTCTCGCGCAGCCAGCGGGTCCCCAGGGTGCTCCACTGCAGCCACACTTTCTGCGCGCCCTGCCTGCAGAAGCTGTCCAACCTGGAGGGGGTCATCCGCAGCGTGTCCTGCCCGCTGTGTCGCTGGATCACCTGCACCCGGTCCAGTCTGACCCTGCCCGGTGCCCTGTGGGTGAACACGGACATCTGGGACCAGATTGCGGAGGAGCCGCAGGGGAAGGAGCGAGAACCGGTGGATAACTTTTACACGAGAAACGGACTACTTGAGTCAACACTGTAAGTATCCCCAGTGTGTATTCTATAGATGATGCAGCAGACCTCTAACCCTGGCCCTAACCTCTGTCCCTCTTCAGCCCGGATTCAAGACCCTCAGGTTCCGTGTCCATTCTCCAGAAACTGTTCAGCTGTGTGCTGCTGCAGAAACAAGGGACGGACAGCTGACGGATCTCTTCCTCAGCCCGCTTCCCCAAATGCCTCACGACGGATAGTTTCTCAGGTTTTTGTTATTGCATATTGCATAAAGTTTAGCAAGGTTGTAAATTAGTTAGTTAGGTTGTTTTGGAAGTTTAACATCAGCCCCTGTAATACAAATGTATCGTTATTAGAATACTACAAGGTTATAGTTATTTGATAGTATAGTAAACTAGTGAAAATGAAGATAACGTTTGACCATTGCAGTATGACATCATACACTCTATTTTATCTGGCTTACAACCGTGTGGCTGTTCTATTGGCTATGTTGCTTCTTTTTTTTCTACAGCAGCACAAGGTTAAAGGTTATTAGAAGATAAGAACTGTGAAGAGTCATAATTATTAGAAGCTTTAAAACTTTGAAGGGTAATAAGAGTAATACAAAAGGTAATAATTGACATTTATGGCCAATACATGAACAGGTGATATTTTATTTAAATAAAAATTTCCTTTTGCATTGAGCGTACAGAAAATAAATACATTTATGTATTTCTTTTCTCTTTTGTTTAACAACACCCACACAACTTTATTTTTATGTTTTAATAAGTGAGGCAAAAGGGTGAAATTGATGGAGCAGTTAAATGTGGCAGCAGGTCTGTTGTGGACTTGTGTCTTTGGCGTGAAGGACAGCTTTGTGTGTAGTTTTAAAATGTGAATTTGTTGTAAAACCTTTTTTTTATGACTAAATATCACGACTGGGGCGACTGTGGCGCAGTGGTTAGCAAGTCAGTCTTTCAATCAGAGGGTCGGTGGTTCAAACCCCGGCTCAGCCAGTCCGTGTCATTGTGTCCTTGAGCAAGACACTTAACCCTAATTGCTCACCGTTGCTGTGTCTACTGTATATCATGTAAGTCACTTTGGATAAAAGCGTCAGATGTAATGTAATATCAACAAATCTATGTTCATCAATCCTAATTTGTTTCCCAAAACTGGCTTTAATAACCAGCTTGGTGTGAAGAGCTCATTCTGATTTAAAGGACATGGTTTATGTAATATAATATATATATAATGTTTTGTTTATTTATTTTGTTCTTCTATTGATATATACCTTTACATATGAAATGTTTTTGTAAAAATATATATTTTTGCTGTCTTAAATTGCTTTAAATTTCATTTTGATAATTAATCATTATTAATAATAATGAATTAAGATAATCTGCTGAATTTAAAAATGGGAGAAAAAAATATTATCCCACAAATGAATAATAAAAAACAACCTGGAAAAAATATTTTTGATTAGACATGTTTTTTTATTTTGTTTTAATTTTTAATTTTAATTTTATTGTAATTTGTTTTTATTTATTTTAATATTGTTTTTTATTTTTTATTATTTATTTTTTTTTTTTTTTGGGGGGCTGCACGGTGGCGTAGTGGCTAGCACTGTCGCCTCACACCAAAAGGGGCCGGGGTTCCAATCCCGGTCTGGGCGGGCCTTCTGTGTGGAGTTTGCATGTTCTTCCCGTGTCAGCGTGGGTTCTCTCCGGGTTCTCCGGCTTCCTCCCACAGTCCAAAGACATGCATGTTAGGTTAATTGGACTCTAAATTGCCCATAGGTGTGAATGTGAGTGTGAATGGTTGTCTGTCTATATGTGAGCCCTGGATAGACTGGCGACTTATCCAGGGTGTACCCTGCCTTCGCCCAATGACAGCTGGGATCGGCTCCAGCGCCCCGCGACCCTAAAGAGGATAAGCGGTTCAGATAATGGATGGATGGATGTTTTTTTTTAAAACCATGACACAATAACAGCGTGCCATAGGAGTCAACTTAACAGTTTTATTGATATCAAGATCAAGAATGATTTTCACCATTCAAAATTCACATTGTGTATTTATACCATAAATATCTCGAAGAAAATATGATGTAAAGTAATGAAAACCTTTCAAGACATTTTCAACAATCATTTTCTAAACTATTTTTCCTTAATGGACCAGAGTTTTGAAATCATACCATAGTGTGTTATCACATTTCATATAAAGTAAGTTCTATAGTGTTTAAAAAGTATTAGTATAGTTTTTCTTCCTTTTTGTCTCCCCGTTATACGCAGGTTTTATTTTGGGGGAGTTGTTCCTGTTCCAATGTAAGGGTCAAAGGTCAGAGGATGTTGTATGTGGACTTTACATTACATCACATTACATTTCATTTAGCTGACGCCTTTATCCACTGCAAGATTATCCATATTTCAGCCATAAATTAATTCAATTTAAATTATTTTTCTGGACAAAAAAAGGACCTTATTGTGCTTAACTTTGCTGCTGCGGAGAGGAATGGTTAGCATTGGTGAACTCTGCTCTACGGATTCCAAAACCATTGAGCTTTTTGTTGTGGCTTCTTGCTAGCTTTTTTCATTTCTTCAAAACTTGGGGTGCATTTTGAGTCAGTTTGGGGGTGACTTTATGTTAACATTTATTGTGTAATAGTGTTATAAACATGACAAATTAACTCATATTGACTTGTGAGGCCAGGCTGTGCCATTGTTTTTTTTGGGGGCTTTTTAATCCTATAGCAGCTGAACCCCAAAAGACCCAACACTGGGGCCAGTGGGGTGCATGAGGTTTCAATTGTTAATCTTATACTCGTTACAATAGCCACTAATTGATTTTGTTCAGTTCTGTCGCATCCTGATTAATATATGGTTCAGTGTCAAGGAGATTCCCGGCTCCTCTAGTCCATGTCGATGTGTCCTTGATCAAGACTCTTAACCCTCATTGCTCACCGTTGCTGTGTCTACTGTATATCATGTAAGTCGCTTTGGATAAAAGCGTCAGCTAAATGAAATGGTAGTAAAGCTTTGACTTGAGTTCAAAGGCCATAAAAGCTTCTCTTCCATGAATCAGATGATGAACCATCAACAAGTCAAACCCTCCCAGATGTGTTCCCTGTGGATGTATTCCAAGGTCTTAATTAATGATTATACCCTGGAAGCAGACAGAATAGCCCCACTATAACACTAACGTGGCACTAAAGTGAAACTGAAGCATTCCTCAAGGGGCGAGGAATGATGAAACAAATCATTGTGAATATGTGATTATTTTTTATTGAAAACAGTAACAGTGGATTATTTGAGCTGAGACCTTTTTTCCCTGAATTAGTTCTACCAAATAGCCTCTTAACTATACTATGTTAAGGTGAAATACAGTTAAATATTCAGACAAAACACAAAACTGATGCAAACACAACAGGAACATGTTTACTAAAAAGCTTTCATAACCCACAGAAACCATCCCGATATTCTCCTCCTTCAACCAAACAGCTGTGAGGGTCGACTCCACGCTGCAGGAATCCATGTGAATAAGGACGAGCTCAACATTTTAGAATTGTTTCTAATTTATTCCCCCCAAAGTGTCATGGGAGAAGCCCCCCCACCCCCCATATAAAGACAGTTCAAACTGGCCATAAATCGTGTTTATAAATGAGCAGGTCCTACACAATCGGTATTCAAACATATCATATTTTTCAGTTCATATGAAACATATTTTTATGTTTCAGGGGCAGAAAAGGAGGGAAGAAGGTTAATATCTACTAATTAAAAACTAAATTAAAACAAAGGTTTTTGCACGTCATTCCTCAGGATGGTGATCTCACTCCTGTACTTCATAAATACATTCAGCACTCAAGTTGATGCAGTTTTATTTTCTTTTTAAGTTTCTATTGCATAAGGACATGATTAATCCTGCCTAAACACGGTCACTATATTAACATACTATCACATGTGCACTTAAATTAATATGTATCCATCACAGTTCAACACATCTTTTCTCTTATTCAACATCTTCATGGACCTTCCTCTTCCTTTCCCACACTGACAAAACATAATTTAAAAAATAGTAATAGACATTTGTGATAATCAGACATGTTATTATGCAAGCTAAAAACTCCCATACTTCAGTTAATCTTGTGACATTGTATGTTTTCATAGTAAATGCAAATAAATAACCCTGCTTGGCAGGGCATTTTAGAAAACCTTTTCGGATCTGCTTCTGTGACAAATTGTAACGGGTTGTCGTATGACGAGGTCATAGTTTTATGTTCTTTAATAAATAGGGATGTGCTCACAAAGGCCATACTCTTTCACTTTGAGGGCAGGGGCTGTTTGCATGTGTGGGCACTCGCAAGAATGTCAGTTTATTTTGTATAGCCCAGAATCACAAATACAAATTTACCTCTGAGGGCTTTACAATCTGTACACATACGACATCCCTGTCCCGGGACAAACAAAAGGAAAAATTCCCCCAAAAAATAGTAAAAAACGTTTCACAGGGAAAAAAGGAAGAAACCTTCAGGAGAGCAACAGAGGAGGATCCCTCTCCCCGGATGGACAGAAGCAATAGATGTCATGTGTACAGAATCAACGTAACATAGTTACAGCACATTCAGTGAATATCACAGAAATTATTCATGCAATGAGTAGTAAGCATGGATCACGACCCAGATAACCACGATCCATGGAAGCTTTAGGAGTGGAAGCACAGAGGCTCCTGGAAAGAAGTAGAGTTAGTAATGTGCATGAGCATATCTAGGGGCTGGACCAGGGCCGACCTGATCCATCCCTAACTATAAACACTATCAAAGAGAAAAGTGGGGTAATATGGTACTATGAGTTTCTTAAGCCACCCTGTGGACCCACCACCCGCAGGGACAGACATCGGGGTCGGGTGCTATGTAGACCGGGCGGCGGGCCCGATCGCCGGCGACATAGACTAGCTCTAGGGACGTGGAACGTCACCTCGCTAGCGGGGAAGGAGCCGGAGCTGGTGGGGGAGGTGGAGCGGTACCAGCTAGATATAGTTGGGCTCACCTCCACGCACAGCGCTGGCTCTGGAACCAAACTCCTGGAGAAGGGTTGGACTTTGTTCTTTTCTGGAGTCGCCCAGGGTGTGAGGCGCCGGGCGGGAGTGGGGATACTCACGAGTCCCCGGCTGAGCGCCGCCGTGTTGGAGTTTTCCCCGGAGAACGAGAGGGTCGCCTCCCTGCGCCTACGGGTTGCGGGGAGTAAGGCTCTGACTGTTGTTTGTGCTTATGCACCAAACAGCATTTCGGAGTATCCGGCCTTCTTGGAGTTGGTGGGAGGGGTCCTGGAAAGGGCGCCGCCTGCCGACTCCATAGTTCTCCTGGGAGACTTCAACGCTCACGTGGGCGACGACAGAGAAACCTGGCGGGGAGTGATTGGGAGGAACGGCTTGCCTGATCTGAACCCGAGTGGTGTTTCGTTGTTGGACTTCTGTGCTAGCCACAGTTTGTCCATAACAAACACCATGTTTGAACATAAGGTGGCTCATAAGTGTACCTGGTACCAGAGCACCTTAGGCCGGAGATCAATGATCGACTTCGTAATCGTATCATCTGATCTGCGGCTGTATGTTTTGGACACTCGGGTGAAGAGAGGAGCAGAGCTGTCAACTGATCACCACCTGGTGGTGAGTTGGATCAGATGGCGGGGGAGTCGGCCAGAAAGACCTGGCAAGCCCAAACGTGTAGTGAGGGTGAACTGGGAACGTCTGGCGGAGGATCCTGTCCGGGAGGTCTTCAACTCCCACCTCCGGAAGGACTTCTCACACATCCCGAGGGAGGTTGGGGACATGGAATCCGAGTGGATCATGTTCAAAGCCTCTATTGTGGACCCGGCCGCTAGGAGCTGTGGTCGGAAGGTCATCGGTGCCTGTCGTGGCGGCAACCCGAGAACCCGGTGGTGGACACCGGGGGTGAGGGAAGCCGTCAAGCTGAAGAAGGAGGCCTTTCGGGCTTGGTTGGCCCAGGGGTCTCCTGAAGCAGCTGACAGGCACAGACAGGCCAGAAGGACTGCAGCTGCGGTGGTCACGGATGCTAAAACTCGGGCATGGGAGGAGTTCGGGGAGGCCATGGAGAAGGACTTTCGGTTGGCCTCAAGGAGGTTCTGGCAAACCATCCGACGACTCAGGAAGGGAAAGCAGGGCCTTCCCCAGGCTGTTATCAGCGGGGGAGGGTTGCTGCTGACCCAGACAGAGGATATCGTCGGGCGGTGGAAGGAGCACTTTGAGGAACTCCTAAACCCGGTCAACATGTCCCCTGAACAGGGGGCAGCGCCTGAAGACTTGGGGTTGGATGAACCCATATCCCTGGCAGAGGCCACTAAGGTAGTCAAAAAGCTCCTTGGTGGCAAGGCGCCGGGGGTGGATGAAATCCGCCCTGAGATGCTGAAGGCGCTGGACTTTGTTGGGCTGTCTTGGCTGACACGCCTCTTCAATGTCGCATGGGGGTCGGGCACAGTGCCCATGGACTGGCAGACCGGGGTGGTGGTTCCCATCTTCAAGAAGGGGGACCGGAGAGTGTGCTCGAATTATCGGGGTATCACACTACTCAGCCTCCCGGGAAAAGCTTATGCCAGGGTGCTGGAACGGAGGCTCCGACCGTTTGTCGAACCTCGGATTCAAGAAGAACAGTGCGGGTTCCGTCCTGGTCGTGGAACAGTGGACCAGCTCTTTACCCTTGCAAGGATACTGGAGGGGTCCTGGGAGTTTGCCCAACCAGTCTACATGTGCTTTGTGGACTTGGAGAAGGCTTTCGACCGGGTCCCTCGGGGCTTTTTGTGGGGGGTGCTGCGGGAGTATGGTGTGCCGGACCCGTTGCAACGGGCCATCCGGTCTCTGTACGCCTGCAGTAGGAGCTGTGTTCGTATCCTCGGCAGTAAGTCAGATACGTTCCCGGTGGGTGTTGGCCTCCGCCAGGGCTGCCCTTTATCACCGGTCCTGTTCGTGACTTTCATGGACAGGATATCTAGGCGCAGCCGTGGGGCAGAGAATGTCAGGTTCGGGGATCTCAGGATAGCCTCTCTGCTGTATGCAGATGATGTGGTCCTGTTTGCCTCCTCGGACCATGACCTCCAGCATTCACTGGGGCGTTTTGCAGCCGAGTGTGAAGCGGCGGGGATGAGAGTCAGCACCACGAAATCTGAGGCCATGGTGCTCTGCCGGAAACCGGTGGATTGCTCCCTCCGGGTGGGGACAGAGTGCCTACCACAAGCGAAGGAGTTCAAGTATCTCGGGGTCTTGTTCACGAGTGAGGGTAAAATGGAGCGGGAGATCGACAGGCGTATCGGTGCGGCTGCAGCAGTAAAACAGGCGTTGCACCGGGCCGTCTTGGTGAAGAAGGAGCTGAGCCGAAAGGCAAAGCTCTCAATTTACTGGTCGGTCTACGTCCCAACCCTCACCTATGGTCACGAGCTTTGGATCGTGTCCGAAAGAACGAGGTCGCGGATACAAGCGGCCGAAATGAGTTTCCTCCGTAGAGTGGCCGGGCTCAGCCTTAGAGATAGGGTAAGGAGCTCGGACATCAGGAGGGAGCTTGAAGTCGAGCCGCTACTCCTTCGTGTCGAAAGGAGTCAGCTGAGGTGGTTCGGGCATCTAATTAGGATGCCTCCAGGACGCCTCCCTTTAGAGGTTTTCCAGGCACGTCCATCTGGTAGGAGGCCCCGGGGAGGACCCAGGACACGCTGGAGGGATTATATCTCCCAGCTGGCCTGGGAACGCCTCGGGATCCCCCAGAATGAGCTGGTAGATGTTGCGGGTGAGAGAGAAGTCTGGGTCAGCCTGCTTGACCTGCTGCCTCCGCGACCCGACCCCGGATAAGCGGTGGAAAATGGATGGATGGATGGATGGAGTTTCTTAAGATATGATGGTGTATCAC
This sequence comes from Cottus gobio, assembly GCA_023566465.1. Taxonomy (NCBI): domain Eukaryota; kingdom Metazoa; phylum Chordata; class Actinopteri; order Perciformes; family Cottidae; genus Cottus; species Cottus gobio. Next base: position 1,219,805 of record CM042222.1, read on the forward strand.
CAGTTAAGGCTTTGTAGGTAAGAAGAAGGATCTTAAATAATATTCTTGATCTTACAGGAAGCCAGTGGAGAACAGGAGTAATGTGATCTCTCCTCCTAGTCCTCGTTAGTACACGAGCTGCAGCATTCTGGATCAACTGTAGAGACCTGAGAGACTTAGCAGAGCAGCCTGATAATACAGAGTTACAGTAATCCAGTCTTGAAGTAACAAATGCATGGATCAATGTTTCTGCATCCCTTCGAGACAGGATGTGCCTGATTTTTTAATGTAGGTGAAAAAGGGCGGTTCTTGAGATTTGTTTTACGTGGGAGTTAAAGGACAAGACCTGGTCAAAGATAACTTTGTGATTCTTTACGGTGGTGCTGGATGCCAGAGCAAGGCCATCAAGAGAAACAATATCATTCGATAATTGATTTCTGATGTGTTCTCTTCAAAATAACTTCAGTCTTGTCTGAGTTCAACATTACATTACATTACATTTCATTTAGCTGACGCTTTTATCCAAAGCGACTTACATGATATACAGTAGACCGTAGACACAGCAACGGTGAGCAATTAGGGTTAAGTGTCTTGCTCAAGGACACAACGACACAGACTGCCGGAGCCGGAGCCGGGGATCGAACCACCGACCCTCTGATTGAAAGACCGAGTTGCTAACCACTGAGCCACAGCCGCCCCTACATCAGGAAGTTGCAGGTCATCCAGGTTTTTATGTCTTTAAGACACGCTTGAAGTTTAGCGACCTGGTTGGTTTCATCTGGCTTGACCGATATATATAATTGAATATCATGGGCATAACAATGAAAGCTTATGGGGTGTTTTCTAATAATATTGCCTAAAGCATAAATAAGGTGAATAAAATTGGTCCAAGCACAGAACCTTGTGGAACTCCATGACAAACGTCGGTGTTCGAGGCTTCATCATTTACAAATACAAACTGAGATTGATCTGATAAATACGACCTACACCAGTTTAGTGCTGTACCTTTAATACCATTCACCTCTTCTAGTCTCTGTAATAAAATGTCATGGTCAATGGTGTCAAATGCAGCACTAAGGTCTAACAGGACCAGAACAGTTACAAGTCCCCTATCTGATGCAACTAGTCATTCGTAATCGTCACCAGTGCTGTCTCTGTGCTATGATGCTTTCTAAATCCAGACTGAAAGTCCTCAAATGAACTATTGCTATGTAAATAGTCACACAACTGATTTGCAACTACTTTCTCCAGAATCTTAGACAGGAAGGGCAGGTTAGAGATAGGTCTGTAGTTGGCCAACACCTCTGGATTGAGAGTTGGTTTCTTGAGTAGAGGTTTAATTACAGCCACTTTGAGAGACTGTGGCACATAACCTGTTAGTAGAGAACCATTAATAATATCCAGCAGAGAGGTGCCAATCAAAGGCAAAACCTCTTTCAGCAGCCTCGTTGGAATGGGGTCCAGGAGACAGATAGAAGATCTGGACGCAGAAACCGTTGAAGACAATTGGTCGAGGCTTATGGAGAAAAAGCCATCCAAACACACATCAGAGCCCACAGTGGCTGAGGGCAGGAGATCACCAATCCTGCCTCTAATAGCCAGAATCTTATCATTGAAGACATTCATTACATTACATTTAGCTGACGCTTTTATCCAAAGCGACTTACATGATATACAGTAGACCGTAGACACCGCAATGGTGAGCAATGAGGGTTAAGTGTCTTGCTCAAGGACACAACAACACAGACTGGCTGAGCCAGGGTTTGAACCACCAGATCCTCTGATTGAAAGTCAGACCTGCTAACCACTGACCCACAGTTGCCCCGTTCATGAAGTCATTACTACTGGTCTGTAGGAATGGACTAACGTTAGTACAGGTACATGGTAATTGTTAGAAAAATGATTCACACTCGACACCGGGTCTTGGAGGTCATGTCAACAGGTAATTTATTCTTTGCAAAAAAGGAGCAGAGACAGACATACAACGTAATACTTAACAAATTGCATATCTAAGTCTGCTCAAAAAACAGATTGAAAAGTCCTCCCTTATATCCATAAAACGCAGTCACAGGAACCCTTATGACGTCTTTGAAACCTTCTTCCCGCCATATGATAAACAATGATGTGTTTTGTCAGGAACATACAGATATCAGAGATCCATTGACTCCTAACTGGCTTGCTTTGTTTAAGGGACATAAGTCATAATAAGGTGAAAGTTCATACACAAGTCATAATTAATGAGTTCACCTAGGAGTCACAGGCCATATAATATATGTTTAGAGAAAAAAAAGATTTCCCAAAAGTAATGAATCAAATTCAGAAGGAATCACTTCCTTAAATCTAGCAACAGCAACGTCAGTTAGACATCTGGTGTAGAAACGTATACACACCGTTAGTATAAAATCAAAAGTTGTTAGGCAACTCCTGGGCTATGCTCCTCAGCACGTACTTGACTGTGTAGGCAAATGCTGCAAAGCCTACAATCACAAACAGAGGGTTCTGTGGAAAGACTGTTAAATGCTCCACGTCAACTATATGCAATAACAAGGTTGAGGATGTAGTTAAAGCAGTGACTGGGTTTCTGTACTCGTTGACAGAATCAATCACAAAAAAAATCACCTACAACAATAACCTTATAAGTCTTAAGGTTTGCAATTCCAAAGAAGAGTTTTACAAGCGGAGCTTCCTGAGAAGTGTTGACGAGCGGAGTCACGTGTGCAGCGGCTGCTTTATAGAGCAAAGCGAGGCGTGTAGTCACAGAAGACAGTGTGACGCAGTCCTCCTGGCACGTCCTGCATGTGGGTATTTCAGTATTGTATTGTATTTCCTAAAGTGGAATATTTATTATCAAGGATAAGCATTTTCATAATGTTTTAGTTATGGAATATGTTATGTGACGCTATTTTATAGATGTGTTGTGCATGTGCTGCAGGTTGTGTAGAGAGGGGTTCCACTTCCAGTCTCCACGTCCCGCAGCCAGCATGCTCGTGAACGAGGAGCTCGAGTGCGTCGTGTGCTGCTACGAGTTCTCGCGCAGCCAGCGGGTCCCCAGGGTGCTCCACTGCAGCCACACTTTCTGCGCGCCCTGCCTGCAGAAGCTGTCCAACCTGGAGGGGGTCATCCGCAGCGTGTCCTGCCCGCTGTGTCGCTGGATCACCTGCACCCGGTCCAGTCTGACCCTGCCCGGTGCCCTGTGGGTGAACACGGACATCTGGGACCAGATTGCGGAGGAGCCGCAGGGGAAGGAGCGAGAACCGGTGGATAACTTTTACACGAGAAACGGACTACTTGAGTCAACACTGTAAGTATCCCCAGTGTGTATTCTATAGATGATGCAGCAGACCTCTAACCCTGGCCCTAACCTCTGTCCCTCTTCAGCCCGGATTCAAGACCCTCAGGTTCCGTGTCCATTCTCCAGAAACTGTTCAGCTGTGTGCTGCTGCAGAAACAAGGGACGGACAGCTGACGGATCTCTTCCTCAGCCCGCTTCCCCAAATGCCTCACGACGGATAGTTTCTCAGGTTTTTGTTATTGCATATTGCATAAAGTTTAGCAAGGTTGTAAATTAGTTAGTTAGGTTGTTTTGGAAGTTTAACATCAGCCCCTGTAATACAAATGTATCGTTATTAGAATACTACAAGGTTATAGTTATTTGATAGTATAGTAAACTAGTGAAAATGAAGATAACGTTTGACCATTGCAGTATGACATCATACACTCTATTTTATCTGGCTTACAACCGTGTGGCTGTTCTATTGGCTATGTTGCTTCTTTTTTTTCTACAGCAGCACAAGGTTAAAGGTTATTAGAAGATAAGAACTGTGAAGAGTCATAATTATTAGAAGCTTTAAAACTTTGAAGGGTAATAAGAGTAATACAAAAGGTAATAATTGACATTTATGGCCAATACATGAACAGGTGATATTTTATTTAAATAAAAATTTCCTTTTGCATTGAGCGTACAGAAAATAAATACATTTATGTATTTCTTTTCTCTTTTGTTTAACAACACCCACACAACTTTATTTTTATGTTTTAATAAGTGAGGCAAAAGGGTGAAATTGATGGAGCAGTTAAATGTGGCAGCAGGTCTGTTGTGGACTTGTGTCTTTGGCGTGAAGGACAGCTTTGTGTGTAGTTTTAAAATGTGAATTTGTTGTAAAACCTTTTTTTTATGACTAAATATCACGACTGGGGCGACTGTGGCGCAGTGGTTAGCAAGTCAGTCTTTCAATCAGAGGGTCGGTGGTTCAAACCCCGGCTCAGCCAGTCCGTGTCATTGTGTCCTTGAGCAAGACACTTAACCCTAATTGCTCACCGTTGCTGTGTCTACTGTATATCATGTAAGTCACTTTGGATAAAAGCGCCAGATGTAATATCAACAAATCTATGTTCATCAATCCTAATTTGTTTCCCAAAACTGGCTTTAATAACCAGCTTGGTGTGAAGAGCTCATTCTGATTTAAAGGACATGGTTTATGTAATATAATATATATATAATGTTTTGTTTATTTATTTTGTTCTTCTATTGATATATACCTTTACATATGAAATGTTTTTGTAAAAATATATATTTTTGCTGTCTTAAATTGCTTTAAATTTCATTTTGATAATTAATCATTATTAATAATAATGAATTAAGATAATCTGCTGAATTTAAAAATGGGAGAAAAAAATATTATCCCACAAATGAATAATAAAAAACAACCTGGAAAAAATATTTTTGATTAGACATGTTTTTTTATTTTGTTTTAATTTTTAATTTTTAATTTTAATTTTATTGTAATTTGTTTTTATTTATTTTAATATTTTTTTTTATTTTTTATTTTATTTTTTATTTTTTATTTTTTATTATTTTTTATTTTATTTTTTTGGGGGCTGCACGGTGGCGTAGTGGCTAGCACTGTCGCCTCACACCAAAAGGGGCCGGGGTTCCAATCCCGGTCTGGGCGGGCCTTCTGTGTGGAGTTTGCATGTTCTTCCCGTGTCAGCGTGGGTTCTCTCCGGGTTCTCCGGCTTCCTCCCACAGTCCAAAGACATGCATGTTAGGTTAATTGGACTCTAAATTGCCCATAGGTGTGAATGTGAGTGTGAATGGTTGTCTGTCTATATGTGAGCCCTGGATAGACTGGCGACTTATCCAGGGTGTACCCTGCCTTCGCCCAATGACAGCTGGGATCGGCTCCAGCGCCCCGCGACCCTAAAGAGGATAAGCGGTTCAGATAATGGATGGATGGATGTTTTTTTTTAAAACCATGACACAATAACAGCGTGCCATAGGAGTCAACTTAACAGTTTTATTGATATCAAGATCAAGAATGATTTTCACCATTCAAAATTCACATTGTGTATTTATACCATAAATATCTCGAAGAAAATATGATGTAAAGTAATGAAAACCTTTCAAGACATTTTCAACAATCATTTTCTAAACTATTTTTCCTTAATGGACCAGAGTTTTGAAATCATACCATAGTGTGTTATCACATTTCATATAAAGTAAGGTCTATAGTGTTTAAAAAGTATTAGTATAGTTTTTCTTCCTTTTTGTCTCCCCGTTATACGCAGGTTTTATTTTGGGGGAGTTGTTCCTGTTCCAATGTAAGGGTCAAAGGTCAGAGGATGTTGTATGTGGACTTTACATTACATCACATTACATTTCATTTAGCTGACGCCTTTATCCACTGCAAGATTATCCATATTTCAGCCATAAATTAATTCAATTTAAATTATTTTTCTGGACAAAAAAAGGACCTTATTGTGCTTAACTTTGCTGCTGCGGAGAGGAATGGTTAGCATTGGTGAACTCTGCTCTACGGATTCCAAAACCATTGAGCTTTTTGTTGTGGCTTCTTGCTAGCTTTTTTCATTTCTTCAAAACTTGGGGTGCATTTTGAGTCAGTTTGGGGGTGACTTTATGTTAACATTTATTGTGTAATAGTGTTATAAACATGACAAATTAACTCATATTGACTTGTGAGGCCAGGCTGTGCCATTGTTTTTTTTGGGGGCTTTTTAATCCTATAGCAGCTGAACCCCAAAAGACCCAACACTGGGGCCAGTGGGGTGCATGAGGTTTCAATTGTTAATCTTATACTCGTTACAATAGCCACTAATTGATTTTGTTCAGTTCTGTCGCATCCTGATTAATATATGGTTCAGTGTCAAGGAGATTCCCGGCTCCTCTAGTCCATGTCGATGTGTCCTTGATCAAGACTCTTAACCCTCATTGCTCACCGTTGCTGTGTCTACTGTATATCATGTAAGTCGCTTTGGATAAAAGCGTCAGCTAAATGAAATGGTAGTAAAGCTTTGACTTGAGTTCAAAGGCCATAAAAGCTTCTCTTCCATGAATCAGATGATGAACCATCAACAAGTCAAACCCTCCCAGATGTGTTCCCTGTGGATGTATTCCAAGGTCTTAATTAATGATTATACCCTGGAAGCAGACAGAATAGCCCCACTATAACACTAACGTGGCACTAAAGTGAAACTGAAGCATTCCTCAAGGGGCGAGGAATGATGAAACAAATCATTGTGAATATGTGATTATTTTTTATTGAAAACAGTAACAGTGGATTATTTGAGCTGAGACCTTTTTTCCCTGAATTAGTTCTACCAAATAGCCTCTTAACTATACTATGTTAAGGTGAAATACAGTTAAATATTCAGACAAAACACAAAACTGATGCAAACACAACAGGAACATGTTTACTAAAAAGCTTTCATAACCCACAGAAACCATCCCGATATTCTCCTCCTTCAACCAAACAGCTGTGAGGGTCGACTCCACGCTGCAGGAATCCATGTGAATAAGGACGAGCTCAACATTTTAGAATTGTTTCTAATTTATTCCCCCCAAAGTGTCATGGGAGAAGCCCCCCCACCCCCCATATAAAGACAGTTCAAACTGGCCATAAATCGTGTTTATAAATGAGCAGGTCCTACACAATCGGTATTCAAACATATCATATTTTTCAGTTCATATGAAACATATTTTTATGTTTCAGGGGCAGAAAAGGAGGGAAGAAGGTTAATATCTACTAATTAAAAACTAAATTAAAACAAAGGTTTTTGCACGTCATTCCTCAGGATGGTGATCTCACTCCTGTACTTCATAAATACATTCAGCACTCAAGTTGATGCAGTTTTATTTTCTTTTTAAGTTTCTATTGCATAAGGACATGATTAATCCTGCCTAAACACGGTCACTATATTAACATACTATCACATGTGCACTTAAATTAATATGTATCCATCACAGTTCAACACATCTTTTCTCTTATTCAACATCTTCATGGACCTTCCTCTTCCTTTCCCACACTGACAAAACATAATTTAAAACATAGTAATAGACATTTGTGATAATCAGACATGTTATTATGCAAGCTAAAAACACAGGGCCACACCGGGTTAGTGTGAAACGGGGACTTGTAACCCCTTCAGCTGCCTGGAGTTAAAGTGTCGTGGCAGCTTGAGGCAGGAGGATAGTCTCTCTCCACAGAAGCCTCCAGATAAAACACATTTACCACAATGCCATGATTATACGTCTAGATAAGATGGGTATAACATAAGGGCAACAAACAATATTGTTAAGGGTGAAATAAACCAATAGGATGACATTCAAAAATTCCAAAGAATATTTCAAGAAACACGAACGACCCAAAAAGTGTGTAAATGAGTTGGAGGTGAAGCAGCAAACAAATAAGTGACCGACAGATATTCTACCAGAAATACAGTTTAAATGTCCCTTTGTGATAAATCGATCTTTGTTCACAGTGTGCGTGACTCCCTATAGGAACGGGTACTGGGTGAGGCGCCTCGGGCTCAGCTGGTAGGCACTGTAAGCTTCGGCCCGGGGAGTCACGCTCACGTAGGGGGAACCGGTGAACGGATGTTGGTAGGCTGCAGGAAGGCCGTGCAGCAGACTACTGACAGAGTCCTTCCGACTGGCCGAGTCCCTCCTGGAGGAGGAGGCGTACGTTGCTGCATAGGCGGAGGGAGAGTGTCCATGGCTGGCATGACCACGGCTGAGCAGCTGCTCCATGGCCTGAGACGCAGAGGAGAGAGCCGTGGAGGCCGGGTAGGCGTACAGGCTGGGGCCGGGGGCCGGGGCCGAGGCCAGGGCAGACACCTCAGGGAAGTTGTAGTGAGAGGACACGGCCGGAGGGAACGTCGACTGGCGACGCATTGATGAGTCACTGTGGGAACGCTCCTGAGATGAAGAGACAACCGGCTGAACCTAAAGAGAGACAACACTCAGTATACACACCACTGCATCGAGGAGGGACTCGTACAGCATACTGGTTACTTAGTTCTGATTAGAGATGTTCATATGGCTGCATCGCTCCTTCAAATGGAACATGTCCCAATGCATCATAGACTTAATACACAATGCTCTGCCAACTTTAGGATCTCCACTACCATTAAAAATATAACGTGACTGCACATCACAAGCTTGTGGTGCCACATTGAAAAGATTCAACACATTAAAACTCTGGCTCCTAATCCTTTTGACTTGTCACCCTTTCCAGCCAATCCACGCCTCCTCGTGACCTCTTGTCACGTTACTTTGAATTCTTGAAAAATGCCTCTGCGGTGAACAGAGAACCCCAAAACAGAAAAGTCTCATGAGGCGAGTGGTGGAAGTGATTTAGATGCATGCAACTGGATAAACAAGACGTGGATTATACTGCACAAGTTGTTAGTTGGGAAACAGCTTTTTGATATAGTTTGTTGAACCTCGCCGGACTTCTTTCCGCGTAATTTACCAACAATTTACTCCGTTGGCATGCAGGAATAGCGCATCTGGTGAGTAACTGATCTACAAAATGCTCATTTTGTGGCCGCTGTATTCCTCAGACAAGCCCAAGATTTGAGCGAGCCAATAACATATTGGTACTAGCAATTATCACTTATAGGCTTTCCTGTCATATTTATGTCACATAATTTGTCCAATTTGGGCTCAATGACCAGGGGTTTCATGTAGAAAGCGGTGCTCGGGATCCACACCAATTCATAAGGAATTGCACATATGCCCAAAAAACAAAAATCTGATTTATAAAACATTGCGTACGCCTGCATTTCCACACTCCTTACGTGCAGTTGGTGAGACTCAGATTGCGTCAGATAGCTGTTTTCAGTTTGTATGTGTGTATATCTGCATCTGTTCAATCTCTGCATGATCGAATGAACCATAAATGTGTTGATTTTACTCTCAGAAACTACATGAAAACCAAGATGCATCTAAGATATATGCACAGTGAGAGAAGAGTATTGAAAACTACTGACGTTCTGTTTTTTTTAATGCTAGCCAACGTTATCTTACAGATGATAATTTCATCAGCTGCTCCACAGACACGAGTGTAGTTTGGCTCAGCATTGAGGAAATATTTAGTAAAATTATAGTTGAGGTTTGAGTTTGTTTATATATTTTCCAATTAAGGTACATATGGAATAGATATGGCCCACTAGTACACACACACACACATACAGCACTGCTTGTTTGAATGTTTATGATAAAGAGGATCTAATAAGTGCAAAGTAACTTGTGATATGAAGTGAAGTTTTATTTGAGGCATCAATATACGTGTCTACAGACCCTGTGTCCCTATGTCTCCAAATTGATGATAAATGAAGCCCTAGGAGTTTGTTTTTCAACATTGACACTTAGGAACCCTTTAATTACAATCTTAAAAAAAATATTTAAAGAATCCTTGTCAAAAATTCTGAAATAAAAAGTCATGGTTTTGTGTCCTAACATCATATGACCTTTACATCATTACTTGGAATATGTCTTGAGCAAAAACAGAAAAGAGGCCTCACCTGGCTGAGGTTTAAGGGGTGTGATTGGCTTGGCACTAGACCATGAGGCTCCGTGCTCTCCCCCAAGCCGCAGGGCTGCCGGTTGGATGATCGCTTAGGCTTCATGTAAGTCACTGTGAATTAAAATGTAAGAAGTATTAAATTATACTGCACCCCCAAAATAGAACACACACACACACACACACACACACACTCACACACTCACACACTCACACACTCACACGTCTCCAGGCGACCACGTGAAGCTGCTCCTCTCTCAGAGCCCTGGGTTTTGACTGAAGGTGCCACCACTGCAAGAGACTTGGCCTGGCGTGATGACATGGTGCTCGCTGGGTTCAGTGTGCGAGGCAGAGGAGTCAGGGGACTGGCGGTCGAGGAGTCCGAGTCGTGAACCGTCACACAGCTGATGACATTAGCTCGCTGGCTCAGGCCGACACTGTGTAAACAGACACACACGTGTCGGGTTATTTCACGAGAAAAAGATACATCAAAGTGATTCGGTCAAAAGAAATAAAGCCCTTTTTGATCAGTCCTGCAGTGCTCATGGTCGTATACGATAGTGCTGGGACTCAAATATTTGTGAGCGCTGTTGCATCAAGAATGGATGATTGGGGGTGGGCGGGCAGACACACACACACACATATGGACACACACACACACACACACCTGGCGGGATGGAATTTGCGCTCATCCTCGGTGTCCGTGTCACTGTGGATGGTGATGATGCTGACCGCTGGGCTGGGCGTGTCGGAGATGACGATTGGCTGTAACCATGTGGCGCTGGGCGGGGTCACGGCGTTGCTGCCGAGTAACGATGCAGTGGATACACCCCTGGCCAGAGAAACAATAGGAAGGGTTCAGATTTCCCAACGTAAGCAAAAACACAATATAAAATAGTCTTGCTCCACTTTTGAAGTTGTTTTAACAGTTACATTTTCATTCTATGCATGTTTAGTCACATTTTCATCTACGTTACAAAGTGAGTAAAATCTATTAACCCTCTAAAGACGACACCTGCTCTAGAGCGGAATATGACGTTTACGTTTTGTTTAAATTCATATCTTCGCAATAAAACGGCACAGAAATAAGGTTCAATCGGAATCAGTAGACTTTCTACTTCTTGCGATATCGTATGAGATTCACACAGCGAGATCTGAGCATCTAAACATGGACGTGTCGTATGACGCGTGCAAAGCTTCAGTGTGAGTCAGAGAGAACATGCCGAGCAGAGTTTACCCCGCGAGAAGCATTACATTACATTTCATTTAGCTGACGCTTTTATCCAAAGCGACTTACATGATATACAGTAGACCGTAGACACAGCAACGGTGAGCAATGAGGGTTAAGTGTCTTGCTCAAGGACACAACGACATGGACTGGCTGAGCCGGGGTTTGAACCACCGACCCTCTGATTGAAAGACTGACTTGCTAACCACTGAGCCACAGTCGCCCCAATGTAATGAGAACTTTTAGCCGAAGCAGTGATGAGCATGGCGGAGGAGCCTGAAGGAATATGGACTACGCCAATAAAAGGGATCCATTTGAAGATGGGTAAGTGTATTTACTAAACTTTGTTTTAGTACATATTTACGTTGGCACATGTAGCTCATGCCGTGAGCATAGTGCTGGATGTTGTCTTACGTGTCCGTAAGACTGCACGGTGTGTAATCAACTATCTTTATTATCACCGTCAACTTTCTTTCAGGGAACTCGGTACCGACTAGTAGTGCGGGATCTCCGTTACGTGTTTGTAGCGATAGTTACGTGTTTGTAAGACGTAACCATCGTTGGTTTGTTTACGTTAGCACATGTAGCTCATGCCGTTAGCATAGATCTCTGTTACATGTTTGTAAAACGGCACGGTGCATAATCGTAACTTTCTTTCAGTGAACTTAGTACTGGCAAGTAGTCATTTATTTTACAGAGAGGATTCACACTGCCAGGGCCCAGGGGACAACATGCAGCTTCGCTGCAGCAGCCTCCCAGTCACCAGATCACCTCCGGCCACAACGCCAGCCGCTCCATCATATCTATCCACCATATAATACAAATTTCATTTGAAAACAACAAATTGTAATGCTCTTTTTTCATTTGCACACACCCTATGAAGCTTGATCTGCAGTATGAAGCCATTTCTCAGTACCATTTTTATCATTTTGGTGAAAGGTGTGCCAGACATAATTTCTACTCAAAAAAACAATATAAAATTTGCTTTTAGACATTTATTTACATGCATCTACCATTGTAGTCATATATTTCACTGATTTTGTGCACCTAAGACCTTTGGTAAACCAATTTCTAGCACCAAAACAGTTAGACCACATATACAACACATGAGTATGTATCATATGCAAGTGCCTTAAAAAGATGAATTAAAAAAAAAATGTAACATTGAGAAAATGGCCTCAAACTTCAGAGTGTTAAGAAATAAACACTAATTTGTAAACTTCACAGAAATGGCTTTAAGTGATGAACAACAGCTGGCTGGGCATTTGGTGTGATATCAGTTATTTTTAGGAGACACAACATACCTGTTTCTGTTCTCTCCACGCCTGGCTTTCACCTTCTTCCTCTCCTGCTGGGCCCTGGCTTGGGTCATGCTCCTGTGAGGGCCAAAGATCAAAAAGTCAGAGGTGGATCCCACTGGTAAAGCCACAACAAAAAATAAATAAACCCAAAGAAAGCTTATATTATAAATTATCACAAGAACATGTTTTTTTTTAGCATTACATCACTGACTTGGCATTCAAGCAAACATTTGCAGTACATTACATATCGCAAAGAAGCGAAAATTAGATGGTAATTTTTACAGTAAAATGGCATAAAATATTTTAATTTAAATACATGTACAATAAAAGAAAATACAAATCTCGCAAATAATTGTAAAGTTATAAGATGCTAGTTATTTTTGGACTGAACGGTCGTTGGCTGACTCACCTCCAGCTGTGTCCCTGCTGCGTAGACACATTTGCGTGAAGCGTTTCAAGCGGTGATTCAGGAACAGTTGACTGATGGGCAGAGCTGTGGATGGCCACACCTGGCACCTGCTGCCATGATGATGGGATGAGGATCTGTTGAGTGCCAGTGGGCCAGGCCTGCTGAGAAAAACAACAGACACTCACACTTTAGTACATGTAATATTAAGGATTAGATTCATATTTCATATGATGCTGGAATGGGCCAGACAAACTGAGCCATGCCAAGAAATAAATCCAAACACTGAAGACAAACCAATTGGCCAAACTCTTCAACAGGCAAAAGCACAGACAGAGAAGCGAGCAACCTTTCCCAAGCCATTCTCTTATTATAGCATTGCCCTGCAACAAATGCACAAGATGATACCATGCAAAGCCCAAACAATGAAGCACTCTAAACAGTCAGATCCGGTATAAATACAAGTATACACAGGACCATAGCGTCTGTTAAAGAAGAACATTGAAGAAAAAGTTAGTTTAGTTCACTGATGCCAAACAGTCTGCTGATAAGTGGCCTTGAGAAATGTTCTGAAAAAAAAGGTTGTCAGTCAGGATTTTAGTTAGCTTCGTAGCTGCAACCTCCTTTGCTGAAAACAAGGAAGGACAGGACAAGAGAAGCTGCAAGCAAAGCGCAGACTAACTCAGCAACGCATGCGCTCCATGCCCTCAGCACACCTATGGGAAAAGACTGGGGAGGGAATGAAATAGTGTGTGAATGATAATTCTAATTTAATGTCACAAAGGGAATACAAAAAAGCAGGATAATGGTGAATTCAGATCTATAACTGGTTTGATTGTCCGACAAAAATAAGTCTTCTTGTAAAAAGACAAATGAGATAACATTATGCATATATTAAAGACTAGCCCTGTGGCACAGAGGACAAACTCAAAACAAATGAAAAAGGAAAAGAAAAAGGCAGAGTGGGGCGGGAAAGAGATGCCATTGTTAGTGGTAGTAGCAGTGTGCATGTGAATGAATTTCTTCAGGGATGTCCTTGTTGCTTTACCAGCACTGTGGCTGTGTGCTCCAGGAGGGTGGGCCGACCCACCCCGGCGCCCAGCCCGAGGGGGAGAGAATACTGGGGGGCTATGCCTGCTGAGGGTGGGTGCAGGGTGGCCACCATCAGGGGTGTGCAGGAACCCTGGAGGAGGGAGGGAGGATAGGGGAGGGGAGGGTTAGGCACGATGAAAAAATCCATTAAAGGCTCTATCCGAGGAGACGCACACAAGTACCACTGGCCACCATCTGGACATCTGAAGCGATTATCCCATACTCTTTTATAGCAAAATGGCAATTAAGAACCTTTTTGAGCCATGATTCTCCCAAATTAAACATCTGGCCTCTATCCCTTAAAGGAGAGTGGGAATAAGAGAGGCCTGGCCCTGAATGGCAGCCCCATCAGTCCTGGAAGCAAATACAAGGCAAAAAACAGCACAAACAAAAAAACAAACAAACAAACAACAGCATGGAATACGCTCCTGAATTCAAATCATTTGTAAATTCAAAAGTCAGGGGTATAAAAGGCATTTAAACAAACAATGTCTCTCCTGAAAGAAAACCTTTAGATTGCAGAAAACTCTCAACGTGGTTCCCTGTAAACTTTGGCTCGCTCTGCTGGCAGCACGAGGTGGGAATGAAAGGAGGAACTTTTTGATGCACTTGTATCATTGAATGAGCAGAACTGGGCACCAAAGCCACCAATACCACTGACATGCATGATCCATGGCTGTCGCCAGATTTTTTTCTGCATAGGTTTCTAAATGACAGACAAAGGAAATCTGTATGACGCTGCTGAAATTGAATCAACCTCACATAAGTATATGATGCTGCAAATCAACACGCCCCAAATAAAATAACTTCGAATAGCCCTTTTCCTACAGGAGATGCATTTATATAGCAGGTCTACTTTGTGCATGTTCAGCCCACTTTGCTAACGATTCATCTGAATGAGTCCACAGAATGCAGTCTGAAGTGCAGTTCCATATAAGACAAATACATTACAGAGGAATAATTAAGTACAGGGCTAGCACTGTCGCCTCACAGCAAGAGGGGTTCAGAGGGGTTCCAATCCCGGTCTGGGCGGGCCTTCTGTGTGGAGTTTGCATGTTCTTCCCGTGTCAGCGTGGGTTCTCTCCGGGTTCTCCGGCTTCCTCCCACAGTCCAAAGACATGCAGGTTAGGTTAATTGGACTCTAAATTGCCCGTTGGTGTGAATGTGAGCGTGAATGGTTGTCTGTCTATATGTGAGCCCTGCGATGACAGCTGGGATCGGCTCCAGCGGTTCAGATAATGGATGGATAGTTAAGTATTAGACACACTTTTTTTGATCTGCCCATATCCCTATTTCTTTCTTGCTGCCATACATACACGTTTTCTTTGTCAAAGAAACTCACGTGTGCCAGAGACAATACAAGCAATGTTTCTTCATAAAAGACCATAGTGAAAGAAAAATAATGAATAAAATCCCATAAGGATTTCATTTCATAAAATATTTCAAGAAAGATTAACGAAACAATGAACACACCTTACAAGTTCTTACCTGTGTGAGCATACTAGGCTGGATCTGCAACGACTGAGCAGACTGGTTCTGAGCTACTATGGGGACAGAGTTCTCCATCCTCACTGGGAAACTGGAACTCTTACTGGATGGCTGTAGCCCTGGAAAACAATTCAACACAAGCAGAATAGTTTTTTTGGGCTCATTGATGCCCCTCATCTCTACCTCTTTCTGCTGGCCTGGATCGTGGTTAACTGGGTTGCGGTTCATGCCTACTACCCATTACATGAATACTTTCTGTCATATTCATTGAATGTGCTGTAACTGTTAAGTTGTTCATTCTGTACACATGACATCTATTGCTTCTGTCCATCCGGGGAGAGGGACAAAAAGTGAAGGACACACTAAAGATACCCTTCTTGATAATCAAATGGGAATAAACCTGTTTCTTTTAATAACCCTTAAACACACACCCTTGTGTTGTTTTTGCCTTTTTCCAGTTTGATTGTGACCTTATCAATTACCTTGAATAGTGGAGGGAGGGCAGACGATAAGAGTCTGCTGGAAGGGTTCTGTCTGGCTGCACAGCCCAGCGGGACGCGTTGGAATCGGGACGCTCTGTTGAGCGAGCCCGGGAATGTTGATAGTCGCCTGCTGGTACAGAGCTGGTTGGTAGTTCAGCAAAGGCACCGCTCCCCCCGCAGAAGGCACCTGTTACAGAAATCCAAACACCACGGATCAATACTGCAGGAGCTGCACGTCCCTAAACATGTCTATGAATTAGTAAATAAACAGGTCGTACCTGGTTATGCTGGTTGAGTTGGCTACTGAAGGTAACAGTGAGGTTGCCCGCTGCAGCGCTGGGGACTGCGCTGGTGGAGTACAGGGATTTGCTGCTATCGTAGGAGCTCCGACGCTTACAGATCTCCATGTTTTGGAAGCAGGACTTCACACTGGAGAGAATGGAGCAGTGTCGTTTCAGCGACTGCATTTAAATAAACGTATATACGTGCAGCAGTGCATCATTCACTTACTGTGAGCTGTGGGGATAATCCATGAGGTGACTCATTGTGACAAAGGGGTGACCCAGAGTTTTTGTAGGTGTGATCCTTTTGTCGGCATCCAGACGGAGCATCCGCTTCAGGAGGTCTATAAACTCTCGTCTATCAGCTTTCTCGGCCAGCATGTCTGTGCCCTCCAAATGAGAAGATAGGTTTACCTGAAATACATAGAAAATAGATGGGTAATAAATAGGTCAAACAAACAATATAAGGTATGAGCAATGTGGTTTATTGGGGTTGTGTGTATAGTATTTGTGCCCATAGTAAAAACTGTGAAAGCCATCTACCTGCATCATGTCATCCAGACAGTTGAAGATATACTTCCTTGCCTCCTTGGACTTGATCCCCATCTCCATTTCATGCTCTGATGGGGTCTGGGAAAAATAAACCATTTCTGTTTTAACACGTGTCGAAACTATTTCTTACAAACACAAATTTAATTTGGTACGATTTAATAAAATAATGAAATTAGAAGGAGCATCAATATGTCTTTATATTTAAACATATTCTGTAATGTTTTGATATCCCCAATAATCTTTTAACGTCCAAATTAAAATCAGATACTCAGGAGGATTAATATGAGGTTCTATTAACCTTAAGCCTCCAGAGTGGGTAGCTAGAGTCAGGTCCTCGATTGAAGAAACGACTGGTTTTAGTTCCGGCACTCAGCAAGTATTCTGCAGGCAGGCCTTGAGTCTGGGAGATGTAACGGATCTGGAAACGACAAAAAAGAAATCACGAGGTTAAGAATGAGAGTGAGACCAAACAGTACATGGATGTGACTAAAATCGAACTGCCTGCAATAGCCTTCCAGTTTGTAGTTATACTTGTTCACCTGCAGCACTATGGTATATCTTGGCTTTTGGCATAACCAGCTGTTCTCAACACATATCAACTACAGTTCTTTCATTACCTTTTGCCAACTAACCATTTGTTAGCCGTTCTAGGCATTCAAGCATTTTTTTTCTAATCCACAGATCAGGCCTGGGAAACACTGACGTCACTACTGACCTGGTCGTACTCAGAGGCCCCAGGGTAGAGGGGCCAACCCAGAAACAGCTCCGCAATTACGCAGCCTAAAGACCACATGTCAATGGCCTCACAGAATGGCAAACCCAAAATGATCTCTGGAGCCCTAGACAGCGAAAAGAGGGTTAAAGGTTGAGTTCCAAGGAAAGTGAAGACTAAGTTTTGTCACAGTAACTTAGCTTATTTGTCACCACTCATTCTGTTTGGATTACCAAACGGATGTCTTGCCACTTACCTATAGTAGCGAGACTGTAAGTAGGTTGAGCAGACAGCTTTGGACACATGGCTTGCTGAGCCAAAGTCGATGACCTTTACCCGGTAGGGCTGTCTGAGGGGGTCAACCAGCATGATGTTCTCGGGCTTCAGGTCTGCATGAATCAGACCGAGGCTCTTCAGTTTCATCAGTGCTGTAGCCACCTAAAGATACAAACATGCAAATATTCATCTACTTTATTGCAACAATGACAACAAAAAGTAATAATATGATGGGTTAAACGTCTGCCAAAACATTTTGCCAACCTGCTGGAGGATGGGTCTGATGTGCCTTAAGGGAAGCGGGCTGAACTTGCTGTGCTTGAGAAAGTCATACAGGTTCTGCTCCAGCATCTCAAACACCAGGCAGGTGTGACCCTTGTGCTGGAAGCATTCGTATGAACGCACAAAGTTGTACTCATCAGCGTTCTCTGCACTCAGTCGGTTCAGGATACCCACCTGTTAAAGAGAAACACATAGCCCCATGTCATTTGTCAATTAAAGCTGGTTTGTTCATGTTTCATAACAAGAACATGCAAGTTCAAGGAAGTGCACAATCATGCTATTGTGTGAAGGTCAGGAACCGTAGTTGCCGTTTGCTCCAAAATTATTGTTCATGCTGCTGCGTGTTCGTAGTACAACAGTAACGTGGAACTCATGTAAACACAGTGTGTGTATATGTGTGTGTATATATATATATATATATATCTATCCATCCATCCATCCATCCGAACCGCTTATCCTCTTTAGGGTCGCGGGGCGCTGGAGCCGATCCCAGCTGTCATTGGGTGAAGGCAGGGTACACCCTGGATAAGTCGCCAGTCTATCCAGGGCTAGCTATAGCTATAGCTATATATATATATATATATATATATATATATATATATATATATACATACATACATACATACATACATACATACATACATACATACATACATACATACATACATACATACATACATACATACATACATACATACATACACACACACACACACACTGTCTACAGACAGCATTTGCGTGCCAAAACGCACAAACAGCCACACGCCAAGAAAACACCATATAAACAAATAATAATTTGTTTCTTATCCAATTATTCAAGTAATCGATAGAATAGTTACCTAAATAATATATAGCTGCAACCCTCAACCACTGTAGATGTAGTTGTGCTATCAAAGCAGGATACAAAAATACGTTATCAACAAAATCATCTTTGAATACCTCAATTTGTCCCTGACGAGCATACGAAGGATGGTTTTTCAGGATCTTGATCGCCACGATCTCGTTGGTGCCCCTCTTCCAGCACTTGGCCACTTGTCCAAACGTGCCTCTTCCTAAAAACTCCAGCACTTCATAGCTGCAGGACACAGAGCAGAGGATCTCGTGCTGCACGAGCTGATAATCCCCTTCACCATTGGAGCTGCTGCTCTTGGTGGTTGGAGCCGAGTGGGGGATCGACTGGCCTGTGCCTCCTCCGCCGGCGCCGGTACGGGTGGAGTAAGTTACTGCAGGGGCTGAGAGCTCCTCCAATATTTGGACACTGCCACATCCACTGCCTTCATTGGTTTCCTCAATCTTTCTCTTCTGCCCGTGCCTGTGCCCCCTTGTTTCAGAAGATGTCTCGGTATGAGCGTAAGACGAAGATGCCGCCTGCTCCGTCACTCGTCGGCTCGATCCACGGGGAAGGCTGCCAGTGCTATCGGCTGCCCGCACCACCACCTGACCTCTGGAGCCGGGTGCTGCAGGGGGGAAGACCAGGGATGGGGCAAAGGGTGCCACAGCCATGGCGGGGGTAAAGGTGTATGCCGACTGGCCTGCTATGGCGCTGTAAGCGTCGGTGGTGGACACATCCCAAACATTGCTCTCCACCTTCACCTTTTTAACGCGGCAAAAGGCACTGGAGGAGATGGAGGGAGGAGAGAAGACCTGCAGCTGAGAGCTCATAGCTGAAAAGAGATTAATAAGTAACTTCTTAAAACAAATGAATAATTAACTTCTTAAAACAAAGAATAAACAATGCAATTTGTGTAGCTATACTGCAGTGCTGCATAATATGCAGCGTGTATTTGATATTCTGAACTAAAATTACTATCAAATGCAGTCTAATACAGCATAATCCAATACATTTATATCAGTGACTAAATGTTACAAACAGCTCCCAATATCATGGCATGCACATTAACAGCACCCAAAATGATTATCAAGTTGAACATCATTGTAAAACAGTTCAAACAAAACTGAATGAAACAGAACTAAAGCTCAAACAATGAATCAACTGCACAGAAAGTACATTCATTATTTCAGTCGTACTTTAAGCAAAACTGCAAAACAGTCTTTGGTTTCAGCTAAAATGTGAGGATTTACTACTTATCCTAGTTACATTTGATATCAATGATAAACATATTTGGGGTCTGGACTGTTGGTTGGACAAGTAATTTCAAGATGTCCCAAAGGCTCTGAGAAATTGTGATGGGCAGCATGTCTTAACATTTGAAAACTAAACAAAGTATGTATCAATGAAATCATTACTTTAATTGATAAGGAAAACAGTTAGCTGCAGACAACCTTAAACTGAACATTGACCTTGACAAAAGGTAGGGTTTAACACGGTTTTTGTACCAGACTACAATAGGTTAAGTTAGCTGTCCCTAATATACTGGCAACAGAGTATAATCCCAAAACGTGAAAATCAACAAAAAACATGGGCATGCTCAACAACCCATCCAATTGTATGCCATAAATGTGCAGTTTGTATTCCATCAAAACGTTATGCATTGGCCATTTCTATCACGGTTTTATTGTTTCTCTATACGTCTCAGACACCTCTTGATTCTATGATGGGATTTCCCATTAATTTATCCTACCCATGTTATATTTCAATGTAGATCATGCAAGCATCAACACCATTAAACACTTAAACGTGTATGTCATAACATGGCTCTCTAAATGAAGCCATTGTTGCACGAACAGCATTAAGCTTAATTTAATGAAAATAAGGCATTAGAGGATTAGTGGTTTATCTAATTAAAATGAAGTAAAGTTCAATTTAAATGGGATGAATTGCATGAACCATCATCATACATTTAAGAAACTGTTGTTACATACCGGTCTGGATGTTATTACGGCGTCGACGTTTAAATCCCACTGCAGCGCTACACTGTTAGCTCAGCTAGCGCCCTGTTAGCTTCCACTACCTCCCTGTTATCTCCTCGTTAGCTTCCGCTAGCTCCCTGCTAGCTAACGTCCGCGGCTAGCTAGGCCTGCATTGTTTCTTCAGTCGATGGAGGCAGGCAGCGGGGAGGTCTTATAGGAGCGAGTTTCCAGAAGGAAAACACATAGATTGCATTGTATTACTACACTTAATCATCTACTGCTAAAACATATGTACATTTGTTGACTAAAACATAATAAATTACACTCTAAAACTGCCTGCCTTCAAGCAGCAAATCCCCTTTTCACCGGAACAACCACGTCCTTATATCAGCTGCGATTCGCACGGCATTTCCGGTTACTACCGTAATTACCATGGCACACGGAGATGAGCGCAGCTTCTTACAAGATTAACCACGGCGGCGGGCTTCGTGTTCGTTCAGTGTTACTCAACTGGTTTAGGATCGCCCCATCGTTCAAAGAGTAGGTCGAGAGATGGTCGGGTTCGGGTTTACACGTGCAAGAAAAAGGCAAACAACGTGTTTTACGGCAAAATGAAATGGTCGTGGCGTAATGTAGAAAATACCAGTGATTTCCCGGTAGGACCAAGATGTAGGACAGCCTGGGACAAATCTGAAGACCGACTGAAACCTGAAAACGACCGGGCAAACCCCATTTAAAGATGGTTTCCTTCAAGGTGCACATTATGCTAGTCAGTAAATAATTTAAATTGTAGGGTGCACTCAGAAGTCTGTACCTACTTCTAGAAAGAAAGAAGATCCAATTTGGAGGCATGTACACATGCACAAATCTTTAGGTAAATCAAAGATGTGTCTAGTGTGAAGATAACGTGCATCGAAGGTGTCTCCACCAAGCAAAGACCAAATTAAAGTCTAACATCTACAGCAATGAAAGGACATGTTTCAAAATACTAGAGTGCAGTCAGGAGGGGTAGAAATACAATGGACCCAGATTTATGTTTAGAATATGAAATAAGAAAATCAGTAAAAGATACCCTTCTTTAAAAACCACAACATAAATAAATATCAGGTTAAAAAAATAAGTTAAAGTGCAAATTTTCTTTTTATTCTGATTTCATTTTACAGCAGAAATTATGTAAAGCATTCAGAAGACATTTTCCACATATAAGGGCAATATTCAAAACACTTTGCATGGCCTCAGCAACAAAATATTCTTTTAAAAACATCAACAGTTTAGTGATGCTCGTGCATGCACGTTTGTAAAACAAACAAAGTAAAAACTAGGCTACAAAAAATAAAAGAGGAATGAAAGACTGAGATTGGCATGGAGAACACAACAGCAGGCAAGGTGGGAATACAGCAGGGAATGAGAGAGAGAGAGAAAGAGAGGTAAGACGGGGTGAAATAAGAAGGCAAGAAGAGGTCTAGCCATAGATTATCTATATGGTTCTACCATTCTAGCATGCATTGTGGTGTTTGGAACACACCCTCTCAAAACAAGGCCTGAAAGGTTATACCATTCATTTCTAGGCAGACTGATGAGAACAGAGGCCATCTCTGCGCAAGTCTACCAGCTGTCTACTATGGCATTATTTCTTAATGTTATAATTTTTTTTCCTACTCTATATACTCTTTTTACAGTCACCATCCTCTCCAAAAACATGAACATATTGATGGACTATCTGCAATCTGTGTGTCACGTTTCATGTGTGTGTGTGTGTGTGTGTTTGCTTTGTGTGTGTGCTGATAAGCGCAAGCATTTGGATGTTGGCCTGTGTGTAGATTTTGACTATATTTGTATGTATGTATGTATATATATATATATATATATATATATATATATATATATATATATATATATGTGTGTGTGTGTGTGTGCGTATATATATATACATATAGTATAGAGTATATATATATGAGGCCAAAGCAGTGTTTCTTGTGACTTGATTGTGCGGATGTGAGAGGGGGGGAGTTTAAGAGGAGGTTCAAGTGATACCGTAACATGAATGCTCCCGACAGCGCTGTCCTAACCATGGCTGTCTCTCAGTACAATGAAAAACATGTGAAACACGCATAATAGAGATCGTCCAATTGTAAATCTTTCAGTGTACTATCTCTTAAATGTTTTTGTTTTAATTAAGAAAATTGAGGTGATGTGTGGCCGTTACCTATTTTTATTTAAGAACTATTTGTATCAAGAATCTTGTGCGTTTAAGACAAGAGCAAGTATTTCAATAGAAATAACACGTATTACTTGTCTTCAATTTAGTTATTAATCATCAAACAAAATCCTATAAAATACCGGATTTGGAGATTTTCTTTTCTTGTAGACAAAGTGATGAAAAGGCAGCTTGATGAAGCATCACATTTGCTACCTCACAGAATGAGACTATCAGAAGGACTGCGTCAATCAAGAACATGATTGGAAAATGTGTAGATACGAGGTTAGTGAATAAACAACTGGAGTATCCCGAACATACACATATACATATGCACACACAAATGTACACGGTCACCAGTAGCAGTACAACTCTGTGTCAGCCATCATCACACTTCACATACCATCTCCCTGTTCTTCAACCCTGAGTAAAATCTAAGGGAGAGATTTAATTGTTCCCAAAGACATAAGCACAGGGAGAAAGAGTGTGGCTGTTTCTGAACGTGTACAAGTGTGTGCTGTATGTATGTGTTCATGTGTGTGTGTGTGTGCGCACATTAGTGTGAGTGAGAAAAAGAAAGTAAGTGACAGCTATTTTGTCCTCTGGAAAACTGTTGGGTTATGCTTTCGTTTAAATGCTGCACGGTTATTTCTTTTGAGGAAAGACAGCCAAAGTGAGTCTTTGCAAGAAAACACATGTTCCTCCCGCGACACCGGGACATTGAATAGACTCGTGATGCCTTTCATACACAGAGGAGGAGATCTATGGTTTTCTTGTTCTAATACTGCAAAACTGACACACAAGTGGAGCATTAAGTGATACTGTAAATACTGGTTTGTCTCATAAAGCAACACACAGCATCAATCAGGCCATGAGCATTCATTCATACCACTGACAAATTAGAGCTCCTAACTTAGACTCAGATCAAGTTAAACACTGTCAAGTTCACTTTTAACACACAATTTAGGAAAACAAACAGGTAACTGGCAACCTTTTGGAGGACATACAATAGATATTTCCTGATATTAGCTTGCACTTTTCTGTTATTGAGCAGGCACTTTCTAAACAGAGCTTTCCAGAAGTCTAAAGTACATATTGTATCATAATGGCAGTGACATGAGGAGAAAAAAAAAATAACTAAATGATATGTTCAAAGCGAGGGGAGGAGACATTCTGTTTGAAGATGGAGAGCTTTGACTTGAGGCCAGGCTGGATCCTCTGAAGGTGTGATTAATGGTCTTAATAAAAGCGAGTATGTTGCTGAAGCACAACCACATTGTAAATAATGTAGTGCCCTCTTCCCGTTTTGGGTCATCATTCATTGCATTCATATTAAAATGACCATCACCATTAGTATCATTTCATACTTGCACAATGGTCGTCTCCACTTACGTCTGCCTGAGACAAACCCCAGAACTTGTCTATGGTTGAGCTCGTACTAGATCTCGTCCCAGGTTTATTGTCTGTGTGTTGTCTCTGTGGATCTTACTGATATCTTTTGGGTGTTGGGTTCCCCAACATAACATATTGTTAGGCAAAATAGCATTCATAATAATTGGCACTACTGGCAAAAAGGGTTTAATTTTTGCGAGCCAAGAAACAAAAGCACAAAATGTAAATGTTTTGTCTGAAAGATCATTGTTTCAGCTAAGTTTGTTTTCCCACTTATAATTCTAATATTAGATTTTTTTCAGTTGCATGCTTTACCAAAATGTTCTTTTCAGTAACACTTATACTGGATACTCTTAAAGTGAAGCAGTTAAAATCCTCTCACAGTCCATAGCCACTAATATCTTCTTTTTGCTGTTTCTTGGTCTTAAATCTCATGCACATTACTCCGTTTGTAATATCTACATTATTTACAAGCAATACAGCCATCCTGTGTACCCAGGTCTCTGTCTTAAGTTCTCATTATGGGAGTAAAATAATTTATAATCTTAAATACAGTCCTCTTATGAAAAAGTTTCAGGGTCCTTGTATCCCCTTACCTCGTCAGTTTATATACAGGAATATGCAATAGTCCAAAATATGGATTTGATTGCCCATATGGGCTAGTATGGGGACCAATGCCCTGTATAGGGGCAGGTATAGGACCCATGTCCTGTACAGAGCAAGCATAGAGACCTCTTAGAGTCAAGAAGAAGTCAAGGCAATGGTATGTGACTCTCTCCTCAAAACCACAGTTAGGATTTAGAGGTTCACGCAAAGAACAAACTAACAGAGACATTTAACCATGTCATATTTTACCACACAAGAGGGGAAAACCAGTCTTAAGTTGAACCACTCTTGAGTCAATTAAATAAATAATTAGACCCTTAAATAAATAAATAAAGTTTTAAAAAAAGCACCCGAAATAAGTCATTTGTCCTTACACAGTTCACATTACACAGGGCAAGGATAAGTTGATGAGGACATAAGTGACACAACTACACATAGAAATACAAAAGAAACAACACTAAAGCAGTTTGGCAAGCATGCAGGAGCTCATAGCTCAAACACATGCATTGAATTGAACAAACACGGACACACCACGTCAGGCGAGCAAAGTGCTGCCTCTGAGAACGACTCCATACAAAGTCCATGTAACAAATTAAGACATCGTTATTCAGACCCCAACCCTTATCTAACAATGCCCCTCTTACATTCAAGTGCAGTTCCTCCCCTTTTGATCGGGTGACTGATTAATAGGTTCGTAAGCCTGTGAGTCAGAGTGGTTAGTGATATTGTGATATACTCAATTAGCAGAATGATTTGCCACTATAGCTCTTCAGGATGATGGAGAGGAGGAATAAGCGAAAAAACCTTGCATGCAAATGCAACACAGAAGTGGGTTTTTTGGTTTATGTTTTCTTATTCTTTCATGGATTATTGTTCGGATACAAAACGCAACAGGATTTCTATATTTTCTGCACGTCAAAGTAGCTTTTATCTTGAGCCAGCACGTCCAGACGCTGCCATGAAAGTCAAGATGTCGTCGTCAGGCGCTTCCTCGGTGCTTTCTCTTCTGACTCGGCGACTTGCTCTTGCAAAGAAACATACCCATGAGGAGTGCAAAGAATGCCATGAGGTTAATGTGATGGCCTCCCAGTGAAACTGTGGAGGAGGATCAGTGCTGTGGATAGAGCCAGGTCCCAAGCTCTACCCAGCAGTATGTCTGTCTGAGCTGCCATGATGGACACCTATCCTGTCCTCAGTCTGTCTGGGAAGAGTTTATTTCCCTCTTGAGAGAACAGGGGAGAAAGAAGGGGTAGGGGCGAAAAGTGGAAGAAGCTTTTTGGGGGGATGGAAGAAAGGAAAAAGGAGAAGAGGGGGGGCTCGGGGCTCGGGAGGGGGGGGTTATAGATTGCTCACAGGCTGAGGGGGCTTTGTGTGGGGCCTGGCGGTGGGCTCTCAGGACCCTTGGCCTTTCTCTGCTCTCTGGCCCTAAAGGGAAAAACAAACACACATTGGAGATATTCTCAGAGAAGGTTTTGTGTGTATTTGTGCATGTGTTTTTCTCTCCATTTTTAAAGTTATTCAGCAAACCCCCTGCAATTCTGCTTGACGCACAGACACACACATCCTGTCAAGGCAAAAAAAAAGAGGCTGGCAGGCCAAGCCAAACATTTAAAGTCCCCTTGTGATGTCAGAACATGCCCCCATAAACACCATATGCAAGAATTGCTCCTCTATCTTTCTGCCATTCAATCATGCAGAAGTATCAACATCATTCAGCAGTCCTCGGAGAGAGACAGAGAGAGACTGGGAGATAGGGAGGGAAGAAGAGAGAGAGCACAAGAGAGAGCAAAAAGGGAGGATGATAATCCAGGATCTCATCTCCCCCTCCCTCAGCTGACATGCAAACAGGCATCAGCCACCAGGAGAGAGGGAAAGACAGAAGAAAGAAAGAAAACTCACCCGTTTCAGAGGCCTATGGTCCATCAAGGGGCTTCACAGGAACAGTAAAACAACACCAACTATTAGCACCAACGTAGAGAGCGCATGAACGGCAGTGGGCTGTACGTGTGTGCACTGTGCGTGGTGCTGAGGAGAGTGGGAGGAGGTGTATGCCTCACCTGTGGCGGCATCGGAGCAGGAATCTCAGGATCTTGCGAGCAGCCTGGTTCTGTTTTTTCGTCAGGAGGCTGCTGTAGGGGAAGACTCAGGTGTAAGAAGACATCTTTTGCATACTTATGCACTTTCTGTGTGTGAGAGAGAGTGAAGTACCCGAGGGAGTGTCTATAGGAGCGGTAGTATTGCTGGATGAGGACCGCTGCTCTTCGACTCTGTTGGAACTTCCTCTGCTCATGGAAACTCCGGAAACGACTCTGGATCAGGATGGCTGCCAGGGTCATCCTCTTATAAAGTGCATACTGAGAGAGAAGACGCAATCAGCGGGCCGTGAACCATTTTATCAAACGATATGCACCTTTGTTGTGTTTAATCCAGAGTACACATGTATCATCATTTTTTATTTCTTCATTTTTGTAATAATACAGACTCCAATATGGAGACACAGTAAATCACATGACTAAGTAAATCACACAGTAAATTGTACGTTGGAGCTATTAGAAAGATCAAAAAAAGTTACCAATAAAAGAAAAAAACTGTAGCACAGGATTTGGACAAGCCACATTCATATTTTCAGTGTCAAATGCACAACATAGACAAATCAGAGAGAATCAAAATGCTTCATGACATTTTAGGCCAAATGAATGACAAATGGAACACTATTATTTCTGGAGATCTACTAACTCAAGGCCAGCGTGACAGAAAAGCAAGCATAGGGTTGATGCACAGGTGCTGTGTGCGGTTTACGCTCACCTGCTTGTATCTCTTATAGCAGCGCTGAATCACTGCTGCAACCTCTTTACGTTGTTCCTGAATGGGGCCCTGACGGGAGACAGATTAACAATATGTTCAACGGTTCACGGACTTTTTAAGTTTAAGATTGCAATTTATGAAAGATAGAATGCATCAGATTATTTGACAATTGCTTGTGCAAACTTTAAATGTTTCCTAAGAAGAGTAAACCAGGTGTACCTTGTGTTTTCTGAGGGAGTGCAGAGCATGCCTGATGGTCTCAACCAGCTCCCCCTGCTCTGCCTCAGTCATGGCTAGACAGGAGTCATTTTTCAACCTCTCCTCTTTCATAGCTGCACAGAGGAAAGAGGTCCAGTCAGAGTGGGAGGATCGGGCTTCTTTAGCAGGTGGACTCTGCGGATCTTCAGACCCTGAGAGAGAGTTTGGTTTGGGGCTAGGATTCTGGGACTTGGAGTATAAAAACCTGGAGGAAAGCAGGGAGGAAAGCAAAAGTTTAATACTGAAAAATATTTACGTTATTTGATGAGTGTAGTAAAAGGAATCAGGATTCATTGACTCACCTCTCCACCTCACTGAGGTAACCAGACAGTAACTTGACGTCACTGCTGATCCCCACTGTCCTGGAGTCTGTTTCAGTCTCCATGTCCTCCTGCTTCAGCCTACAAGTTGAAGCCTCCATGATGTGATCAGCGAGCATCGTGATGTCCATCTGCAAGACGCACAGAGCAGACATTACTCACATATTTATATTAACCTGCTGCCCTCAAAGTAAAATAAAATCTTGAATTTTGGCATTTATTTCAATACCTACATTGATGATACTCAACTATGTGTAGTTAATAGTTTAAGGCAACGACTGCTTTTTATACTTTTAGGTGGACAAGTTTCTCTTAATTTCCTGCACAGAACCAAAGTCTGTGCATTATTAGCATCACTTTTAAAGTCCATCTGTAGGCAGTGCATGTATGCATATGCTGTATACATCCACTGTGTTTAGCTCAAAACATATGACTGCTTCTTGAACAAATATGTAATCTTCTATCCTCTTTGCATGACCCCCATGTCATGCTAGATGTGCCATCAGGATCCCTCTGACAGTTTAATGGGCATGTGTTTTCTTTTTACTCAAATGCCTATCTTTTGATTCAATTTCTAGATTAGAAAGGCAATGAACAGGACCCTTTATCACCGGTCCTGTTCGTGACTTTCAAGGACAGGATATCGAAGCGCAGCCGTGGGGCGGAGAACGTCAGGTTCGGGGAACTTGGGTATACACATGGGAGTTAAACTATTGCTTTAAATGAAGGTTTAACCAATTTGTACTAAGTTGTGGTTCTTGCCAGTGAGAATTTAGTATGTGTGCCCTCTTTTCCCTTTTTGTAAGTACACTGGATCTTTTGTATTAATTAGTGTGTGTCTGCTTGTTTGGTGAAGATAACAAATTAAATGTCGACAAAGTATATATAGTATACAAAGTATATATAGTATATACAGTGTACAATATATATCAATATCTGTTTATGAGGTATCATGGGAGTTTCCTCTTATTCACACTGAGGGTCAAAGTGTTGTTTTCACTGATTTTTTAATGTACTATTTGTACATGAACGTTATCACAAACATGGCACACATGCAAACAAGCTGTATACATTGTCCATTACATACAGTACAAAAAGTTCAGTTTGGGTGAAACCAGATTAACACTGCCCTTCACAAACTGCCCCCCCTACCTGCAGGTCCTCTGTGTTCTCCTGATAGGTCAGCAGCTCTGTCTCCTCTCCCCTGTCAGACAGCACCCTCTGGCGCAGATGAATGGCCAGTCGTTCTTTTCCTAGAATCCTCCTGGCTAGGCTACGCTGGCCCAGAGTCTGCCTCAGATTCCACCTGGTGCCCCCTCCAGACCCCCCTATCCTGGCCTGCAGGTGGGAGAATGGAGCGCTGGGAAGCTGAGGCCGATTCAAGCAGGCCGAAGGTGCGTTCTGATAGCTGAGGTTGGAGGGTTGAGTTTGTAGGGTGTTGGGGAGGAGAGAGCATTGAGGGTTAGGACTAGGGGACGAGTTGAGGAGGGTGGAGAGAGTGTGGGGGACAGGGGTTGAGTTAGCTAGCTGTTGCTGGGTGTCGGGGCTGGGTTTGAGTCTCTTGGCTGGGGGTGGGCCTTCCTGTTCTCCCTGGGTTCCCTGCTGGGCTCTGTTTCCTGTTTGGTTCCAGCTCGGGTTCTGGTTGTCTGGCTGGTTCTCCGTCCTGGCTCTCCTCAGCTCTGGGGAAACAAAGATGCTGGAAAATAAGAGCAAGTGGCAACATAGATTCCTGCGTCAGTGGATATTCTAACTCATTAAAATGCCAAATAAAATGATATGTTACTTACTTAGACATAGAACTAGCGAGCAATACTTTAATTTTTTTTCTCGTTTTCAGACTGTCCCATAAGAGGTGTGTAGAGTATCCAGAGTTACTGGAAAGACACCATTGCTGTTAAGTTTTTCAAATGTAATTGTCAAAAGAATAGTTTAACATTTTGGGAAATACATCTATTGTCTTTCTTCTTGTGCTAAATGGGAAGACTGATGTCACTCTCATGTCTGTGTAGTTAATTTGTTGCTAAAACCAGCAGCCGGTGTTTAAAATGAGACACATTCTTTCCAAAACAGCAGGCTTTCCCACCTGAGCTAGGGTTTGGCGTTGGGCTGTTGCTTATTCCGCTGGTCTGTGACTCCCCTCTCCACCTGTCCATCCAAGTGTCAGCAGGCTGGGCCTGAGCTTGAGGAGTCTGTTGCAGCTGCTCTAAGAGCTCAGCCAATCGAGTGTGGCCCCGGGATCGGGCAATGTTGAGTGGCAAGCGTCCCAACGAATCAGGAATATTCAGAGCTCTTGGGTCCCACTGATAAAGCACCAATGCTGCCTCAGTGTGTCCCAGAGCACATGCCCACATCTGTGAAGGCCAAAGAAAAAGATCACACAGGCACGGAAAGAAAGACACACTCTCAACACCATTCAGAAATATTGATATTGATTACTCACCAATGGAGTACAGGAGAAGTGGTCTACGTTGAGAGGATCAACCTCTAGTTCGAGGTCAATACTGTCAGCATGCTTTGTGCTGCAGAGCAAAACAACACACGTGAAATTGAAACTGTCAGTCTGTGTGTTCTCAACGGTGTGTCATGATTGTGTGTTACTCACCGCCAGCGAATGAGTGTCTGAATGAGGCCTGCATAGCCCTGAGCTGCAGCCAGATGCAGTAAGGTCATTCCTCTGGAGTTCTTACTGTGGACGAGCTGATTAGAGGAAGCCCAGCAGGGCTGAGACATCATCTTCTCACAAACCACCACAACACGACCCTCGAACGAACCTTGATCGGTAGAAATCTGGAGGATCAGAGACAAAAATGTTTCCTGGTCTTTTCATGAACATTTTTAAATGTATTAAAAATGTTTTCAAGTTGTCACAAAGGTATTTTTTTTTTTTTGACCAAGAAAGAGGCTGTGTACAAACTCCCTCATCATTCACTATATATAATGGAGAATATGGGTGGGTTTGCCATTTTACAGTGCTGAACAGGGAGAAATATTAAACCCATATAGTGGACTCAAAGTATCCCACAAAGCATCAGGACTATAATGGTCAATAACTATAATCTGGTATGTCTTACTTGCCTGAGAAGGTATTGTTTTATTTAGCCAATGAGCTCACTATGTTGTCCTCTATATTGTCCTCTAGAACTCCCTGAATAGTAAGTAGGGAATCGTGAATGAGTAAATTATTTTAGACACCGTCTTGTGTTAAACAAATAGCAGAGGGCAGAGTGCTGTCACATGCTTCGGCTGTTATGGAGTTATAGAAATAGAAAAAGCAACACCTCTGCAATATAATTAATAATAAGTTTTTATAAAAATGATGTCAGAAACACCTCTGAAGCTGAAGTTGGTGGAGTGTTTATACTTGATTGCATCATGTTGTACAGGTTTTGCTATTATTGAATAAATTCTTAAATATTTCATTTTGAAGTTCCACAAATTATGGAAAGGTCTGACATACTGTCAGGTTTAAAGCAGTAGATCAGCATCATGCAATCTCCAAATTTAATTGTGAGCCAAGCACAGTATTCAACACTTGTTTTAAAGAAACGTTTCAGACTAAAGTTCTGCTTTGTTTAACGCTGTTCACCCCACTGCTCTCTTAATACTGTTCTAGCTAAATCATTCCTTTTCTGCTTTACTTGAGACTGCTGATCAGTAGCTCCGCCTCCCTCCAGTTCTCCACCCTTGGTTGCCATGGTTTCTGAGCTGGGGTTTTGATTGGTTATCTCAGCCATCCTCTGTTCCATCTGCTCCAGCCGCTCCAGGATGGACATCCTGAACTGGGTATCTACAGGAATGTAGGTGGGACATATAGAGATGTAAACATTGGCTACTTGGTTGTTGCATTTCAGCAAATCAATATGGTGTTTTAGTAAATCCTACTTCAAGAGGCTTAGGGGGAGAAGCTTTTCTGTGAGGGGCTCAATACTGCAGAATAAATCAGGACTCAATCAATAAAACCCCTTTTCTAACAATGGGAACTTGGGAACCAAGAAAACTGTGTGTTTGTGTGTGCGTGAGATTGAAAGATTATAGATCAAACCACAAATGTATATTGTGTTATGGCTGTATTTATGTGTGACCCTTTGTTTCAGTGCTGCTGCAGTTTTGCTGCAGTGCCCATTATGTCATCCCACCTGCTGCTCTCTCACTCCATCTCTCTATTTTTCTCTCCTCTCATTTCACTCCAATTTTTCTTTCTTTCTATCTGCCGCACACTAACTGAGCTGAAAGGCTGGAGCCATGAGAGTGAACAGAGGCTCAGGCTCCTCCCTCTCCACTCTGCCAAGGGGAGCAGAGTTTTCTGAAAAAACAGCTTTTTTAACACACACGCAAACACTCCATTATTAACACAGCAGCAGTCTTCATCTGTCTGCAAACTAAAAAACAAACACAAATGCATCACACAAAAAGGAGAGGCACACTGGATTACAGAATAAGCATGTTATGTTTGCAGACATGCATTTTAAAACAGAAAAGGATAATTGACAGGACTTCAGAAATTGGCATCCGGTATGTGGACTTTTTTGGGGTTTAATTATAATAGTGGTTAGCAGGTCTGACTTTCAATCAGAGGGTCGGTGGTTCAAACCCCGGCTCAGCCAGTCTGTGTTGTTGTGTCCTTGAGCAAGACACTTAACCCTCATTGCTCACCGTTGCTGTGTCTACGGTCTACTGTATATCATGTAAGTCACTTTGGATGAAAGCGTCAGCTAAATGTAATGTAATGAAATGTAATGTAATGTAATAACCTAAGTAACAAATACATTCAAATATAATAATTGAGTTGAGAAATATTCATTGATTTTCAACAATGAAATAGGGTTGAAAAATGAATTTGATTAACCTATATTGACAACGGGATTTTAAATATTTTTGTTATGAATTTATTGCGCCTTAGTGTAATTTTACATTTTAAAATTCACTTAACTACAAATCATGCTACTTGAGTATAAATGCTGCAAGGCTTATGCTATGAAGGGTAGGAATATAAGAAAGGCCACTGGAACACCGGGGTCTCCTTTAAAAGTAATTTTAGGATTTAATCAATAACTTCATGAATTTATTTATCATGCCAGTTGCATGCAATTATATCCTAACTAATAGCTTTTTTTAACCACATCATTTAAATGCAAATTAAATTCATTAGTTGATTAACTGTTTTCCAGTGTATTAATTAAGTAAATTGATTAAAATTGACCAGAACAAAACTGCATAACTGTTCTGGTGACACTCCAGCTTCTATATTCCTACTCTTGACTACAAATCCAGGAACTTTTCAAAGTTTGTTTGATGGTTGTACTGGGTACCTGTGTATTTACTGACCAGTAAATCAGATTGTTTGGTTTGTTTAAGGATCCCATCCTCATGATGCTTTTTATGATAGATTCTTATCCAATAAATGAAGCTCTGCACAAACATCCACCACTGGCCAACACCAACAACACAGTTCGAAGTGACATCAACAAAATCTGCTAGCAGATGGCTGCATTGCAAACCAATAAAAAAGAAAGAAAAGAAAGCAGACCAGTGAGACACATTTGTGTTTTTAACAGTAACAATACATAGTGGTGTGACAATGCATTTAATTTAAATCTATATAATGTTTATGTTTTTTAAATATTTTTAATAGTTTACAATATTATTATATTCTATAACATTATTAATATTACATGTTCTACCAAAACTATGATAAAGGTTTAAGGAAAAATTTGTTTACAAAACTATTACTAAATTCAAGTGGGTTTGCGTCTATTTCAAGTAACTTTATGTTGAATAAATAGTTCTCCATATCTTTAAATGTAGATCTCAAACAGATGTGTTCTTTAGTTGAAGAAGACTTGACCCTGAACATCTAGCACACCATGTATATTCTATATTTGAGCTTTGGGTGGACAACAACATGTATGCATGGCCTGTTATTATCTTGCCCCAGCAGGAGCCACATGAGCCTTCCTTCGTTTGTTGTTATACAGTTTAGGGAAGCTGTCCACTCCGGGTGGTGCTGAAAGTTACCAGCCAAACAAGCTTCAAATCATCAGGCCTGCAACATAAAACAAGCAGCCTCTCTCGTGCCTTTTAGGTCAAACAGCTCACGACGTGAGGACTTGTGGCGTGTCTTCCGTCCTATTATCTCAAATCGACACACACATTTGAAACGTGAAAAGCAGAAGCACTTTAAGACTTTGGCTATGAAGTCGACATTTCGACAACAGGCACATGTACGTCTATCTACAGCAGCGTAATACAAACGAAAAAACTCAACCCGGCTACAAACAACACAGATAGAAGCCAAGAAAAGGCGCGTTTTAAAGTTAACATCAGTTTAAAATCAAATAAGCTACGAACCCAAACAGCGAGTCTCTCTATCTGCTGCTCTCTTTGTTCCCGCTTCTGCTCAACCCCGTTAGTTTGAAGCGTGCGACTCACACATTGCTACTCCGATTCTAGCAAACACAACAGTGCAGAGAGAGAGAGAGAGAGAGAGAGAGAGAGAGACTATCCAAGTTGTGTCTATGAGAGCAGACACGCTTCAAATCCGCCCGCCAGACTCGTCATCGGCTCAATAAACTGCACGAACTAAATTGGAGCAATGGAATGTGACAAAGTCGTGTGATGACGCATATGCGATTAAATGGATCAATCTGTCTATTTTTAGACCAGGCGATGAGCCTTTGATGAACATTTGAGGCCAAACAAAGGACTTGACAAGCAGAGCGCCCGCTCGGGTCTCGGCGTCCCCTCTGAAAGTCAAAGCAGAGCCACATACTGCAAGCTGAGGCTGCAGCGCACCGCTGTCAGCGGACCTTGCTGTGCGGGATGTCCTTGCCCTTCATCCAGCAAAGAGCAGCCTGCTGTGACTGGAGATCCGCATTGCCGCATTGCGCAACGCAGAGACGGGGGCGAACGCAGAGGAACCCAGGACATGCCTCGCTGAGGAGACCAGTGTGTTTCCAAGCAGCAATTGCATCAGGAGTTATATTTGCACACAGAAGCGACCCCCCACCCTCCGAGTGCTGTGCGCATAGTTTATATGCAACCAATCTCCCAGAGCTGACTCCAAGAATATGTAATGTTCCTTACATCTTGCAGTACGTTTTAATTTGATTTATTGAAACCTAGAACAACATCTAAAGCTCGAACTAAATAATTAATATTTCACTCCAACATGCAAAAATGCTGAATGAACTCCATAACAAAATATTATGCCCTAAACAAGTCTAACATGACAAAGTCTAAAGCCTTTATACTGTACATGTGGACCGTTATAATGAACGAGATACCAGCGATACCAGTAATACCAACCAGCGATACCAACCAGCGATACCAACCAGTGATACCAACAAGCAATACAACCAGCAATACAACCAGCGATACCAGTAATACCAACCAGCGATACAACCAGCGATACAACTAGCGATACAACCAGCGATACAACCAGCGATACCAACCAGCGATATCAACCAGTGATACCAACAAGCAATACAACCAGCAATACAACCAGCGATACAACCAGTGATACCAACAAGCAATACAACCAGCGATACAACCAGCGATACCAACCAGCGATACCAACCAGCGATACCAACAAGCAATACAACCAGCAATACAACCAGCGATACAACCAGTGATACCAACAAGCAATACAACCAGCGATACAACCAGCGATACCAACCAGCGATACCAACCAGCGATACCAACAAGCAATACAACCAGCAATACAACCAGCGATACCAGTAATACCAACCAGCGATACAACCAGCGATACAACTAGCGATACAACCAGCGATACAACCAGCGATACAACCAGCGATACAACCAGCGATACCAACCAGCGATACAACCAGCGATACAACCAGCGATACAACCAGCGATACAACCAGCGATACAACCAGCGATACAACCAGCGATACCAACCAGCGATACAACCAGCGATACCAACCAGCGATACCAACCAGCGATATCAACCAGCGATATCAACCAGCGATACAACCAGCGATACAACCAGCGATACAACCAGCGATACAACCAGCGATACAACCAGCGATACCAACCAGCGATACCAACCAGCGATACAACAACCAGCGATACAACCAGCGATACAACCAGCGATACAACCAGCGATACAACCAGCGATACAACCAGCGATACAACCAGCGATACAACCAGCGATACCAACCAGCGATACCAACCAGCGATGCCAGCGATACAACCTGCGATACAACCAGCGATACCAACCAGCGATACCAACCAGCGATACAACCAGCGATACAACCAGCGATACCAACCAGCGATACCAACCAGCGATACCAACCAGCGATACAACAACCTGCGATACCAACCAGCGATGCCAGCGATACAACCAGCGATACAACCAGCGATACCAACCAGCGATACCAACCAGCGATACAACAACCAGCGATACCAACCAGCGATACCAACCAGCGATACAACAACCAGCGATACCAACCAGCGATGCCAGCGATACAACCAGCGATACCAACCAACGATACCAACCAGCGATACAACCAGCGATACCAACCAACGATACCAACCAGCGATACAACCAGCGATACCAACCAACGATACCAACCAGCGATACAACAACCAGCGATGCCAGCGATACCAGCAATACAGTGCATATGTGAGGCGACAATGGATGCGTTGTTAGCATAATGATTGCCACACACACGCACGCATGCATTAACGCACGCACGCTCACACTGTACATACAGATACATCAACAGGTTCTTTTAAAGTTTTAACAATTCCAAAAATTGTAGTTGATGTAAGGTGTAAACTTAAAGGCTGCATGAAAAGTAAAAATTCAATAAGAAAGAATAAGGAAAATATGTATGTTGGGGTTTATCTTTTCTGGGTTACAATAAAATCAGTCAAGTGCTTGACCTTAAGTACGTAAAAAAAAAAAAACACACCCACAAAACACTCCAGGCACACAAGGAAGCAGTTATGTACACGTCTCGTTTTGTTTATGGTTTATGCTCTTTATTGAGTAAACAATATGACCATAAGAGTGTTACTCCCTGTGTGTTAAAAAACTAAACAAAAAATGCTCTCACCATCGAGGGACAACCAGTCATGCTGAGAAGATGGCAGGGCAGGAAGGTCACGTGCCTTGTACTCAAACACCACAGAGGAAGAGATGACCTCGCCACCCATAGCTACCTGCAGCATCACCAGTCCTGTGTCATGCGCTGGAAACAGTAATCAAGTAAGTAATTAGTCAAATTCTCTGTGCATGTGCTGAGACGGATCTCTATGTCAGGACAGTACGTCATCTGTTACACATTGTGCATGCTGAATACACGTGTACCTAACACTTTGTCTTGCAGTTATCCCCTGCTCACAATAATGTAACAGGATGTGGCTCATCTATCATTTACTATACCATCCAAAAAAACTAAAAAACCGTTATAGCGTTTATAGCGTTCCTGCCAGACAGTGTCCCTCCTCACAGGGTTCGCCTCTGTTGTCTCTTATTTTTTTGTGGGACTGTTCTAAAGGGGTGTGCAGGCAACATAGAACGATTCTTTCTTTGTATGCTCAAGAAACATACATTGCTCAGTAATGGGTTTTCTTTGTTTAAGGCATGTGCTTTGTGATAGTGGACGCATACACATGCATGTTACCTGGGCAGTAGCAGCGCAGAACCCCGGGCTGGATGAGTGCAGCGGGGACACTGATGTGGTCAAAGAGACAGCTGTACTCACTGCTCGACTCCAACCACGGACCTGTGATGAGAACCTTCACTCCACCCTGCAGCACACAAGCAGAGGACTCAGTCTAACACCACACACACACACACACACACACACACACACACACACACACACACACACACACACACACACACACACACACACACACACACACACACACACACACACACACACACACTATACACATTTAAGCATAGTGTACTGTGTTTCTGTCAAGTATTTGGATTCCATCTGTGGCATAAACATACCTCAGAGACACAGTGGCCTACATTTTTGTTTTCTATTATATGAATCTAAACTGAGAGATGTTATTAATTGTCCCATTTACTAAGTGGTTATTATTCTTTTGCTATTTACAAATCTATGAGTCTAACCAGCCTGGGAGCAGCCCCTAGAGGGTGGTCTGCTAAAAATAAAACATGAACAACATATTGTCCTCCAAAAATGAAGTAAACATCAGCAAACCATTTTTATATATCAATGATGGGCATTTATGAGCATTTGGTGGTTTTTATTTGGCATTTGGCATGAGACAAGAGATACAATTTGTTAAAAAAGTTATTTTCGACAAATAGATTATATGTTTCCACTAGTTTCATCATGATTCAATGACAAAACTGGTGTCTGAGATATTCTAAGTGGTACATGGGTAAATTAATGAAGCCACCCAGCGTAATCAGTGTAATATTGAAATTTCATCAAAATCCAATCAGCTGAGTCTGAGATATTCTGACTCCTTAATGACCACACAGCCAGGCTGGCGGTCTGAGTACTAGTACATTGTGCCAAGCGTGATTTCAGCATTTAACATCAGTAAGTCCATCATGTGGTTGTGATGGTGGGGAGGGGAGGGCTGATTATTCTGTAGGTATATGATGAATAAATAATGAATGATAATCATGTAGGGTTTACTAACCTCTGGATAAGACCACTCTGGGGAGTAGTCTGTCACGCCAAACAGCCTCCCAGTCTCCTGGAGCAATCCCAGAGCTCCCTGCTCCTCTTCCGAGCCCTGCAGGTGGCCTGCTACTGTGCCCTGCTCGTCTCCTGCTGCCCCCTCCTGAGGCATTAGAACCCCAGTCACAGCTGCCCCCACCCCACCTCCAGACCCTTCAACTGAGATGAAATCATTGATGAGATCGGAGAACTGGCTTCCAAAGGAAGCTTCAAAGCCTTCCAGACTAATGGCCGCTCCTGCCCCCGTTGTTGTAGCTGACACCCCACCCACTTGCTGAGGAAGAGGGGAGTTGTAGAGGGCCCCCTCAATGCTGGTACCAGCAGCTATTGACTGCGGACTGGCCACCACGGAACCATTGGCCCCTGACAAGCTAACACCATTACAGAGAATCTCATTTTCCCGTCCTTCTAATCCTCCACCACCAACTCCACACTCCTCTCCTCCAACATTGTCATCGGTGGGTTGCAGGTAGTGCTCGGTGTCAACACTTGTGTAGGCCACGTGAGGATCCCCAGGCTTGAGAAGCAACTCCCCTCCATTCTCAGAAGTCTTGTTTAAGCCCCCAACCTCTCGATGTCCTCTGCTGCCCGACTGTTCAACGGTGGTATCCTGTGGTGTGAGAGGAAAAGAGCCCATAGCCGCTCCTTGTCCATTCCTTCCACACAGGCCTTGCTGGTCTGGGCTTGCTTGGTGGAGGTGTGTATGTGGTTCTCCATTGGTGACTGGTGTGTCTGTTGGCACTGTGGGCAGGCCTATATAAGCCTGGGCCTCGCCTGAGTCCTGTGTTGCTTCAGTACCATTGGTCTGCAGCTGGGAGGGCTGACTTGTCTGGGGGGAGGCCTGGAGGAAGAGGCTGGGGGAAGGGTGGTGTGTAGGCTGGGTCAGACTTGGGACACAAGCTGATGACATCACAGCACTGAAGTCCATCTGCTCCAGGGTGGTGCTGGGACTGAGGCCCGTCCCTTCCCCTACATAGCTGCTCTGAGTCGCCAGCGGCGGCTCCAGGGGTATAGGCTCCGTCTTGATGTTGTTGACGAGGGCCGGGTTGTAGACGAAGCTGTTGGAGGAACAGCGGAGTCCTCCATCATCACCGTTACATACCTCAGCCTTCCCTCCACCTCCTCCATATGTCTGGCCCTGCTTGGGATTGTTGAGGAAGCAATCAGGGTCAAAGGTCATGGTGGTCTCAGAAAGGCTGACTCCCCCACCAGAGTCTAAAGAGCTAGACAGAACCAACTCTCCTCCCTCCCCTAATCCCACACCACCAGGAAACGATGCAAACCTCTGGTTTTCAGGGGCAACAGCCAACATGATGCCAGTGGTTGTGCTCTCATGGGTGGATGCCAGCAGGTGGGTGTGGCCTGCCGAGTAAACTGAATCCCCAGTCAGCGTGGTGACCTCAGACATGAACACAGATGTGCTCTGTGTCAAACTGGCCCCAATGACCAGAGCAGGACTATCAGCCATGTCGCTGGTTATTGACAATGGGGAGCTCTGGGTGGTGTCAGGGACCTCCACCTGGTTGGTGGAGGTAGATGAGGACACTTCCATGCTGCTCTGTGGGAGTAGAGAGGGTTTGTTGTTTATCCTGCCATTCCTCCTCTCTCCTCCACCCGCTCTACTCCTGCCCCCTCCAGGACTGGGCTCTGTCTGGCCTTCTGACACATCGCTGTTCTGGACCTCCGTGCCATCTGCTTCCTCAGCTCTCTGGCCCGCTGCTACGCCCGTACCTGATGCAGCTCCACCTCCCGCTGCTGCTCCTGACTCCTGCTTGGATGAGATGATGCGCTGCTTGACGCTGGAACATTTCTGATGCAGGCTGCTTCCAGCACCTGTCAGAAGAGACATTCAAACAAAGGAAACAGCATTGAAGACAATGCATCTTCACAGTACGTCTTTTCTTTTGCTCCGGTCAATCTTTATTGTATTGGGGCATTACTTCACACACATTTGACAGTGTGTAAGGGCGCCCTCCAGTGTTCGCAATGTACACTGAAAACTGAGATCATGAATACTCTGATAACACTGGTTGAGATCAACCTGTTCAAAACTTTAAATACATAAATGCAAAATGTGCAATATGCATATATTGAAAGACTTCTGAGGGTATTTCATCTTTGGGATTTAGCTGCAGTATAAGACTTCAGAATAAACAACCTGTTCAGTACAGATGGATCAAGTGAGTAATCAAGAAATGAGTGCTAGCAAAGAGAAAAAAGCAGATAGCTGTATTGTGTGAGCAAATGAGGGCAGGTAGAAGAGAGGGAATATGATTCAGTTGGGGGAGAGGGGTGTGGGGGGGGGGGGGGAGGGGGATTGAGGTGCTACAGAGGGGTGAGATTTGGTAAGTGTGTGTGTGTGTGTGTGTGTGTGTGTGTTTGTACCGGAGTTATCTACTCCTTAATGCCCATTTATGAATAATACATGTTGGATATTTCTAGCACCTCGGTTTTCTTTTCCTCTATCCCACCTGTCTTGGGTAAAATGTGTATCTGCCTCTAGGTGGCAGCATGGCACTAACTGATGGAGCCATCAAAAACAACAAATCTAAATCTGTATAAAGCCTGGATGAATGGTGTGAATGTCTCTTTATACGGTGGCTTTTTAATGGACGATATTATCCTTAAATCTATCACTGCTTTGTAAAATGAGTTAATAAAGCCGCTGTTAATGCCTGAACACACTTTTTGACAAGTCCAGTTGATGCATTTTGGCTTACTGGGTTAACTTTACCTATTCTAATATCTCAATAAGATATTTGTGCTAAATCAACACTGCCAAGTTCATTGATGC
The DNA here is from genome assembly GCA_023566465.1 of Cottus gobio. Lineage (NCBI taxonomy): Eukaryota > Metazoa > Chordata > Actinopteri > Perciformes > Cottidae > Cottus > Cottus gobio. The sequence continues at coordinate 1,261,588 of CM042222.1, forward strand.
ACAAGAGAAATGTTCATATCATCTCCTCTGAACTGCTGAAATCACCTGTTGTCTCATCTGATAAGCAATGGCACAGCTCCAGACGATGCTGCCAAGTTGTTTACAAAGCCTTACAGCAAGCCAGTGAACCAAATAACCTGTATTTTAGAGGTTTCCCACAGATTCATTTTAAGAATTACTTCACCATAACAGGTGTTTTTTTGTTATTGACCCAAGGTGACTCATATCCCCAGGTTTAGGAACAACGCAAGGGCTGAAACATGAGAGTAGGAGGTGTTGAAATGATGATGCTAACTCACACATGGGTTTGAGTTGTCCAATGAGCTCCTCCTTGCTCCACTTGGCCCACTCCTTCCTGTCTGTGTTGATGGAGCAGAGGACAGGACCACATGGCTTCCCGCTATCGTCCACTGCCGGTACATTCAAGTAGTGCACCAGCACAATGTCTGGGTTCTACAGCACAGACACACGCACACGCACACGCACACACACACACACACACACACACACACACACACACACACACACACACACACACACACACACACACACAGACACACACACAGATACATGTACACACATTGTGTTAGTTTAACATGGCCTTCAAGCGGGAGAGGACGTGGAGGTCAGGGAGGAGGTTGGACATAGCGTGTCAGATAAGATTCTCTCACCTGCTCATAAAAGATTTAACAGCTCAAGCCCACTCATCACTCTCTCTCTGACCCTGCAGAGGCTGTGGAAGTGTATACATGTGCACGCACGTGTGTGTGTGTGTGTGTTTGTGTGTGTGTGTGTGTGTGTGTGTGTGTGCGTGCGGTTCAGAGTAGTTCTCACTATACCGTAGGCCACCAGCAGACCTATGGAATTTCTAATCCATGAATGATTCAACAGGTGCATTCACGTGCATCTCTCTCTCTGTGTATGTATGTGTGTGTGTGTGTGTGTGTGTGTGTGAGAGGAGAGGGAAAGAAGCTCCTCTTGATGAAAGATTCAGTAGAGAGACTCAGGTGAGGGGGAGGACCTGCTGAGGTGGAACACTTTTCTCTCCAAAAGAGGCGCTGCTACAGCACCATACTGTGCAACAGCACTCACACACGGATTTATGATCATATTCACTGATGTGTTTCGATATCAGCGCAAAGAGCACAAAATGTCACTTTACAGATAAAGCAAGTAGAATTTCCCTTCATAACTGCACGACTCAAACTAGCCGGGCATTCCGAAAATATATATATTGGGGGAGGGCATATTCAATTTCATGTGACAAATTATGCAGGAAATTCTACCGAAGAATACATAAATATGTATGCATTTCCATATTTTAAATGAACATCGCTGGTTATTCAATATTTTCTTTGAAATGAACAGAGAGGGATGAGGAGAGAGGCAGTGTAAATGTAAATGGATTTTTTAAAGATTCATCATGTAACTTGTCATTTGAAGATGATGAGGTCCTAGTGACCACATCTTGTATGGCCAATAGAGGAAGAGACGTGTGTGTGTGTGTGTGTGTGTGTGTGTGTGTGTGTGTGTGTGTGAATTCTGCTCTCTGTTGTCTTTCACATGGGCAATAGAGTGAGTCCAACATCTCTATGAAAAATAACATGATTTTATACACATGGGACACCTGTGCATGTGTGTGTGTTGTGTGAGCGTGTTGTGCGTGTTGTTTGTAGCTCCAGGGTGTTTTCTTAGAGAGGAGAGGACCACATGGAGAGCATCGCCTGAGTCCTCGATGCTCACTATAAGTATTGAGAGTCGGGGTCTCCATAACACACTGTGCCCTGGAAGTTGCAGTCAACTTGCAAAGCCTGTAGCATTGTACAAGATGTATAGACCTGGCATATTCTAGTGCACTGTGTGTGTGTGTGTGTGTGTGTCCACTCAGCCAAACAACATTGCCTTTTATTCTGACCCCAGCTTTGTGTTAGTAATTTCACTATGTCTGCCTCATTAATTTAGAAGAGGAGGATGTTTATTGCTGGTTAATGGTTTAGCTTAGTGTTTTGTTTTGGAAATGTACGGTTTGTGTAACACTGATAATATATATTCTGGTTGCCAGTTTTGTGAAGAATAGGGAATAAAGCCTTAACATAGCTGGGATGAATGTTACACGATGGTCATAGTGTGACCTGAAAGGACAAAGATATGCTACCATATGTGAAAACTAATAACACATTATCACCACATGATAGATGTTTTCCAGGTCTTGTTTTGTTTGTGTATAAGTGTGTGACAAAAGGCAAGGTGGGAAAGGGCTGGCTTACCTGCAGCAGCCAATAGCATCTACGATGGAAGGTGGGGATGATGGAGGAGTGGACGTAGCAGCCATACAGACACTAGAGAGAGGAAAGGAGAGGAGAGGAGAGGAGATTGAAGGGGCAGAAAAATGAAGGAAGCGAGACAAAAAGGGAAAAAGGAGGAAAGGAGGCGAGGACAGTGAATGAGAGAACAGGAGAGGAGAACTTAGGTTATACCCACTTAGGCTGTATTGATTGCGGTGCTAAAACTAAATTGCAAACATGCTGTATGCATTTTTTCCTAATGTCTTTTCTAAAATGCTATAAACCTGATGCTGACAATTACAGAACAAGAGATTGTGGAATTTACTGCCTCAGCAAGACGAGACATAACCCACTTGGAATTCACAAAAAGTCACATTGCCGTCACCTCACCGGCACTGCAGGAGAGATCAGTAGCGAAGGGGACAAAGAAGGGAAGGAGAAAGCGAGGAAAGTACAGAGTGTCAAGGTGAACAAGATGAAGAGGAAGTTCAGGATGGACTCCATCCAGCAGAGGATGCTCACTTACATACAAAATAGTGTATGTGTGTGCGTGATCATAGACTAAATGTGTGCTTGCAGAGGTTGGTTTAGAGATTCAAACCACTTCAGAGCATCTAGAATATTTGTGTTCGGTGCAATATGAAATCTTTTTTTGATACCACTAAATACCAATACCAATAAAGTGCCTGATTTTCTTAACCATAACCCAAACTTTTTTTTGACACAAGAATTACAGAATTAAGAATTACAAACTTTTTTTTTTCATTTAACAAAGTAAGCTGAACTTCTTGAACGATTCAGGGTGTTATGCAAAGCAACTACACACACATTTTAAAATTAAAAACATTAAAAGAAAATACTTTTAGAGTCTGTTCAAGCATTAAACACAGGTTCCACTTTGATAGTTCTTGATATTATGCGCTGTGGACACATTTCACTCAATGCTCAGATACTAATATTTGTTTGAATGGAGGACGATTTGTGGTGTTTGACAGAGTTGGGTTCTAATAAAGCCCGCCCACGCACGCACGCACGCACGCACGCACGCACGCACGCACGCACGCACGCACGCATGCACGCACGCAGAAATCAGGCTGTCTATAATCAACAACTTGTCCTGTTTTCTGTCTCATGAACACTCGTGCACACTTATATTTTCTTGCCATTTTGCTTCTTCTAAGAAGTAGCCCGCCCTCTATCTAAAAGGCAGAGTGCATTTCCATATATTTCCATTCGATATGAGGAGGCTCCATGGTTATGTTTTTCTGTCCTGCTTCCAGCCTCTCCCCATCCTCCTTCACCCTCTTTGCCCGTTCCTGTCCCTTGCTCTACACACTGCTTGCTGTGGGGGGTCCTGGGAAGATGTGACACAAACAATTACTGAGCAACTACCAGGGAAATAAACACTTTGTATATGTATGCAAGTGTGTGTAGTCATGCACGATTGCATGTGAGATGAATGTCAATGTGAGTGTGGGGTCGTGAATAATAGAGGTGCAGAAGGGAATACTTGATCTCAATTATTCCCTTACCTCTGTGTCTCTATCACCTGTCTTCTGCTCACCCTTAATGCAAAAGTATTGAGCCCTCTGCAAACATCCATGAGCCTCATCGCTGTCTTTCCCCCGCTCCCCCTTCGCTCTAATTCTTTGTTTCTGACACATGCATGCTCACTCCTCTCACCTCTTGGTATATTCCTGCTGAATAATCAATTTTTGAGCTGGCTGATGTGACTCAAACACACACACACACACACACACACACACACACACACACACACACACACACACACACACACACACACACACACACACTCACGCACAGACACTGCCTTGAGACTGGATCGATACCCCCTCTCTGTTCTGCTGAAGGAGGCATTGACATCATTCCTGGCCTCAGGCCAAACACACTCTTATCCTTCAGAGAGAGAGAGAGAGAGAGAAAGGAAGGGAGACAAGAGCACGAGCTCGAGAAAGAGGGGCACCGCTCGCTCTCAGGTAACACATGGGCCTGCAGCCTCCGCCTGTGTGTTGGTGTGTATATGTGTGTTACACGTATGTGTCTCCTCAAAGTGAAGGAGAGTAAGTTAGTCAGTAAGATTGGCAGTAAAAACATACTCAGCACCAAACAAGATCATCGACTTGTTTTTCCATTACAGCTCCTCACCTCTACTCCCTGGACTTTGAGTTTCATGTGGTCCTCTCTGGTGGTCTTCCCGTCTTTTCTTTTCTTCCAGCAGTAGCCATCCTTCCTGTACTTCACCTTCTTACGGTTGTAGAGGATCATAGAGCCATTTTGAGGCCTGATGAAGGACAGGATGAAGAGTGAGCCAGATAGAAAGACACACATTCATGGTAACTGCACAGACTAAGTGCACAGCGGATAATTCTGACTGACAACAATTAAACTTTGTGGAAACTGACTGTAAATGATTTCATGCTGTCATTTATCAAATATTCACAAATGTGTATCAATGTTATTTTGAGGTCAAGTCAGTTGGTCCCATGCTGCCCCTCCCCTGCTATACCGAGACTCACAATCCTACATATTAATATTTCAGCAGGGTGATTTATCAGCACAACAGGAAGATCTAAGCTCTCCGCTCCCATTTCATAAACACCTGGCAGAACAAACACACACACATACACACACCAGGAGCAATGCACACAGAGAGACAGAGATACTGTAGTGATGACAGAGATGGCAGGACCTACTGCCGTGTGTTCTTTGAGCTCAATGTCAAACCTGCTGCTCAGCAATCAATCATTACACTTTAAAACCTTGAGGACAGGTGTGTGTGTGTGTGTGTGTGTGTTGCTCCTCTGCCTTATCTCTTGACAACAGAAAGTGAAGCGGCACGTTAACAATCATTAAACTAACACTTACTCACAAGTGCTCTCTCACGCATAGTCATGAGCATGCATGCACTCCACCACACACAAGCTCTGACCTTCAGAGGACACCGGCCCCTGTCACCTGGCAGGGAGATGGACATGTTGTTGCATTCATCTTTGTCACACTTACAGCGTTCATAATACACATGCAAATGGATGGATGCGTGCACAATCACCCACACCCACACCCACACACACACACACACACACACCCAGAGAGATTTGGTCTCAGTAGAGTCCATGTGGCGGCTGCTGCTGCCCGTGTGAGTGACGGCTTTATAATGAAATCGTCAGTCTCTCCGTTCCTTCACTCCCTCTCCTTTTGGTTTGACCTCTTTACTTTCTCCCCTCTCTCGCTCTCCCACTTCCCTCATTTCCCTGTCGCCAATATAGGAGTCCAAATGGTGAAGGTGGCTACGCACACACACACACACACACACACACACACACACACACACACACACACACACACACACACACACACACACACACATACACATACACATACACACAGTCACCGCACCAATCTTAGTGTCGGAGTAGCCGTGCTGTTAGCTAATGCACCAGTCCTGTCTGTCACTGAGGTGGTGAAGGGTCGTTTGCTGGTGGTGAGGGCTGAGATAGAAGGCTTGTTTTACTACTTTGTCAACATTTATGCACCAAACCGAGGGCCTGAAAGAGACCGCTTATTCACTTTGCTGCAGAGATGCCATCAGGAGCAACTGATCATTGGCGGGGACTTCAACTGCACGCTAGACTTCACCATAGACAGGAATAATGAGGAGCCACACCCTCAGTCAGCACAGAGTTTCCACAACGTCATCACACAACTAGATCTGTTGGATACCTGGAGAGTAAAACACCCACAAAAGGCAGTACACTTGGGTTAGGGTCAGCAACGACAGGATAACTGTAGCCAGGCTGGACAGATTTTACATCTCTCACAGTCTCAGTTCCAGAATAAAAAATAGCACTATCAGTCAAGTTGGCTTCAGTGACCACCACATCATCATTGTGAAGCTGATGGTTTCACCGGGTGAAGGGGTCAGGTCACACTGGTGTTTCAATAACCAGCTCCTGCAGGACAGCGTTTTCTGCAAGAGCTTTTCTTTTTTTTGGTAAGTTTTGAAAAATCAGAAAATTGTTTTCTTTCTCTGAGGTTGTGTTGGGAGGTTGGAAAGGCACACATGTGTGTCTTTTTGCCAGCAGTACACATCCCACTCCACTGCTAGATTCAAAGCAGCAATTCAGGAGCTGGAGGCCAGCATCAGGACCATTGAGGAGGGGCTGCACGGGGGCTCAGATCCTGTTACAAGGCATTTGCTACGGGAGAAGAGGTTGGAGCTGAGCTCCTTCCTGCACAAGAGGGTGAAGGAGGGCTCTGGTCAGGTCTTGCTTCCTCCAGCTGAAGGACATGGACGCCCCGACTTCATTTTTTGTACAGTTTTTCTCGATTGCTAAGACACAATTCCTGGAACAACTCACCATTTTTTCAAATCTTCACACACAATTTTAAAAACTCACACCCAACAGTCCAAACATCTAACTTCTGGGTCCCAATCAGTCTTTACCCTCAGACAATACACACAAGCTGTCAAAACACAGACTACATTAGTGTTTGTTACACACAGGAGGGATTAATTCAACACACTGCCACCAAAATGTCAATAATAGGGTTTATTCACAGCACTTCCAGATTGAGCACATATACAGGTTCATCAGCATCGGCATCAATATCAGCATGATCTTGTCTCAGGTCAGGGTCAGGCCATAGTATTTCACACATTATGTCTTCTCTCGCCAGACAGCGTGGGAAATATCCCCTTGTGTCTCTGATCCAACCCTGGATAGATTCCAGAGAAATATCCTCACATGCATTCACCATTGCCTCCAGGAGATTGTGCTGCGGTCATAGACTCTCCACCGCCATGCTGAGAAAAACTCCTCTATTGGATTCAGAAAAGGGGAGTATGCTGGCAGAAAAAGGACCCTGAACCTGGGGTGGTCATTGATGGCTGGACTAGTTGGCCAGCTTCTTTCATTGTCCTCCCATGTACCACCACATGATGAACAACAGTGGCACAGATTTCATCAGAAATGACTTGTCTTTGCTGTCCTCTGCCTCTGCCTCCCTCTCCCTCTTCCTCTCTCTCTTCCTCTTCCTCTCTCTTGTCTCTCAACCTCTGCATGGTTGGGATCCATTGTTCCAAAGGACATGAGCATGCCTCTAAGCTCTATTTATTGACCCCCAATTCTGATTGGTGTGTTAACAATTTTCAGACTGAGTGTTTTCACCTTGAGAAGTGTGTGGTCTCTGAGTTTATGTTATGATAACTTGAGTTAATTATATTGAGAGCATGTGTTTGCTGAATGAACAAGTAGTGTAAAGAATGATTTATTTGGTCACTTTTGTGTAAGGTTTTGCAGAAAGTGTTTTGAATATTGAGACATGTGTGGACACAGGTGAATTGTGTTTTTGGTTATGGGAAATGTGTGTGTGCTTCTGGGAATGACGAAAAGGTTTGGGTGTTTGTGCTACAGGAACCAGGTTTTGTGTTTTAGCAATCGAGAAAAACTGTAACCTGAAGAGGTCGGTGGCACAGAGGAAGCGGATGACCTGCCTGCAGCTTCCAGGAGGCAGGCTGACCACCAGTCCGGGCAAGATGAGGAGCCATGGAGGGGGGGCGGAGCCAAGGGTGCCATGGAGTAGACGTGCTTGGCAAGAGCTCCAGAAACTTCGTTTTTAAAACCTCTTTTTTCACACTTTTTTATTTACTTTTCAAACCCACTGATTTAAATCTGCTCAAAGTAAGCATGGGGAAGAAGAAGGGCACTCTCACCTCTTCAGAAGGCGACGGCGGTTCTGGCCACGAGGAAAATGAGGCAGTAGCTAACTCTGCTAATGCTACGATTCAAGACGTGCTAGCCGCCATCAAAACTCTAAGTGAAAACGTGGAAAAGCGGTTTGTAGAGTTAAACACCACTATCACAAGCCTGAAAGCGGACGTGTCGGATATCAACGCCAGAGTGACCATTACGGAAGAAGCCGCTGTCTCTCACGAGAAGCGTATTGAGGATTTAGAAAGGCTATGCACTAGCCTAGCTTCACAGTCCAAACAACAACAAGCTAAGTTAAGCTATATGGAAGACCGCGCTCGTAGACAGAACATACGCATTGTGGGCATCAAGGAGAAAGCTGAAAATGGCAAGCTGTCGGATTTTGTGTCAACGCTGCTTCCCACTCTTTTGGGTAAGGAGCATTTCAGTGTGCCTATCCGAATTGACAATGCATTTCGAAGCTCAAAAATCAGGATGGACCGTAAGCCTCGTCCCATCACAGTGAGATTCCATCACTTGGCGGTTAAAGAACTTGTGATGAAGCTGGCTAGAGATAACTCCGGGCTACGATATGACAACTCTCCAGTGTTCATCTACCCAGATCTGCCGGCTGACATCCTTCAAAAGCGTCAACAATTTGCGGCCATCAAAGAGAAGTGCAAGGCAAGGAAGATACGGTATGGATTCCGTCACCCAGCTAAATTCATCATCACTGTTGGAGACTGCACTGAAACGTTTGACTCTCCTGAAAACGCCAACTCATTTCTAACGGAGAGAGTGGCTGACTGGGAGCTGGATAAAGCTACGGTTGAAGACGACACTGTTTGACATTTCTGTGCAAGGCTACCGCCATACGGTAATACGGTAATATTTAATGGTTTAATGGACTCCCTATTTAGTTTTGCATGGGTTTGATAAGACTGATTAACACTTTAACAGCCTGCTACTTTGGTAGTTAAGGGCCATGTCACTGATACTTGAAATGTGAGGTTTCTTTCTAATTGACTTAACAAAATGCTATCAGAAGTTTACTGGAGTTGCTGTAAGTTTCGTTGCTAACGTTAACCTTGAAAAGATGGGGTTTAATCAGGAAGGGTGGTTTGGGGAGGGAGAGGGTAGACGAGAATGTTCCTTTCTCGTATTAGTAGTGTTTTTATTTGGTTCTTATTTTGTTTTATGTAGCACATACATGTTAGTGAATGTTACGGTCTTTGAGTATACACTTGTGTCTCCACAGAGTAATGTTAGATCCAGATAGGTGCAATATAGGAGCAGTCAGGCTAGTCAGTTGGAACGTGAGGGGCATGAACAGTCCCGTTAAAAGGGGAAAGGTTTTTTCACACTTGAAATCACTTAAAGCAGATATATGCTTCCTCCAGGAAACACATATAAAAACAAGTGCAGCAAAGGTTCTAAGGCTACGATGGGCATCACAGATATTTCAGTCTAATCTTTCAGTCAAGGCAAGAGGGGTTGCTATCCTTATACATAAAAAAGCTGCATTCCAACATGAGCAAACAATTACCGACCAGAACGGTAGATATTTAATCGTTAGAGGTTTATTGAACGAAATACCAGTAACGCTGATTAATGTGTATGGCCCTAACTTCGATGACCCTGGATTCTTTCAAGCCCTTTTTAGGGTTATACCCAATCTCTCACAGTTATATAGTTCTAAAAGCAGCTTGACTCTCAACAGCTTAATGCGGGGCTACAACCTTGTAGATGTCTGGCGATTGCTTAATCCCTCGAAAAAGGACTTCTCTTTTTTCTCGCCAGTACACAAAACATATTCGAGGATAGATTATTTTCTTTTAGATTCCACCTTGCTCTCCACTGTCTCTGGCTCTTGTTATCACAACATTGTTATTTCCGATCATTCCCCTGTTTCAGTAGATCTCCAACTTAACTCAGAGAAGGGGAACTACAGTTGGCGGCTAAATAATTCACTTCTAAAGGATCAAGGTTTCTGCAAATTCATCACTGAGAAAATTTCAATGTACATTAATACAAATGACAATGGTGATGTTCAGGACTCCACTCTGTGGGAAGCCCTGAAGGCGGTTATTAGGGGGGACATAATATCATATGAGACTGCTGAAAGTAAAACGTACAAGAAGTAAGTTGGTGGAAATACAAAACCGTCTCACAAATCTGGAGAATCAGGGAAAAAAAAAGATTCCCCCCGACGCTGAATTGCTAAACAGGATTGTAGCTCTAAGATATGAGTATAATGACCTGCTTTCAAAATATGTTATCAAGTTACTGACACACATGAGACAGAAACACTTTGAACTGGGGGAGAAACCACGCAACTTACTTGCCAGGCAACTAAGACAAATGCAGTCCTCCAGGGCTATATTTCAAATTAAAACTAGCTCAGGTCGTATACTAACTAACCCCAGAAAGATAAATGACAGATTCAGGGAATTCTACTCACAAGTGTATAAGTCACAAGGCGGTGTAGACAAAGGAAAATTAAAAGACTTTTTTGCTGGACTGAAGATGCCTCAGCTTACTGAGGAGGCCATCAATGCATTGGATGCTGACATTAACTTGAAAGAACTCAATGCAGCTATTTCATCGTTTCCAAGCAACAAGGCCTCAGGGCCGGATGGCTTCAGCATGGATTTCTTTAAAAAATTTAGGGAGGAGCTAACACCCTTGCTGATGCGTATGTTTAACCACTCCAAGGAAGCTAAAATACTTCCACCTACATTATATAACGCCAGCATCACTGTTATTCCGAAACCTGGTCGTGATCCCCTATTAGCCTCCTCCTACCGTCCAATCTCACTGCTACCGTCAGAAACTAAGATTATAGGGAAGATTCTTGCAGACAGGTTGAAGAAATATATATGTAGTGTTGTACACCCAGATCAGACTGGATTTATGCCAGGGAGACATCTGCATTTTAATTTGCGCCGTCTTTTCAATATCTTGTATAGTAAGCACACTACAGAGGCAGTTATCATTTCCTTAGATGCTCAGCGTGCTTTTGACCAGGTTGAATGGCCGTACATGCAGGAGGCACTAGAACAATTTGGGTTTGGGTCTACGTTCAGACAATGGGTAAAGATAATATATGCTCAACCCACAGCCTCTGTCATAACCAACCAAACAGCCTCCCCACCTCTCCAAATTTATAGGGGAACCCGACAGGGCTGCCCCCTGTCACCATTCCTATTTGCCATTCTCATAGAACCGCTGGCCATCGGCATTAGGCAAAGTGCCACTATTTCCCCTATAACTGTCAATGGCACCACACACCATCTTTCCCTCTATGCAGATGATATGCTTTTGTATGTCTCTTCGCCAAAGACGTCAATTCCACCACTCTTGCAATTAATAGAATGGTTTGGGTCTCTCTCTGGATTCGCTGTGAACCTTGATAAAAGTGAAGTGATGCCCATCTCGGATATATACAATAAAGAGTTCCTTGAAAGCATACCCTTCAAGAAAGCTTATACCCGCTTCACATATCTTGGTATTATTGTGACGAAGAATTCAAATGACCTGTTAAAAACAAACTGGCAAAAGCGGATTGACAAACTTAAACAAAATATTGACTTCTGGAAATCCCTCCCTATCTCTTTGGTTGGGAGGATCAATGCAATTAAGATGGTTGCGCTGCCTCAATTTCTTTTTCTTTTTCAAGGAATCCCATTCTATATACCTCAGTCATACTTCAAGCAGTTAGATTCGATAATAATACCCTTCATATGGAGCTATAAAACAGTGCGTATAGCAAAAAAACATCTGTGTAAGCCAAAAGTGGAGGGAGGCTTTAGTCTTCCTCTTTTCAAACTCTATCACTGGGCCGCTCAACTGTCCATCATAGCATGGTGGAAGAATTGCCCTCCAGCTGAATCAGAGGATTGCCCAGCCTGGTTAACACTGGAACGCTCCTTATGCAGGAACACTTCACTCCCAGCCTTGTTGAACAGCCCCACCAAAGTAAACAAGATAGCTTACAGTGGCAGTTCTATCATAGCCAGCACTCTGAAAATATGGAGTCATATCAAACGGTACATAAAAGCACCTAGTACTTATTTGGATAGCCCAATATGCAACAATCATGCCTTTACCCCTGGAATGAGTGACTTTGTCTTTGTGTTGTGGCGAGAGAGAGGGATATGTGACTTAAATTCACTGTACATAGAGGGTAAATTTGCTTCTTTTGCTCAGCTCCAAAGTTTGTATTCAATCCCAGCTTCCAATCTGTTCAGATACTTTCAAATACGTGAATTCACCAAAAAACACTGTGGGCGGGGGCGTGGTCAGCGCACCTGCGACGCAAGACAGAGAGGCGCGCTCATTGGAAACAGCCGTTCTCATTAGTGGGAGCGGCTGGTTCTGATGAGCGCGGGGAAGGGGTGCGGCTATAAAGAGCCGCACAGTGGGGTGCACGGGGTGGCTGGTGATGGCAGCTTGTATGAGCGGAGTGGATACGAGCGAATAAAGTACTGCCTGAACACAACGATCTGTCTCGGCCCTGTCAATGGAGCTAGCACAATCCCCGGGTAAGGTGAATCCTTGCCACAAACACATATCCAGTTATCCAAACAAACCCTGCCATGAAACTCTAAATTTATTTAACAGATTTGACCCCCTCTGGAAAGGGGCGGTCTCATATTTCTACCAAACTTTGCTTGAGCGTACACCTAAAGATTCCTCTGTTCACAGACAAGCATGGGCCAGTGAGTTAAATGAGGAGATAGATGAGGGGTTTTGGGAACAATGTCTGGCAAATATAAGTGATTGTTCAGTTAATGTCCGACATAATTTGATACAGTTTAAGACATTACACCGGTTGTACTATTGCAGGACCAAGATACATAAGTTTGACCCATCGACATCCCCACTTTGTAACAGATGTAAGATTTCTGAAGGAACACTTGCTCATACTCTTTGGTCTTGTACAAAGTTGTCTTCTTACTGGTTTGATATTTTTCAATGCTTCTCTAAAATCTTTAAGAAGATTTTGAAACCGGATCCATTGGTTGCGATCTTAGGAGGGACAAGGGATCAACTTTTGGCTAATACGTATGAAGCTCAAGCTGTTTCTTTAGGTATGGTTGTGGCGAAAAAAATTATTCTGCTTAGGTGGAAAAGTGACTCAGCACCAAGTTATGAAATGTGGCTAAGAGAAATGGGGAATGTACTCAGCCTTGAAAAGATCAGATATCACAACAATGATAAATTGAAATACTATAATAAGATCTGGGACCCTCTACTGCTGTACATAAAGGGCCATGACCAACTCCTGATACGGTAAACAATATTTTCTTTTGGATGTATATACTCTGTATTGAACTACATTATGTTCATGACCGTGATGACTGTTGTGTAAATTTTGTGCTATGTTCAGTTCATAACAAAAAGGAAAATAAAAATATTTGGGGAAAAAAAAAAAAAAAAAAAAAAGATGAGGAGCCATGCCATGGAGTTCTACGCTGACCTCTTGGTGCTGGCGGGGCAGTGTAGGGTGGAGTGTCGGCGAGAGCTCCTGGAGGGGCTTCCTCAGCTCAGCCCGGAGGAGAAAGCGGCCCTGGACGGTAAGCTGACACTGGAGGAGCTGACGGTGGCAGTGGGTCAGATGGCATCGGGAGGGGTGTCGGGGATCGATGGGTTCTCTGCGGATTTCCTAACCTACTTCTGGAGCATCCTCTGACCAGATTTGCTTGATGTCTTTCTGGAGTGTTTTGGGACCGGATCTCTTCCTGGCTCCTGTCAACGAGCGGTACTTTTCCTGCTGCCGAAGACAGGAGACCTGGCGCTACTGAAGAACTGGAGGCCAGTAGCCCTCCTCTGCACCGATTATAAGGTGCTCTCCAGAGCCTTATCAAATAAACTCAAAGTCATCCTGGATGTAGTACACACCGACCAAACGTGTTGTGTACCAGACAGGACAATTATGGACAACGTTTTTCTGTCGAGGGACATTTTGGATTTCAGCAGAAATAATAGTGTGGACATGGGGGTTGTGTCACTCGACCAGGAGAAAGCTTTCGACAGGGTGGGGCACTCTTATTTGTTTTCTGTACTCAGGGCTTTTGGTTTTGGTGATGAGTTTCTGGCTTGGGTTGGTCTTTTGTACATGGGTGCTCAGTGTCTGGTGAGGACATGGGGCTGGACTGAGACATTTGACATCCAGTCAAAAGTTGCCTGTTTTAGGCTGCAGACAGCTCAAAGGCTGCTTTATGACTTACGTCTTTTTATAGCTTCGTACTGCAGGCATGGCAGATCTTTAAGACCACACTCACCACATCTGGCTGTTTGAGGAACCTTTGTTCTTCAACAAATCTTTCCAGACTCAAACTCTACAATCTGCCAGCCTGCAAGCGAGTCTCAGAGAGGACGGCTGCACCAAGCTGGGCCATCTGATGAAGATGACGGCGACATCAGTGGATGCACTGAGAGCTAGAAGCGGCATCACCTCCGTCAGGCTGATCAACAGTGTGGTGGAGGAAGTCTCTGCCGCCCTGCCAATCCGCCAGAGAGAGTTTGCCATGAACCGGGCTCTGTGTGACCAGTGGTGCGGGGGCTTTGAGTACCGGTTCCCCTCTCTGGCTATCGCTCCCTCATGGGGGAGTGGCAGGAAGGAGAAAGTCAGCTGCACACATTGACAACCCCGCTCCTGGACAAGTTTCAGGATGCAGGGAAAAAAGCCATCTACAACACATGTGTCAAAGTGGTGAATTTGCGTTTTTTTGGCAGGGATGAAGGAGTCGAGGTGGGCTGAGTTCTTTGGTCCAGGGGTTTCCCCGAAAGGCAGCGGCCAGCAGAAGCGGCCAGCAGACCTTCAGTGGAGGCTTGTGCACGGGGCAATAGCTACAAACTGCAGGAACAGAGCACACCTTGATATGGAGCAGGGGGAGGGGTGTTTGTTCTGCACTCAGAGTGAAGATGTAGTCCACCTGTTTGTTCAGTGTCTTCGTCTGGTGGACCTGTTTGCTCTCTTAAAAGGATGGTTTCAGGGTCTCGGGAGGTGTTTTTGTGTGTTTTGTTCATTTTGGGCCCAAAGTACTCTGCTAAAAAGAAAACAACACACACTTTGATGAACTATCGGTCTGGCACTGCAAAGTCGGCCATTTGGCTGACGTGAAGGAACCGGACTCAGGTTGCCGGCAGTGTTGAACTGGTCCCGGTCCTGAAGGGGCTGCTGAAGGCCCGGTTGAAGGTGGAGCACATGATGGACAATGTGACAGTTTTCAGCTGTTTTGGGGCGTTTGGGGGGGGTTCTCTGCTCCGTAGGGGAGGAGGGGGAGCTGATGGTCAATTTATGATGATACGATTTTCTTGTTCTGTCTGGAAGAGTTTTATTTGTTTATTTATTCATCCTCAGGGCTGAACTGATGAAGTGACAGTGTTTGGTTATGTCTCCCTTTAAAGGACTTTGAAAGAACAAAAAAACTCTTCCTTCTTGATGTAGACACATCTATATAGACTTAGATGATTGCAATTTACTGTGAACACTGTGTGTAGTGAAATTCAATTTACTTTGAGCTGATTTTCTTTGACACCTTAAATCTGTTCTGTTTTGGGGTGAGCCTGACAGTTTCTTAGCCAAGTGGAGCCCCCCCCCCCCCCCCCCCCGCACCCCGCACCCCCCTCCGATCAAAGCCGAGCTTAGTCTCAGTCTCAAGCCGTGTGAGTCATCTCAGAGCTGCTGATTCTAATTATGTTATGGAGAAGATGGATGAGATCAGAGGTGTGCATGCGTGTGTGTGGTTGTGTGTGAGAAATACGTGCATGTTCATATGCATCTGTGTGTGCATGTGTAGAGGTGTGCACACATGGACATGTTCCTTGCAAAACCTCCGATTCAAGCAGATATAAATGCTATTGATTGTAACTGGGCTGTGATGTGTGGGATATAAAAAGCTTTTCCACCGTTCCACTGCCTAGAAGAGCAAAAACAGAAAAGGCAAGGGGAGGAGAGTGGGGGAAAAAAATATGGCAAGATAAAGAGACGGAGTGGGTAAGTGAGTGAGTCCGGTAAAGGGAGGAGAGAAGGAGGAGTGGATGAGCAAACTGAGAGGAGAGGGAGATAGGAGGTAGCAGTCATTACTTTGGACTGATGAGGTATTTCAGTGAAGGGAGAAATGAAGGTCATTGATGTTATCTTAATATTGCCCCCCATCTGTGTGCAAACACCCCCCAGTGTGCAAGCGCATGCGTACATTAGCATAAAACACACACACACACACACACACACACACACACATACGCACACACACACACACACGCACACGCACACGCACACGCAGATCCAAGTGCACACGTAAAATGTCACCAGCTCCGTTTGCTGAGCTCCTTTCCATCTGATGGGATTAGGTGTAATCTGTCCTAATCGTGTTTTGTGTCATGTGTAAATGGGATTATATCTAACTGTTGCTCAATAACACCAATATGACTGCTGCTGCTGCTGGGAGGCTGCACGGCAGCACAACCAATCAATGAGGAATCCATCCACATCCTAAACTGTGCTGCTGGCCTCCGGCTGCTCCACAGAAGAGCCCTTCAGCTCACACAATGGAGCGCAGGCATCACCCCGGGCCTCCAGCAGTCATCAGAAGCAGAGCCATGAGGACCTCTGCACTGAGTTCACTTTCACTTTTTGTTTTGCCTTTTTTTAAATCATACCTACATATGTATTAATTTAAGTAAAATGCCAACAATACGAGTAAACGATTTATTAATAATTCATATGTCATTTTTTCTTCTTATTTACCTCCCTTTTACATTTCTTCCTGAATATAACCTCTCCCAATTCTAGGGAAAGAGCTACGGTTCATTTGGATTGATGAATATTCAGTTCTGGCATGTGAATCCCTGTTCACACCACGTTTTATATAAATTTACTCCCCCTCCCTTTAAACCCCCTGTTACCCTCCTATGTCTGAATTATACATAACTTATCCTAATACATTTACATTCATTAATACTCCATTTCCAGCTGACTATGTGCTTTACAGTCCAGCCATGTTCTGAAGCATTCTCTACATGTAGAGCAGCCGTCAGCAGGACCCTTTGAGACAGTCGACGTGCATCACTAATCTTTTAATCAAACAGGCACTCAGTCATTGAGATTAAACCAACGTGAGTCACTGGCTGATTAAGCGATACTGTGTTTGTGTGTGTGTGTGTGTGTGTGTATGTGTGGAAACCACACTCTCCTCCTGAGCTCTCCTCACCTGGTTTTTGGCGATGTCGTCAGCCACTCATCATGTTTCTCAAAAGTGATGAGATATGCAGCAATCTCCTAGAGAGGCAAAGACAAGACAGAAGACAGGTTATATTGATGTGTGTGTGTGTCACAGGGAGATAAAACATAACAGGTATTTCCAGATGACCTGCTGATGCCCACAGAGAGTGTGTCAATATCTGATTGCCACAGTGATGTCTGGACACCTGATTGGTCACAGAGCAGCCAGTCAGGAGACATATATAGAAGACAGACCCTCAGGGCCAACAACCAATCACGCTCACTGACACACCGATGTCTCCCTCCACTAGGGAGGAAAAGCTATCTCCTAAACACACACACACACACACACACACACACACACACACACACACACACACACACTGGGGTGCATCCATGCATGAGTGAAGAGAGTGCGCTGATAGGAAAAGTTTTCATGTACTTTGCAGTTTCACAGTTTCCCGTCAGATAAAGCTCTGAACTTGATTCTTCTCTTTTCATCCCTTCCGCTCTCCTCTCCTCTCCACACAATATTTATATTCTTCTTCCACACTCACATGAATCCAATAAGGAAGAAAGAAAGTTCAAATCATACAGGTGCATTGTACCGAGAAGAAGGCAAAACAAAAGGTCTGTGCACACGGAGAGAGACAGAAAGACACGGCCAAAAAAAACACATTGTTTGTATCTCCCGCTTTTTAGTCGCTCACGCAACGGCACCTTTTCCCTTTGCTTGGTGAACTCTTGCCCCCCAGGATCCTCATTGAAATATTATGCTCTCCCTCCCTGTCTCCGACTACCAGCTCACCCACTTGTTGTGAAAGTCTATGAAATGTAAATTGTCCTCTTAAGGCAATCAGTGTTTGAAATGTGGCACAAAGCAATAGCGAAGGCATCAACACTCCAAGCACTCCTTCATCTGCTCTCTCAGATCAACAGTCTTCTCTCCAGACCTCCTCTTCCTCTCTTCCTATTTGTGTGTGTGTGTGTGTTTTTAGGTATTTGTCCCAGTTTGGCATGAGAGCACTCAAGCTCCACACCGATCAGACGAGATGGAGGGACACAGAGAGAGGGGAAGACAGGCAGGGAGAGACGAAAGAGAGAGAGCAGCTGGAGGGTGCTGGCACTTAACTGGATTGTTTTTTTTAAGTATCCGCCATTCGATCCTCACGTCCCAACCCCCCA